>JANZLX010000213.1:32275690-32287162 GCA_025531955.1 Erythroxylum orinocense
CCTGAAAAGCCATCTAAAAAGCAATAAAAGTCATAACCAGCCAATCTCTCAAGCATTTGATCAATAAAAGGAAGGGGGAAGTGATCTTTACGAGTAGCTGCATTTAATTTTCGATAATCAATGCATTTAATTTTGTGAAACTAATACACCCCTATTGTTTTTCAATTGGTATCAGAGCAAGGTCACCGAATCAAAACTTGGTACAACAAGTTGGCGCAGATCCGTGATAGGTGTAGATTGCATTATATTTTTATAGGTAATTTGATACGTGTTTAGTGGTTAATTTGATTGTTTAATGTGTGTTTAGGTTAAGAATTATGTTAGTTTATAAATATTTGTGTTTTAGGTGTTATTTGGGTGAGAGCATATTTTTAAGCTTTAATTATATATTTACGAGGTGTTGTGATGAGTTTGCTAGTGTTTTAAGGCATTCAAAGGAGTTTTGGAGTCCAATAGTAGTCCATAGTTTCGAAGCACACTTGGGTTAAAAAGAGTCAATTGCAAGCTCTCGTAGTTTTTAAATCTATGAAGGTGACTTTACATAATGGTTGGTATTTTGATAGTAGATGTTCACATCATATGACAGGAGAAAGAGTTATTTATATAATTATCAAAGTTGTATGGATAGACTTGTGACATTTGGAGATGGAAAGAAGACTTCGGTAATTGGTAGAGGGATGTTAAGCATGGATGGACTGCCACATCTAAAAAATGTACTTCATGTCAATGGATTAAAAGCTAATTTGGTAAGTATAAGCCAACTCTGTAATAATGGTTTATTGGTTAAATTTACAAGTGATGAATGTAGAGCGCTAACTGAGCAAGGAGAATGCATTGTGAGAGGCAAACGATCAACAAACAATTGCTATATATAGTAAGTCATCAATACTTACAATTCAGCATCTCATGATAATAATATAGACCTATGGCGTCAAAAGCTTGGACACGTCAACTATAAGCTCATTAGCAAGTTAAAGAAATTGGAAGCTGTGAAAGGTTTACCCTCAATGAACAAAGAAGACAAATCCTTATATGGTGTATGTCAAATGCGTAAGCAGATGAGAGTAACACATAAAAAGGTTAGATATGTTACTTCCTTACGTGTACTTGAAATAATTCATATGGATTTAGTTGGTCCAATACAACATGATAACATTGGTGGGATGAGATATTTTTTAACTTGTGTTGATGACTATTCTATATACACTTAGGTATCATTTTTGAAAGAAAAATCAAATGCTTTCAAGGCCTTTAGAAGCCTATATATGCAGGTTATGAATCTGAAAAATATGGCAATATTGAGAATTTGGTCAGATCATGGAAGGGAATTTAAGACTATAAGCTTTAATGAGTTTTGTGATGAATGTAACATCATATAAGAATTTTTAGCACCTAAAACTCTAAAATAAAATGGAGTTGTCAAGAGTAAAAATAGAACCCTGCAAGAAATGGACAGATCCATGTTGAATGGAAGAAAGATGTCTATACGATTTAGGGCATCAACACAACATGCTACATATGCAACAGAGTTTATCTCAGAAGCATCTTGAACACAACATCTTATAAACTTTGGAAGGGAAAGAAACCAGATGTGAGTTACTTTCATGTTTTTGTCATTAAATTCTATATTCTTAGAGATCGGGGAGCAACTAAAAAAATTTGAGAGCAAGAGCATTGAAGGAATCTTTATTCGTTATTCAACTCATAGCAAAACATACTGAGTGTCTAATCAAAGGACCAAGAAAGTGTTAGAATCCATAAATGTGGTGATAGATGATGTGTCTCAATTGAATGCTACAGGGATAGAAGAGAACATGAAAAACTGGCCTTGCGAACCAACTCAAATAAGTAATGATTTTATAATAAAAAATTGCCCAGATCTGCAGTTAGTTGCTATTGATGAAGTAACTGTGCAAACTGAAGAATTATCAATTACTTCGAATGAGGGATCTTCCAAGACATTTGATGTGAAAATAGTCCCTTTAAATACTCAAAACTCAAGAGAAACTGATTTGAACCGAGATCCTCCATCACAAATCAGAAGAAGTCATCCAGTAGAAAATGTTATTGGTTATGTTAGAGAAAGAAGAAAAATCAGAGAAAGAAAAAGAGTCGATTATTGAGAACTCGCAGGATATTTGTGCTACACCTCTTTAGTCGAGCCTAAAAATGTTAAAGAAGCCTTACAAGATGAGTTCCAAACAATAGCAATACAAGAAGAATTGAATCAATTTTCACAAAATGATGAATTAAAATCGGTGCTAAGACCATCGGATGTGAATGTGATTGGAACAAAATGTGTATTTCTTAATAAAACAGATGAAAAGGGCAACGTAAATAGAAATAAAACAAGGTTAGTGGCTCAAGGATATTATTATATTAAAGGAATAGAATTCGATAAAACCTTTGCACCAGTAGCATGACTTGAGTCTATCATATTGTTGTTGGGTATAACATGTATGAAAGGCTTCAAGCCTTATCAGATGAATGTGAAGAGTGCACTTTTGAATGGGTTTATACAGGAAGAGGTATATGTTGAGAAACTAAAAGGATTTATTGATTCAGCTCATGTAGATCATCTTTTTAAGTTGAAGAAGGCTTTTTACGGTCTCAAACAAGCGCCAAGGGCTTGGTACGAAAGACCCACACAATATCTCATCAAGAAAGGCTGCGAACAAAGTAGTGTTGAGAAAACTCTATTTATAAAGAAAATTAAATCTGATTTGATGATTGCTCAAATTTATGTTATTGATATTGTTTTTAGTTCCACTCATCCTAAGATGGTAGATGACTTTGTTGAATTAATGATGCATGAATTTGAGGTGAGTATGGTCGGTAAGTTGAACTTCTTTTTGGGTTTGCAAATTAAACAAGTAAAGGATGACATCTTTGTATCTCAAACCTATGAGTGTTTCTATAAAGTTAAGTAAAGATGAGAATGGAAAAAGTGTTGATGTCAGACTCTATCAGAGCATTATTGGGAGCCTATTGTATTTAACAACAAGTAGACAATATATATGTTATAGCGTCGGAGTATATGCTCGTTACCAAGCCAATCCAAAAGATACACACTTGACAGTAGTAAAAAGGATCATCAGGTACATAAGCGGTACATTTGAATTTGGAATTTGGTATACATATGACTCTACGTCCTATCTAGCTGGGTATAGTGATGCAGATTGGGCTAAAAATCTAAATGATCGGAAAAGCACTTCAAGAGGTTGTTTCTTCTTTGGTAACAATATGATTTCCTAGTATAGTAAAAAGCATAATTCAATTTCACTGTCTACTACAGAAGCAAAATATATTGTTATAGGAAGTTGTTGTTTGCAACTTCTTTTGGATGAAATAGACGTTGGAAGGTTATGGAATTGATCAGGATGTATTGGCAATCCTATGTGACAACAAGAGTGCCATAGGTATCTCGAAGAATTTGTTAAGCATTCGCAGACAAAACGCATTGATTTGAAGTATCATTTTGTCTGAGAGCTTGTGGAGAACAAACCACTCTTTCATATGTGTCTATGGAAACGCAATTGGCGAACATTTTTACGAAACCTCTTAACGCAGTCAAGTTTGAACTTCTTCGAGGGGTTTTAAGACTTTATGTGTTAAATTATTGATGTAAAAAAAAATTAAAATAAAAAAGTGTTATTTCAATAGGAATTAAAATCCATACCCTTTTATGGTCTTCTTCTACTACCGTCATATATGCCCTCCTCTGCTCATCCCATCTGTTGACATCCAAGCCTCCATTTGGTTAAATTGAAGACTCTTTCACGTGTATTCAACATCCTCGTGAGTTGTTGAGCTCCATCGAAGACTCTCTCACCCTCATCCGTGTGGGTTCTCTCTACCTCTTGGAAATCTCTCTAAGTATAAGTCTCTCTTTCTACGCTAGCATCAATCCTTGAATTTGTTTGGGTTTCTGTTATGAGTCATCAAAATGCGCAAGAACAAAGAGAAATATTCCTCTTTGGATGTGGAAAAACCACCTGTGGCACCCATTCATCGTTCCAATCATTTACTGTTGAACCCTACACCTGGGAGAAAAATATCCGAGCTTAGGTCATCCTCAACTGCTACCATTGAAATTCCCAACACCACCTCAATTCGGGATAGACCACTAGAATGTGATGACACCATATAGGTGCTACTTTCCATGTTCGAAGACTCTTCATCTGATTCAAATGAAATTCCCACTACAGTTGCTCCACCAACTACTCCTTATACGATCACTCAGAAACGGACTAAGCAGCAAGCTCGAAAAATAGTTCACCCACCTCGACGAATGCCTTCTGCTTGTTTAACAGTGGACAATGCGGTATCTATTAAGATATAGAGCCTGATAAAATATTTTGGACTTTACACGAGACCCATGGTATGTCTTTTGTATTCTCCTGGGTGTATAAATACATTGTATTCCCCTATTGTATCTGTTGTTGAAAACATTCATAGTGAAATAAAACCCTAGCCATCGTAGACGTAGTCAAACATTAGTGAACCACGTAAATTTGTGTTTATTTATTTTCTGCACTTGTTCTTTGATTATTGTGATTGATCGTCCTTAACAATTGGTATTAGAGCTTGCTTCATATCACAACAATCTGAAAAGATGGAAAGCACAAAGATTCAAATTGAGAAATTCAATGGAAACAATTTTGGTTTCTGGAAGATGCAGATGGAAGATTAACTATATCAGAGAAACTTTCATGAACCTTTGTCAGGGGTGAAACCAAAAACAACGAGAGAGGAGGTTTAGGATCTAAAAGATCGGTAGGTGCTAGGGTTGATTCGTTTGTCGTTGTTAAGGAACGTTGCCTTCAACATCGTTAAGGAGACAATGACTGCAAAAGTACTAAAGGCTTTGGCAAACATGTACGAAAAACCCTCATCTATTAATAAGGTATATCTGATGCGTCGTTTGTTCAATTTGGAGATGTCTGAAAGTGGATCTATCACAGATCATATTAATGAATTTAATATGATTATCAATCAATTAAGCTATATTGATATTAATTTTTGTGATGAGATTAGAGCTCTAATTTTTATATCGTCTTTACCCAAGTCATAGGTTATTATTGTTTCTACAATTAGCAGTTCGCGTGGATCTGAGAAGCTAAAGTTTGATGAAGTCTGAGATGTTGTCTTGAGCAAGAGCATTCGCAAAAGGAAAATTGGGGATTCGTCTGGTAATGCACTCACTGTCAAAGGAAGGGGTAGGAGAAAGTTGAAGGGAGGCTATAGTAAACATGGTCAATCGAAATTAAAAGGGCGGGAAAAATCTAAAGGTAGAAACAAGGTATTTTGTTGGGACTGTGGTGAAAAAGGGCACTTCAAGAAGGACTGCCCTAAACCTAAGAAGAAGAAAGGCCAGAAAAATAATAAGCCCCATGAAGATGATGATTCTGTATGTTTTGCGGAAGACATTGATAAGGCCTTAATTCTTAGTGTGGACAATCCGGTGACTCCTAGATACTTGATTCTGGTGCATCATTCCATTCTTCTCCAAGTAGAGAATTATTCCATAATTTTAAGTCCGAAAATTTTGGGAAGGTGTATCTTACTGATAATAAAGCCTTGGAGATTGTAGGAAAGGGGGATGTGTATATTCAGACCTCAGAATGAGGTAAATGGAAGCTGCAGGATCTCAGATATATTCCTGACCTAAAGAAGAATCTAATTTATATTGGTCAGTTGGACAGTACAGGTTACAGGGCAATGTTCGGGGAGAGTTCCTAGAAAATTATGAAGGGAGTTATGGTCATAGTACGGGCACAAAGTCTGGAACTTTATACAGTTCCACAGGGTGTTCAAATATGGTTGTTGTAGTCGATAGTACTTCAAGCTCGAGTCTATGGCACAACAGATTAAGACACATGAGTCAGAAGGGGATGAAGATGCTAGCTTCAAATGGGTATCTCAAGGTTTGAAATCTGTTGATATGGGTTTTTGTGAGACTTGTGTTCTGAGAAAGCAGAAACGGGTCAGTTTCACAAAGGCTAGCAGAGAACCAAAAGCAAAATAATTAAAACAAGTAGATCTACAGGCTTGCTTCCACTTAATTGAATCCTTCACCTACAAAGCCTCATCAAAGGATTATGGTTCCCCTCCATCAGTCAACAACAAATAATACAAGGATTGTGAATACCTATCTGGTCACCTAATAACTTTAGTAGATCTCCTTAACACTGGCTCAGGCGTGACTGGTTGTTGTTCTAGTTTTACGACAGTATTTTGTGGATTTTCCTGCAACTCAACCTCAACTCCCACTTCTTCTGCATCTTCAGATAGCACGCCAAAGTTGTCCTTATATAAGACATTCTCATCAAATGTCACACCACAGTGTTTCAAGATCTGCTTATTCTTGTCATCCCAAAATCTGTATCCAAACTAATCTGAACCATACCTAATGAAATAGCACTTCAATGCCTTTGCATTAAGCTTGTCTCTCTTCTTTGGATCAACATGAACATAGGATGCACACCCAAAAGTTTGCAGGTGAGTAAACTTGATCTCCTTACTTGACCAAACCTCTTCTGGCATCTTGAAACCCAAAGGAACTGAAGGTCCTCTATTTATCAAGTATGTTGTCGTGCTCACTGCATCTGCTTAAAATGTTTTTAGCAGCCCAACATGTAGTATCATGCTTCTTGCTCGCTCAATCAATGTTCTATTCATTCTTTCAGTAATCCCATTCTGTTTTGCCTTACCTAGAATTATCTTGATGCACCTGATTCCCTCATTAGCACATTGCTTCTTGAATTATTTAGAATCATACTCTCCACCATTATCAGTGTTGGGACTAGATCTCGAAACCAGATCTCAACCGGAGAAACAACAAACGATGGAACGGAGAAAGTGCGGAAGCGAAACAAAAGCAAAATTGACGAATAGATGAGGATGAAAGAAAGTCAAGATGTCCTTTGATTTTGTTTGTTAAAGTCAAGATGTCCTTTGATTTTGTTTGTTTTGTATTTTGTGAAATTTCATAATGTAAAGAAATTATGAATTTATGTTCGGAATTGAGTTTGTGTATGAAGTATGGATATGTAGATGATTGATGTATTTCATGTATGGAATTGAGTTTATGTATGATTATGAAATTGGATTATGTAAGTAAATTATGGATTTATGTATTGAGTTGAGGTTCAAAGTTTGTGTATGATGATGGGATGTGATTTGGGATTGAGAATTATTGAAGTGTTAGGTATAGAATTGCGATTGTTTGTGTTGGGATTTTCGGACGGTAGATCCGATGATTTGGAGTTTGTTTAGGAAATTTAGAAGTGTGTTTTTTGATTTGCAGAAATTTGTGGGTTTTTGTAAATGCAACCGTTATGCTGCCGAAATTTCGTTCAATTGTGTATGGCTTGTTTGGGAATAAGATATGTGTGATTGTCTATATGGCAAAGAAAAATTAGAATAAGAGTTTTATAGATGAGTTTAAGATATGCATGATTAAGAGAAATATAGTAATTTGAGATTATGGAATATTATGGCAAAGAAAATTGAGATTCGAATGGATGATTTGTCTAAATGGAAATTTTGATCGGGAAATTGAATATGAATTAGTTTTGTTTTTGAATAAGATTGAATAAAGAAGAAAAGGAATAAATGTTATGAGAAAAAAAAATTATACCGGATTTCGGATTAGTCTTAGGATTTCCAACGCAATACGCGACACGCAAGAATTTTCGTTACCGGATGTCAGACATTTGTTTCGCTTCGATTGAACCATTTCTTTTTTTCGATTCGATTAGTTCCGATTCGCGATCCGTTCCATTTCTTTGTTTCGGATTCTTTCACTATATAATTCGATATCCGATTCGTTTCGCCCTCCGATGCGATTCGTCAATTTTGCTCCTGAGATCAGGTCCCAACAATATTGTTTAGTAAAGTATTCAAAAGTGAGACTCTTTTTACTCTCCTAGTTTTCATACTTCAATCTAGCTTCATCTTCCAAAATCTTGATTGCATTTCTATTTCTTCTTGCAGTGATGGAGCCCATGAAGAATCTAGTACATCTCTCCCCCTCCTTTAACCATGTAATTCTTGATTTTTTTCTACTAGTATTTGGTTATACTGAGTAACCAATTCAGCTTCCTTGTTCCTTAACTAAATATTACCTTGTCTAGTTAATAAGCTTTTCTAAAATGTCTTCAGGTCCTCCATTGCTTTGTCTATTATAATTTGCTTTGGATTTTGTGAATCTATGTATAGTTACTTCAGTTGCCCTCTCAAGCCCTTTAGCTTCTCACTCAACTTGTAACTTTTTGAGCCGAGAATCTTAACTTCCATCCCCTACCTAAGCTTCTCTCTAAAGCTCGGATGATCTATCAAACAGTTGAATATCCTGAAAGGTGCACTCCTTTTCTATTCTCTATTCAACAAATCCATAAGTACTAGACCGTGATATGATAAATTTGGTTCTTTAAACATAGTATTGCTTAGGGGTATTGCTTTAGCCATTCTCCATTCTCCATACATCTGTCAAGCCTTCTCATCAGAACCGATTCACCATTTTGCTTGTTATTCCAAGTGAATTCAAATCCATGCTACCTTAGATTAGTCAACCTTAGATTTCTTCATCAGCTCCTACAGCTCTCTACAGTCTACTTGCTTCCAGTGCCTTGCACCCTTAGTTTCAGTCAACTTAAAAAGTGTAATTAAAATCTCCTAGTACCGTCTATGGTTTCTTAATGAAGCTACTTATCCTTCCTAACTCAATCTATACTCCTTGCCTTAAAATTTTGTGGTTTGCTATATATAACATTGTTACTACTACCCCCTTGCCAGTTTCATTTAACAAAATGTCACAGTGGATGAGTTGATCATTCTTAAAAATATTCACCACTTTTATCTTTTGAGGATTATACTTGATAACTACTCTTCCATTCACATGATGGTCATGGTTAGTAAGCACCCTTCATTCCCTCCCAGGAACCTTACATTGCTCTCCAGTCCATCTTTCTTTATTTTCGTTTCTAGTAAACCAACAAAATTTATCCTACTTCTCTTATTTAACTCCTTGATTGCAAGTTGTTTATTAAGGCTATTAAGCCCTCTAATGTTCCAGGATGCTACCTTCATCACTTTTCATTTTTCGCCGACTTTTTCCTCCTAGTCTTCCTATTCATTCCAAGAGTATGCTTTGTGCTTGAAGTTTCTCCTCTTTCCATAATTGGTGTGTCAACTGTTTCTTCTTTAATTCCCATTCCTCGTCCCTTAGAAACATGTTTCCCTAAGTCTAGCTTATTGATAACCCTTACTTCTCTTCCTTGCTTTAATGACTAATATTAAGAATCTATGTTTTTACTTGATTGTAGCCCTTAACTGTTGTACTCCCCATTAGGAGGTGCTCTCCCTCTTGAATATTCCCTATTGTTTCTGTGTTTTCCTATAAAACTAGTCGCCCCTTCTGGTTGTCCTCTAATATTGCTTTAGCTGGCTCTAGTACTGATTTTCCCTTGTTATTATCCTTCCTTCGCCAAGCTTGTTTATCTTCACGGGTCTTAGGCTTCCACATATAGGTTATCCCTATTGTGTCTTCTTCCAACTCCCTATTTCCTTTAAACTTCATTATTATAAGTTTATCTGGAAGCTTCTTCAATATATTAACATCAATCCAGATCCTAGCAAAGCCAATTCTCTTCATCAAAGAAGTATTCTCACCATTTACCTATTTTACTAGCTATATGGTTCATACCTTCAGCTGACCAATATTGCAATGGATCCTTGTATATATTGACCCACAAAGGAATCGACTCAAGTTTGTTCCTATCTAACATGACCCTAGGATGCCATTTCTTATTTAAGAGTAGATGTCCTATAACATGCCATGATCCTGCTTCAAGCACCTACTATGCATTTTCCTATGAGTTGAATTTGAATATGCAATTCATCGTCATTCACCATAGTATTCACCAACCCCTTATTCCTCCATGCTCCATTTGCCCACTTCTGGACAATGGGGAATGCCAATCGCTTCTCTAAGAAAAATCCTACTAGAGACATGCTACATTTTCTTACACCTTGTTGCAACACCTCTATTAGTGCTTGAATGAGGATGTTGGTATCTGTTGCCACAAACATAAGTTTTCCCATGTTCTCTATGTCTTTTATAATCGTGTTCCATTTGATTTTCTCTTGGTTTCCAGTGTTTGCTCTTTAAATAGGTTTCTCCAAGGTTTTATTTAAGGTTGGAAAGTCAGTTTTGTTAAGTTGATATGAAGGTGGGTAGGGTTTATTTTAGGTCTCCATTAAGAATGTTAGTGTCGGATATAGTTGTTGAAGAAAGAGATACGATGTTAAGAAATCAATGGCACTAGGGGAATAGTTTGGAAAGTGGGTGAGTGTCAAGTAAAGACGTCAAGAAAATGTTTAGGAGGAATAAGGTTGTCGGGAAAATGAGGACAATAATATGTTAGGGCAGTGACAGTTTTAGGTGGGGAAGAGCAATAGAAATGTTTAAGAGGGGGAAGACAAGGATGTCGAGAAGAAGGGGAGTGGATGGCCGTGGATGGGTTGGCTAGTGACAGGTAAAGGGTAGCAGGTTAGGGCATCAGAGCCAGGTTATGACAGAGACAGACTCTCATGGGAAACAAATATAAGTTGGTTTAACTAAATTTTTTTGAACTTTATCATAATTATTATATTTTTTCTTACTGGCTTCTTCATACATAATGCTTTCTTCATGTTTCAACTTCTTTCACAAAGATTTTTTCACTTGTCATTTACCGCTTTTTGTCCATTAAAAAGAAAAAGGAATTGTGGGCATATTTTATGAACTTTAGTGTTTTGAATATTTATTTATTTGAATTTAATATTTACTGTAGCGCCCCTTATCGCAAAATACACACCGGGACGCCCGGAGGTCATTCCGGTACATATCCTACGATAAAAGCGAGCTACGTTCTATCATTTCATTCACTTCACATGGCATCGCATTAAAATTTGCTTCTAAAGCATCAATAAAAAATCCACAAATGTATATGGCATTTTTGCCTTTCACCCAATCAAAATAATCAATCAATCAATTATGTATGCAGTGCGTATGTGACATGTTCCCATTTTATTACGGTGTTGTGATCGACTGCCTGAACTATCCCAATCAGGGCACATTAATAGGTGAGTATATGGTTCTGAATCAGTATGGGCTCGAGGCCTAATACGATGAGCTTTCAGCTCTCGGTGGCTGCTCCGGTCACAACTGTCATTATCTGATCATGCATTCATGTATGAAATGCATATGTCCCCAAATTACACAGGATATAGATATAACACACAATTAATCCATGTGTCACAATTGAGCACATTATAAGCAAATCAGCATATCTCATCAAATCACAAGCACTTCTATGTCATAACTCCCAATACATCGGATCTTTTGTCCGAAATCCACAGTCATAAGTAAACACAAAACCCGCCATTATTCACCACAGTAGACATATAATAATTGAGAAACCCATC
>JANZLX010000213.1:32287262-32302422 GCA_025531955.1 Erythroxylum orinocense
CATAAGACATCTATAATACAACTCATATCCAAAAACACTCATTTCATACATTAACCTCAAATATCATTGAAATTTCCTTACTTCACATTACCCAAATAAAACATTTAATACCACTGATTCCTCATTAAATTTCATTTAAATAAATCAAATCTCCAATAAAAGTTTGGGGTCCAACATGTAGTGCATGCCAAATAGGTAAGTAAATTAGAGTGCCACATAAAATGGTTGGATATGTTTCTTCCTCAAGTATATTTGAGTTAATTCATAGGGATTTGGTTAGTCCAACATAATATGATAGCATTGGTGGGATGAGATACTTTATAACTTGTGTTGATAACTATTCTAGATACACTTGGGTATCATTTTTTAGAGAAAAATCAGACGCTTTCAAGGCCTTTATAAGCCTACATGTGCAAGTTATAAATATGAAAAATATGGCAGTGTTGAGAATTCGGTCAAATCATAGAAGGGTTTTGAGAATGCAAGCTTTAATGAGTTTTATGATGAATATGGCATCATACAAGATTTTTCAACACCTAAAACTCCACAAAAAATGGAGTTGTCGAAAGGAAAAATATAACTCTTCAAGAAATGGCCAAATCTATGTTGAATGGTAGAAAGATGTCTATGCAATTTTGGGCCGGAGCAGTTAACACAGCATGCTACATACGTAATGAAGTTTATCTTAGAAACATCTTGAACAAGACATTTTATGAACTTTGGAAAGGAAAGAAACCAAATGTGAGTTACTTTCATGTTTTTGACAGTAGATGCTACATTCTTAGAGATCAGGAACAACTCGAAAAATTTGAGAACAAAAACGATAAAAGGATCTTTATTGGTTATTCAACTCACAGCAAAGCATATCGAGTGTTTAATCAAAGAACCAAGAAAGTGTTAGAATTTGTAAATATGGTGATAGATGATGGATCTCAAGTGTATTCTATAGGGACAGAAGAAAACATGAAAAACCGGTCTTGTGAACCAGCTCAAACAAGGAACGATACTACAACTAAAAATTACCTAGGTCTGTAGTTAGTTGTTGTTCAAGAAGTAATCATGAAAACTGAAGAATTGGCAGTTACTTCGAATGAGGGATCTTCCAAGAAACTTGATGCAGAAATAGTTTCATTAAATAGTCAAAACTCGAGAGAAACTGATCTGAACCGAGATCCTGCATCACGAATCAGAAGAAGTCATCCAGTAGAAAATGTTATTGGTGATGTTAGTGAAAGAAGAAAAACAAGAGAAAGAAAAAGAGTCGATTGCTAAGAACTTGCAGGATATTTATGCTACACCTCTTCAGTCGAGCCTAAAAATGTTAAAGAAGCTCTACAAAATGAGTTATAGACAGCAGCTATGCAAAAAGAATTAACTCAATTTGCACGAAATGATATATGGGAATTGGTGCCAAGATTATCGAATGTGAATGTGATTGGAAGGAAATGGGTATTTAGTAATAAAACAGATAAAAAGGGCAACATAACTAAAAATAAAGCAAGGTTAGTGGCTTAAGGATGTTCTCAGATTGAAGAAATAGACTTTGACGAAACCTTACACTAGTAGCACGACTTGAGTTTATCAGACTATTGTTGGGTATAGCATGTGTGAAAGGCTTCAAGCTTTATTAGATGGACGTGAAGAGTGTAATGCCTTTGTGAATGGGTTTATACAGGAAAAGGTATATGTTCAACAATTGAAAGGATTTATTGATTCAGTTCATGCAGATCAAGTGTTTAAGTTGAAGAAGGCACTTTACGGTCTTAAATAAGCGCCAAGGGCTTGGTATGAAAGACTCACACAATATCTCGTCAAGAAAGGCTACGAATGAGGTATTACTGACAAAATTCTATTTATAAAGAAAATTAGATCCGAATTGATGATTGCTCATATTTATGTTAATGAGGTTGTATTTGGCTCCACTCATCCTAAGATGGTAGATGACTTTGTTGAGTTAATGACACATGAATTTGAAATGAGTATGGTAGGTGAGTTGAACTTCTTTTTGAGTTTGCAAATTAAACAAGCGAAAGATGGTATCTTTGTGTCTCAAACCAAATATGCGAAGAACTTAATAAAGAAGTTTGGACTTGGGAATGCTAGATATGCAAGAATACCTATGAGTGTTTCTACGAAGTTAAGTAAATATGAGAATGGAAAAAGTGTTGATATCAGACTTTATCAGAGCATTATTACGAGCCTATTGTATTTAACTGCAAATAGACCAGATATATGATATAATGTTGGAGTATGTGCTCACTACCAAGCCAATCCAAAAGATACACACTTGACAGCAGTAAAGAGGATCGTCAAGTATATAAGTGGTACATCTGAATTTAGAATTTGGCGTACATGTGACTTAATTTCCTGTCTTGCTGGGTATAGTGACGCAGATTAGGTTGGAAATCTAGACGATAGAAAAAGCACTTCAGGATGTTGTTTCTTCCTTAATGACAATCTGATTTCATGGTATAGCAAAAAGTAGAATTCAATTTCAATGTCAACCATATAAGCAGAATATATTGCTGCAGGAAGTTGTTGTTCGCAACTTCTTTGGATGAAACAGATGTTGGAAGATTATGGAATTGATTAGGATGTACTGACAATCCTATGTGATAATAAGAGTGTTATAGATATCTCAAAAATTTTGGTTCAACATTCATGGATGAAGTACATTGATTTGAAGTATCATTTTATTCAAGAGCTTGTGGAGAACAAAGTAGCCACCCTCTCATATGTGTCCATAGAAAAGCAATTGGTGGACATCTTTATGAAACCTCTTGACGCAGCCAAGTTTGAACTTATTCGAAGGGCTTTGGAACTTTGCATTTTACATTATTGATGTATTACTTCCTTTTAAATAAAAAATAAAAAATAGAAATTGAAAATTCAAAAAATGGGAAAAATGAAGTGTTGCATTTTCATCTAGAGGGATTAAAAATCACTAAGTCTTCTTCCTACTATAGATTGTGCCCCTCAACCCCTCCTCATCTTTGTCGATTTCCAAGCTCTCAAGCAACCACTTGACTGCATTGAAGACTTCTCCATCGTGGATTTAACATTTGTGTAGGATTTTTAGGACTATATTGAAGACTCCTCTCTTCACAACCGTGTGGGTTCCAACTCTGCAACTTGGACTTCTCTTTATGATATTGCTCTATTTCACTCAACGTTAGCTTCATTTGTTGATTTTGTTTGGTCTTTACTATTCTTTAACAAAATGGGCAAGAACAAAGAAAAATCTCTCTCTTCGAGTCTGGAAAAACTGACTACTGCTCCCACACATCATTCCAACCATTTGCTACTGAATCTGAAACTTGGGAGGAAAGTATCCGAGCCTAGGTCTTCCTCAATTGCTCTCATTGAAATTCCCAACACCACCTCAGTTCGGTATTATCCACCAAAAAGTGATGACGCCATATGGGTGTTTCGTACAATGATCGAAGACTTGTCATCTGATTCAGACGAGATTCTTAATGTCGCTACTCCATCGACTGCTTCTCCTCCGGTCACTCAAAATGGACTAAACAACAAGTTTAGAAAATATTCCGTGAATTCCTTCTGTTGGTTTGACAGTAGACACTATGATTTCATTCAAATTTTATTCACCCGAAGCTGAGCATAAATAGGAGACATTCACTGACATCGGGTTAGTTCTGGATCGTCCTATTAACTTAGATGAATTTCAATAATACCGATTAGATATTTTACTATCCGAGAGAACATTACTGCAAGTTACATTACTTCTTGAACATTATGATATTGAATTGGTAAAAGAATTTTATTACAATCTGCCTAGTGACTTATTATCTGATATTGCTTTGAGTTATAAATTGGTATATGTCTGGGGTAGGGCAATACAGTTTGATGCTGATAGGCTGAATATCTTTATGAGGTTTGATAATCTAATTGGGGATCAAATTTATGATGAAAATTGGACCGTTTCTAATGATCTAATTGCTATTGTGTTAACTGGAGGAAAGTTATCTACTTGGCTATCTAGTTCGGTGCTACGCTTGTCTCTATTGACCCAAAAGTATTTTGTGCTCTATAAGTTGGTTTTAGCTAACTGGATGCTTAGTACACATGTCTTTGTTTATCTAACACAAGCTAAACTGCTCTATGCTATCAATACCGGGGTGAACTTCAATTTGGGGGGACTTATAATTGAAGCTATGCTGGATATTAGAGGCAAGTCACATTCCCTACTTTACTTTCCTTGTTTGATTTCTTAATTTTTATATGTAAATGGTGTTCCTCAGTTGGAGACAAGTATACTTGAACCAGTCACCTTAATGAACATATCGGCTAGAATTTTCAAGCAACCATAGGTTGTAGAATTGCCATACACTACACCTGATCCTTCAGATGCCTCAAGAACCTCCTCTATCAATCCTCATACAGCTTTGTTCACTAAAATTGAGATGATTGAAGGTATTTTTCAAGTGAGTCTTAGTGCACTTCGTTAGATAAAGCAGCCGGTTCTTCGATCCTCTGATGCTCCTTAATTTTTCTTTTTGGCATCCTTTGTTCCAAAGGGGGAGATGACTTGAATTTGTATGAATTTTGAAATAATTAAATCGTTAATCAATTCGCAGACTATCCACAAATTTTTCTACGAGCAAGTGAATAACAAATCACAACTGCAAAATAACAAAAATACTGACATTTGGTAACGCAGTTCGGCACACTTTGCCTACGTCTACGGGGCCCTCACCCAGATTAAATTCTTTCACAGTAGTTCACAAAAAATTACACTAGATTGATCTACCCCGTAAGACCCAATCTATATAACCGACCCACAACCTAACTACTCGTGAAAGATCTTCACTTCATGTTAACCTCGTCAGAGGATTTTCCTAACTATTTCCATTCAAAAACAAAAACAAATAAAATAAGAAAGCAACAATTTCAAATCTGAAATTTTTCACCAAAATACCCAAGTAGCAGCACCATCAATATATGTACTCATCTGTGACAACGCCTCCTTTGTGCTTCGATCATCAATCAACTTCAAGAACCCAACAAAAACAACAACTGCGCATAACCCCTGGACTGCTTGTTAAAGATAACACCAGTGAAAAAATTCTGCCCCTAGAGAGACCCACGCAACTCACTCAAAACAAAAGAATCAAACCCAGAAGGAGCAGCAACCAATCAACACCTTTGCAATCTATTGTTCACGCCAAAAACCAAAGCATGTGCGCAGCCCAAAAATCCTACACATCTGTTGCACACCAGCTAAAAGAACAATCCCCATCATCCACACAACCTTACTTGATTTACCTTTAAAGATTCCTTTTCAAATAAGGATATTATCAGATAGGCTATCAACCACCGAAAGTTATGCCAATTAAGAATATATTTCCAATTCAAATTCCAAGCACTATCTACTTCCAAAAGAATGCAATCTTCAATACCCAATCTCCAATTAAGGCACATCGCAAGTATTATGGAAATTTCCATGTCCAATTAAAATGCCAAAAATAAAAATAGGATATATGTAAAATAAATCCTAACAAGTTTGTACTTATTTTGAGCTACTTGTGAATGTTGGCTATTTTTATCTATGCATGGACCTTGAATTAAGAGGGAGTATTGTGACTTCAATAATTATATATATTTGATTATGTGATTCAAAGAAAGTTTTTTATTTGTGACAAAAAAAGTCAAAAAGGGAGAGATTATTAGGATATTTATTATGTCTTATTATTTAATTTTGATATTTTTTATTATTGGGTATTCAAGATAATGATTAAAAATATAAATCAAAAAGTCTTGCTTGAATTGGATTCTTGGATAAGAGTTATTGTACAAATAGAAGTCTATCTTGATTGCAAATTGGTGTGGATCATGTTTATTTTGAGATATGGATAATGCAAGATGTAGTGTGTGAAGATTGTGTGGAGGTTGAGTGAAGATTTCTATGTCTTTATATCATTGTGTGGGTGATTATGTTATCTATAACATACACGTGAGTGATTTTGTGAGATTTTTTTAGTGAGTATTGATGGTGAATAGAAGAGGAAAAGTGAGCTGTTTTTTATTTGTTTTTTTTTTTGCTACAATGGAAGGAAAATAAAAAACAAACAAATGACACCCTAGCTAGCATAGGGTTCTGTGGTACTTGACGCCTTGCTAATCTCGATGAAGTAATTCCACGACCGTCAGCAGAGGCCCTTGGAGCATATGAAGACCTGGACTGGACATCACTGCAATAGAAGCTACCCAATCGGCACACTGGTTCCCTTCCCGACTCATGTGCTATAGCTGCACCTCCCAGACTCGGTGTAGAAGGCCACAGGTACCTGCTACCAAAAAGTTATTTTAAAACTATAGTGGAAGAGGAGAGAATGTTAATTTCCTCCAAGGAGTCCACTTAAACAATCACGCGTTGATACCCCAACATCCATGCCAGGTTAAGGCCCGAGTGGACTCCCCATAATTCTGCAGTTACAGGAGAGCCCCTGCCAATGTGGTGTAGAAAGCCACCGCACCACCTAATTAAGTCACCCGCAGTTGCAAGGTTCGAGCCATGCTTGACTGCACCATCCGAATTAACTTTGACCCAGGGTTCAGGCGGTTTCGTCCAGCCTTCTAAGGTACCTATAGGTAGACCCTGAGTCGGCAGTATGCAACATTCTATTGATCTTGCTCTACCTATCCATGCCACATACTCTATAACTGCTCGAGGCCCTTCTGTAGGCTAGACAAAATTTGCTTCAAACAGGCTGCAATTTCTCCACTGCTATAGCAACTAGCAGGCTATACCATAAATAGTAACCCAGTCAACATGATTCACCTGTATTGGCATTTTGAGGTTGTGAGCCACCCACCATTCCAGATCTCGGTGGAAGAAGTCTGGATCCATTACTTTCGGGCCAAATTGACACCAAAAGGCTTTTGCTCTCAGGCAATCTCGGATAACGTGGAAATTTATTCTTCTTGTCTACAGACCTAATAGTTGCTGTTCGATGTGAATCGACGAGCCACTCGCTGTTGATTCGTCAGTAGTTTGCCTTTAGTAAAAAGCCACAGGAAGGCTCGAATCCGTTGGGGCCCTGCCCATTTCTAGATTAAATCCCACAATCTATTATGATCCTCCGTGTTGCCACCTTCAATAAGGCCATAAGCTGACGCCACTGTGAACCGCTCATGATTTATAGGTTCCTATATCATGCTATCCTCCGCTATACCCTCTACATTAGGTTGGATCTCTGTAAGCTCCATACAGATTGATGAAGGAAGATATTCCTGGAATAGATTCCAGCACCACTGACCGACTTTATTTGTAAAATACGCCACTATGGCATACAGTATGCTCTCAGGCAAAGTAGTGGTGGCCACTAAACAAAGCGGTCCCCAATCATGCGCCCAGTTATCCAACCAAAAATGAATTCTCCTCCCATTCCTCATCTTCCATTTTACGCCTTCGCGAACATACTACCAGGTGGCAGAGATGCCCCTCCAAGTGACTGACGCCCTTTGCCTATCCATGGAAGGGGGAAGAGGATTACATTCGACTCGATATTTAGCTCTAAGGATACGAACCCATAAAGTAGAGGGCTAAGTGAGCAAAGCCCAACCTAGCTTAGATAGTAGAGCATTATTGAATGAACGGATACGTTTAAGGCCCAGACCCCCGGTAGTTTTGGACTTACACACGGTTTCCATATTAACTAGATGTGTTTTCCTCTAGGCCTCCGTTGATCCCTATATAAAGTCTCTCATGAGCCGCTCGAATCATCGTAGAGCTGCCTCGGGAGTCGCACTATTTGCATCATATAAATGGGGAGGGCCGAAATCACTGAATGGGTTAGCGTAGTACGCCCTACCAGGGACAACGCTTTGGTCCGCCATCTTGCAAGTTTCTTTTGGACGTTCTCAATGAGGTACTGATAGGTATGTCTCGTTGTACACTCGTGAATCAAAGTAACCCCTAAATACTTGCCCAAATTGTGGGTGCGTTGGATGCTTAAAGAATGACTGAGGTGGCAGGTGATTGCTAGAGAGACATTCTTGGAGAAATAGATCTGGATATTATCATTGTTTACTTTTTGGCCGGAAGCCTGGCAAAACATCTCCAAAGTCCTTGCAATGACCTAGGTTTATGAATCCTCCGCTTCAGCAAACAAAACTAGGTTATCGGCCAAAACAAGATGGAACATGAGGGGCCTTGTAGAACTCAGCTTGACTGGTTTCCAATTCCCTTGCCCCATTTCCTGGAGAATAAGCTGACCAAACTTCTCTATGCACAAAACAAACAGGTACAGCGAAGAAAATTTAAGTTACTGCACTGAGGGAGACTTGCTTGTGATGTTACCAGGTGTGAAGAAAATTGAAGAAAACCCAAGGTGTGTTGCTGTATGCATGACCTAGCTCTGGCACTTGAAACTAATACACCCCTATGGTTCTTGAACAGGGATATTTTTTGGCAACCCACTTTCAGCTTTCTATGGTATCTTTTAATTTCACAGCACCACTTGCAAACTGATAATTCTTAATCATGTAAAGATTAATATTTCTTCTGCGGCAGGATGTTAAATCAACACGGGAAAAATCGAATAAGCTAAATGATATGCTTTTCCTTCAACTACGTACACACAAGTTTGTAACAGGATTAAGGATCTTCTCAGCACCGAAGTATCGCATTGAAAAAGAAACAACGAATTTGTGGGTATACTAGTACAGAATGTAAGTGCATAAGAGTACATACTAGAATGGATGAAATCTTTCAGACTACCTGCTCATAAAAGGTCACACTACATCCATGAGGCTACGTTTTAATCCTACCAAGTATTCTATTTCCCTTTAGTCCTATCGTTAGGGTTTCTTACAGTAGATAAATACAGTAATCTTCAGGGTGATAACTAATGATGCACGTACCGAAAAGGGTTGCAAAATCAGGTGTAAACGTGGTGAAGGTCATACATCTCCAGAGTACAAAACTCAAAAGAAGGGAAATAGGCAAAGTTGTAAGCAGTTTGCGATATCAAATATGAAAAATCATTGACAACATCGTCAGCAGAAAATATAAACCAAAGTAAAACTTTATTGGTTATGCTCTGTGCTATGTACACTCATTTCTTAATATAAAGACATAGCAAATACTACATCTGAAGCAATGAATGCGTGCCTCAGCGCCATTGCTGCCTACTCATATTATGGAGTTTTTTCAGTTTCTTTTAATTCATTGCTGTACTGAGGGAAATAAAGCTTGGTATATAAGGGACAGCTTCAATTGTTGTTCCAGCCCCGAAAACCATTTCTCTGAAGCTTCTTTTTGATCGACAATAAGAAACCAATGATGATGAATCACAGTTCAACCACATGTTCCCTTCTCTCGTAAACCAGATTGGTCGATGCTTATTTCCTATCTCCAGCCCGCAGTAGTACTGGATATCAATGCTAAAATTTTTAGTCCAAGACTCTTTCACCCCATAGTCATTCATCACCCACACGTCAAAACTAACACCTTCAAAAGCATAACAGAGACACAAAGAATCACCTAAAGCCCCAGTATTGATCCAAGTTATTTTCTTCAAAACATCAGTGTCTAAATTACTTGGCAGTGCAATCGGCATGAATGTATCAGTGTCAAGATTGAATGAACACAACATTCCTTTAGTTCTACACCTATCAGAGATCCAGTGAAGAGCACCATTCACAAAAGGGTCGAGAGATTCCACAGGATTGCCTGCTAGGGAACAATCAACTGACGTCCAGGATTTCTTTCCAACAGTCAGGACCTCAGCTACTACCTTGGCTAGTTTTGACACAAAACGAACAACCTTGAATTTGTTAGTCTTTGGACTGAACCCAAAGGCTGAAAAGTTGAGGTAGTTGTGACCGATTTCCAATGAAGGAGGGCAAGGCATAAGCATGATCTCATCTAACACTGGATTGGAAATGTAGTACTTAGGCTGGTCTCCAGAATACATACATAGAAACCCGTTGCAAGAATTCACAAACACCATCTTCTGATGGAGTTCAGATAACTTTGCTACAACCTGCTTCGGAGGCACTTGGCATTGAAAGTTAGAAAGATTAGAACTGCTCATACGTTGTGATGGCATTGAATCATCCTCATAGAAATGTATTTTCTTCCTGGAAGCTTCCCGAACCAAGTAGGAGGTGGGTGCTCTTGAAATATAGTGCTTAGAGAAATACGGGTCCCTGATGAAACCACAAAAAGCTTTGCACACACACTTGCAGCGAAGAACTGACAGGAAAGGCAGCCTAGCAAGTATCTCAAAAATAATTCTATCTGGCAGTTCCAAGATTGGAAATTCCATCTCATACGGAACTTCAAGCTCTATTCCTCTTGCCACTTCATTAGCTCGCCCGAATTTCTGCAACGGATTAGTATCTCTTCCTTCCATGATAATCTATTAAACTTGCGTCTTTAGTCAGGATACGAAACTAGAGAACTGCACGAGAAAGAATTCGGAAACTCCATTGTAGCACACGAAGAATACCTTCAAATGTGAAAACCCACTTCCAAACCCAAAGAGAAACAAAAACAAAAAACAAATACTTTCACCAAGCCCACAATTACTGTGACACCCAAATGGAAATTGTCACTAAACCCATGCCGAATTACAGTTTCAGGCATGACCCACATTCGAAAACTACAAAAATTGAAAGCTAAAGACTAATTAACACACAGAGAAGAAGATAGCACAAAAGGTTGAACTTTCTTACGCGCTCAATATGTTGCCTTCAATTACTGTCGCTGCGACAACCAGGGCTCCTTTCTTTCCTCCAAAACCCCACATGAACTCTCAATATTGTTGCTTTTATTTACATTTGCAGGACAGTGATTCAATTGCAAAGAACAGGAAAAGAGCTTGCTTGTTTAACTGGGGTTTTTTGGTTGACCAGGAATTTATAAAGACGATGGGTGTGGGAAAGAATTGAAGAAAGTCAAAGGTCGGTCAGCGTCTAAGCAACACGTTGTCGTAGGAATTTAATTGGGACAACAAATAATACGGTGTCGTCGGACGGAGTTGTTGGGTTCACACCTCCAATGTGATAACAAAACAAGGCTTTCATTAATGGATGTAACAAACTACAATATTATCTTAGCTAGAATACAAACATTTTAGTCAAACATGCAGCCTAATTTAATTTTTCATTTAAAATTAGTAACATTTAATTTTTAAGGATATAATTAGGCAATTGCTAATGACCTATCATACATGTTATTTTATTGGCTTTTCTCAAATGCATCTTTGATATTACACATGATATTTACTACTTTTTACAACTATGTGATTATTATATAATCAATTACTATAATAATTTTGACATATAAAAAAGATAAACATACGAAAACAAAGATAAATATACGAAAAATTCCTTTTAAATATTTTCTTAATGAATCTTAGTGGTCTAAACTAAATATGTAAAGAGATAATGTCTCTCTCCTTGAGGGTAAAATTTAAGGTCTATAGGCTTGAAAGTTATATTCCCATTGTATGAAGATAGGATTTCCTAACTACAATAAAGGAAAGAGAGCTTGGTTAGAAAATTCCTCTTTAAATATAAAATTTTGAGATATAATTGATTGGACAAAGATAAATAGATCATATTTGTATCCATAAAGAACTCCAACATTCTTATTAGAGTGGGACTTTTTCAATGGGTGTCATTATGTAAGGTTCATTCTTTCCTCTTTTAATATATTATCTTTATTAGGTTCATACATGCCTTTTTTAATAGGTGTTCTCTCTCATAGGTTAATTTCTATAACATTTGTGCCTACTTTATCAAACCTTATTCTATAAGCTTGCTATAATGTTACCATTTGATGAAAAAAGTTAATTTTGGTAAAAGTGGTGGTGATCCTATCGCCTGCAACCAAATATAAAAGATTTTCACTCCGGTTAAAACAAATTAATGTAGTAACGGTAAACGAATATCGTTCCCACGAGAAATTTTACAATTATGAAAATTACGAATTCAAACGGCACAAATAATGAAAATAATAAAAAGAGGGTTTTGTTACTCACGACAATGATAAGGAAAATCAAAAGAAAAATAGCAAATTGAAACAATGATTAAATCTGAGAATTCAATAGGAAAAATACCTTGATTTCGGTCACCGATGTTACCATACTATTATGGATCCTCGACAAAAATTGTAATTATTAATGAACATTTATTGAGGGAATTTTCTCTTAAGTGTATTGACTAGAAACATGTATCCTAGCAATCTTATTAAACAATAATCTAGATAAGATCATAGATTAAATTGAATAATAGCATTAAGAATCAAGAATCAATGACAAGTGATAAACATGTACGACATGAAATCAATCAAGTGGATATTTTCTTAGAATTTTCCGACTCTAACGTAGAGGGGTTAATCCTAATTGCTACTTGTGGTTACCAAAATTGAACGTCAGATTTTGTTAACCTAGCGATTGAACCAATTAATCTCTAGTTGCGCACCTAGAAACTAACAAATTCAATTAAAAAGACAAATTTGATTAGGATTAGTTGCGCACCTAGTTGAATTAGGATTAGTGTTTATATTAAATTTGAAATAGCTACATTCAAAATTTGCTATTATTCTACATTCTAAACACTAATCCTATTTCACATACGATGTCAAAACTAATCCTAGGATTTGTGACTTAAGTACTTCCTTTTTGCTATTTCATATACAACATAAACACTAATCATATTTCTTATTTCATATATGACATAAACACTAATCTTTAGGATTAGTGTTTATGTCATATATGAAATAACTATTTTTAAAATTTCCTACTAATATATATCCTAAATGAAATAAATAAATTTAAAATTTCCTACTAATATATGTCCTAAACACTTATCCTATTTCAATTATCTTATTTCCTATTTCCTATTTCAAATACACATTAAATGAATTAGTGTTTACGTCATATATGAAATAACTAATTTTAAAATTTCCCACTAATATATAACCTAAATGAAATAACTAAATTTAAAATTTCCTACTATTATATGTCCTAAACACTTATCCTATTTCAACTATCTTATTTCCTATTTCCTATTTCAAATACACATTAAATGACACCATACTCTATCTATTTTTCATTTAATTGAGTTTCTCACCATATGCTTATTATAATATTATGTTGATTCATTTTAAAGGCTTTTTTTATTATGGGTAGCTCGCACAAAAGATCGAACTACCATTAAGTCATATAGGAACAAGGTTCAAATATATCATTTTAGTAGGATGCCTCAATTGCATGCATAACAATAAGTGAATATTCCTGTATTACCCATTACTGGTCCCAAGGGATAGAGGAGGCTAGGTTAGCCAAAATACGGTTATCAATTTCTACCCTTATGTTATTTTATTAATTTCTTAAATTTTTATCACTCAGTAATAAAGGAGGTAAGGTGCAAAGATAGCTAAGAGGTTGGGCTAGAAGCAACCACCCTTAAAATAGTGCAACCATTTTTTTCTAGAATCAACCAAAAGAGGCTAATTAGGTGAGTTTTATATTTGAATTTTGATTTGATTAAATTATAACAAAAATTATCAGTATATGTAAATCCCCATAACATAAATTAAAAATATCTAATAAGATATCTTATTTCAATATAGAAATTTTGATAGAGCATATCATGGGATGTCTATAATATAACTGGAATAAAAAAGGGAGAATTGAAAAGTCTAAATGATAATAAATTTTCTCTTGATATAGATATATCTTGAATACGTAAATCCTATATTTGTATTTGAAAATCTACATAATTCTTATATAACAAAAATAAAATTAAAAGGAAAAAAGTCAGCAAATAATCGTTAGATGGTATACTTGTTATTGTAGCATTACAAACAGCATTATTACTCGTGCTCCCGTCAAGATATCCCTTCCCCTATTTTCACCAATGTATAAATAAAATATTTAATATTTTCATGACCCTATTGACCCCATCTAGAAAAAACTTAGTTCCACTAGATCGTAATTGAATTTCACTTAAATTAATGAAACTTTTAGGATAATTTCCATTCCTTAAATCGATTAAAAAATTCTTATTTTATCCTTTCTTTTTCATTAGATCATTATTTAATTTGTACCAAGGTTTTTAATGAATTAGAAATAGAATCTTTATTTGAAAACTCCTATTAACTAGTTTTTCAAAAATTCTATTTTTGATAATTAAACTCCGCAAGCATGACCTCGTTATGAACATAAAGTCCCAAAGTATGGAATCCCTGATTAGCACCTCAATCCCGCAAGACTCGAACCCAACATCAACGGTGATATCCAAGTCCGGGCCCCATGAGGGTGGCGTGCTAAAGCACTCATTCAGTCGAAAATTGGTATACCTTTTTTTTTAATCACAAAACACAATATGCGGAAGACCATAATCAAATAGGGCATAAGCCCTTTTCAATCATACAGTGAAATTTACAAAATTCCCATATGGCCAATTGGGCCATTTCATATGCTAACATGATACATGAACAAGAAAATGCATTGTCTTAGTTTCTCTTTAGGCTCGCTTATACTGAAATTTCGGATCTTAACCCTTAATATGAGGACGGGATGTTACATAAGGTAATGAGAGGGAATCTAAATCTGTATATGGCAGAAACATTTGGCAGCACGATGAAGTTAAAAAAACAGTAGAGAGAGACTGAGAGAGAGCACAGAAATATAGTGTTGTCACATAAAAGTTTTGTTTTGATGTTTGTGTTTATTTTTGAAGTTGGAGTTATTTGAGAGTAGGCAACTACAGAAACTAGACTTTTTATGTAACATCCCATCACCGATAGGAAGGGTAGAATAGTCTTTTGGAACGAGTTATAAGTGTTTAAAATTGTTTTAGTATGTTCATGCGTATACATATACGTAAATAGTGAAATTTTGCACAAGTAAATGCTTGTACATGCATTCATGACATTTCCTGGAATATTTGCTCATAAATCCGCTTATTGTGAAAATGTGATTTTTTGTGTTTGGAAAATTGATTGGAGAGGATCTTTGTGAGTTTTGAATTTTAAAATTTTTTTGAAATTTTTTGGGGTACTTTTTCAGACTAGAAAAAATGCCAAGTGGCAGACTGATTGGTTACCGGTAGTAGAAATTACTGTCCAATGGCACTGGAAATTAGATACATGATTTTAGGAATTATTGATTTGAGTCAT
>JANZLX010000213.1:32343641-32371574 GCA_025531955.1 Erythroxylum orinocense
GTGGCTGAAAAATCTATTTAGTTGTTTGTATTTTGTCCATATAAGGCAATCAAGTTCAATAATAAAAGTATGAGAGTATGTTACGTATTGTTCAATCTTCATCTTATCCCATCTTATTCTTCTTCTTTTTTTTCCTTTAAAATTCCAACACAAATAACATGATATTTTCTGTATATTTATAAAACACAAATAGAACTATATGGTAGTAAAACAAAAGGAGTTTATTTATCTTTAACATTTTAAATGTCAGCACAATATTTTGAAGGGTTAAAAAACTATGATAAAAGAGACTTGTAAAAAGTCTACGAAAGCTTAAAATGTCTACTGATGTCTATAAAAAAATCCGTCTTAAGTAAGAAACATCAAGATTCATTCCCAAAAATCTTGACTTGAAGAGCTTAACAAATGCTAGAGATAGTTCATACTAATATTCATAGCCCTGCTACTTTATATATAATGAAGGTAAGGTTTATTTTATCACTTTTGTTAATTATTATAGCTACAAGACATGGATATATTGTTTACAGTACAACTCAGAATCTTTGGAAATATTTAAGAAGTTTAAATTATAAAGCTTTTAAAAGAAAAAACAAAACCACTTTAGATATATAGAGATATCTTAAAAAGAATCAAACTATCTAAAATATTTTGGCCCGTAATAGTAGTTTAGAATTGTCATATTCTGAATAAGTGTCCTTCAAGTACACTAAATAGAACAACCTAAGAAATTTGGATCACTTACAAACTAGTAATGTAGTATTTTAGGATTTTTGATTATTTTGCTTATGCTTATGTACTAGATATAGAAGAGGACAAAGCTTTAAATATAAAGGGGAAGATTATATACTTTTGGGAGTCAATGATGAGCCTACGATATACAAGTTGTATGATACAGTTACAAGGAAGCTGGGATCGATAAAGATATGATTTTTTTTCTTCTAAACATTAGTTCTAGACATATAATTCAACAAAAGAAAACCACAAAATAATAGATGTAATTAATGCAAAAGATGTTGAAATATAGTAGCAAGAAAATAATATAGATACAACAGAATCTAGAACCAATGCAATAAGGAGTAGCAACCTATAGATTCAACAGAATATGGAACCATGTAGACGTAACCAATGCAACAAGGAGTAGCAACCAATTCCAAACCTTGACATACTAGAAAGAGGCGTCACATTTTTTCCTACCTCACCCATTAGGTATCACCTTATCCTGTTAGAGGATTTGTTGAGAATCTGTTTCCTTAGACTAGTTGTGTAATCGCTTTGTTCGTTTCCTTTTATGCAAAAAAAATGGAGGCCCACCTCGATTTAATATTAAGAGGTCAGCGCCTTCTTAATGTTGAAAAAATCTCATAGTTTGCCTCATTTGTAGACTTTGATCATGTTTCCTTTGAAAATGATATATAAGAAAAAAAATTGAAGGAGGCTATGTCAAAAGAAATAAAGCCAATAGAAAAATGGCATATGGGAATTGGTTGATTGTTTTTAATAAAAGAGAAAGTTATTGATACCATGTAGGTATATAAGACCAAGGTCAACATAAATGGAGAAATGGACAAATTCAAGATATGACTAGTTATGAAAGGATACAAGCAAGAATATGAAGTGGACTATATATCAATTTTGCTCTGGTAGCTAGATTAGACAAAATCACATTAGATATAGCTTTAGTTGCACATAATTTATGGCTTATCAACTAACTAGAAGTCAAGTCAACTTTTTTGCATAGGGAGATTTAAGAACAAGTATTTGTGGAACAATCCACTAGCTACATTAAGCATGGCAATGAGTAGAAAGTTTATAGGCTTAAGAAAGCACCTTATAGACTAAAATAAACTTTTATAGTTTGATACAATTGAATTGATTCCTATTTTATTAGAAAAAAACTTTCTTATATTCCCTTATAAATATACCTTATATGCGAACTGTGATGATAATAAAATGATTGTAGTATGTCTTCATGTGGATGATATGCTAGTTGTTAGGAATGATTCTAACTTCTGTGGAAATAATCTCTTTATTAGTTAAGAGTAAGATTGTGTAATATTAGACTTTATCAAACTTTGTGTATTAGCAAGATTACTACTGGGTGTTGTTTTTTTTAGAAATTAACAAATTTCATTAAAATTGAAAATTTTACATAAGAGGAGTCTTACACACGTGCGTAAAAGCTACGTAAATTCAAAGGTTATTACACCATTTTCTTAGTTTATAAGTGTCACAAACTAATGATGGCATGCTTATATATCAAAAGAAAGACATTAAAAGTTGTTGACAAATTTGAAATTGGGAATTGTATCCTAATCACCACATTAATATAGGAAAATAGTAAATTAGTGAAAAATCTAGGAGTAGAGCTTATGAACAACACTTTATATAAGAACATTATTAGAGAAATGATGTATATTTCATCCATTAAACCTAGCATCATGTATGATAAGAGTTTGGTGAGCAAATATATAGAGAAGCAAAAGAAAATAAAGCCTATTAAATGTAAAGAAGATTTTGAAATATTTAAAGGGCATTGTAATTTTTTGTTTACATTATAAAAAGGAAAATCAAAATGCAGACTCACATATTATGTTGATAGTGATATTATAGGGAGCTTAGATAATAGAAAAAACACTTTTGACTATGTTTTTACACTTAGTTAATATTATTTTTATGGAGTTCAAAGAAACAACCTATGTTACTCCTTTCATTAAATGAGAAGGATCCTTGAGGAATTAAAGTTTGAGCATAAAGAAGGAATTTATATGTTTTTTTTACAAAATTTTAGCAATTAAACTATCCAAAAATCAAAATTTCATAGCAGAAGAAAGCACATTCATATGAGATTTCGCTTCTTATATGAATTAGTTGAATAAAGAGCTAAAAAAATGAATTACTATAAAATGCAAGATCAAATTGCATATATGTTTACAAAACCCCTCAAGGTTGTAGTATTCTACAAGCTAAGGAAGATTATTAATGTGTGCAACGAGGAAGAGTAAGCATGAAGGGAAGGATATGCTCTTCTTTTAACTGAACCTATCTATTCAGTTTAAGAGAATACGTAGGGTCAAAACAAAGGAAGATAATTAATAGATTTAAAAATATTTAAGTCAACAATGTAGTAGGTACTATTGAAGATTAAACTTGATTTGGTCCAAAATAAAGTTTAAAAAAAAACAAGAAACCCAGTTTTTAGAAAGACTATCCTATCTAATTAATTCTTTAGGATTTGTTTATGTGATTTTCTAAAAATAGATATGTTTAAGCAAATTATGTGGAGAATATCAAAAGACATCAAGAGATATTATTAAAAAATGTGTAGTGTATGATGTTTTAAATTTTATATAAATACCCATGAGTTAATTTTGGTAAAGTATCAAGTTATAAGAAAAACAAAAATAGTTATTAGAAAAAAAGAAGTTTCATACTCAAATGTGAAAGAGTTGTTTTAGAGTTGTACTGAAAAGGTTAAATAAATTTGTTTTTATTAATTTTGTGCTGAGTTGAAGTGTAAAACCCTTGTTATAATCTTCTTTAATATTACATATTGGTATCAGAGTTGAATATGGCAATATAGTAACCAAATCAATTAACATGAAAGGAAGAATGCAATGATACAAAAACCAGCCTAGTTAGAGTTCATCATCGGAAGTTTACTAGTTGAAATTAATTCAGCTCACCTAGTTAAATCGAGCCAGAAATGAGTTTAGATGAGTTGAGCCATGGACTAGTCATCAAACTAACTGACAAGCCATTGACTTTTTTAATCTTGGACCAAAAAGTTGACTACGTTACTCCTAAGGTCTTTTAATGTTTCGATTCGATTCATGCGTCAAAAATTTTAAAACCTCACTCAATTTAAAGATATGGCTAATGGTGTAGTATCCTCCCAAGTTCCAATACTTAAAAATGATAATTGTGATAACTCGAGTTGAAAACAAAGGCTTTGTTAGGTGTATATGATATTTGGGAAGTTGTAAAGGAAGGCTATAATGAGCTAGATAATGGGGGGCACTTTAATCATAAATAAAAAAGATAACTTGAAAGATCTAAGAAAGAGAGACAAGAAAGCTCTTTATCTTATCTATCAATCATTTAATGATGATGGATCTAAGAAAGTGTCAAATGCAACTTTTGTTAAAAAATTATAGGAGAAGCTTAAAACATCCTACAAATGAGAAGATAAAGTGAAAATTTGCTCTTTCAAATACTAAGAGGTGAATTTGAATCTTTAAATATGAAAGCATTTGAGTTTGTTTACGATTATTTCTCTAGAATTCTAATTGTTACAAATTAGCTAAGATATGGTGAGAAGATATAAGATGTAAGGATTATGGAAAAGATACTCCACTTATTAGACTCAGAATTTGAGCATATTGTTATGGTAGTAAAAGAAACCAGGATATTGGAAGAAATAAAATTTGACATACTTTTACAAGCCTATAAAGAGAAACACAAGAAGAACTATGGGATAATTAACAACTCCTCAAGCTATAACTAAAAAAAAAGCATGAAAATCACGGTAGTCAAGGTAGAGGAAAAGGATTAAGATAAGGTGGAAGACATAGTCATGGATAAGGTTTCAATGATAATTATGAAAGAGGAGAGAGCTCATCAAAAGGTCAAGAGCCATTCCAAACACAAGAAGCAACAAATCTTAAGTTAAATGCAAAAAATATCATAAGTTTGGCCACTATGCTTTTGAATGTAAAGCTCAAAATAAAGTTAAGGAGATGATCAACATCGCGAAGGAAAATACCAATGAGAAAATAAATCTTTTTCTGGTATGAAATAATAATAGTTGTAATCAAGAGAACACATGGTACCTTGATACTGGTGCAATCAATCATATATATGGTAGAACAAGCATGTTCATGGAGTTAAATCAATCAATAAATGGTAACATCTCATTCAAACATACTTTCAAAGTAGTTGTGAAGGGGAAAGGCAACTTTCTTATCTAATTGAAATATGGAAGCTATCAATTTATTTCAAATGTTCACTATGTACCTAACATAGAAAACAACATCTTGAATCTAAGATAAAATTTAGAGAAAAGGTATGGTATTTACATAAAAACCATTATCTTTTTATAAGATATAATATGAATAATAACATCATCTAAGTCCCAATATTGAAGAATGAAATGTTCCTACTCAATATATAGAATGATGTTGCAAATTTGTAAAGTCTTGCTACAAGGATGCATTATGGCTATGACATCTTTAATTCAGAAATCTCAATTTAAGAGCTTGAAATTACTATCTAAGAAATAGATTGTTAAAGTACTACCTCACATTAATCATCCTAACCAACTTTGTGAAGGATGCATAGGTGGAAAATGATTCAAAAATATTTTTCCAAAGAAGCCACTGTTAAAAGCCAATAAACCACTAGAGCTCATAGATGCAGATGAATGTGAACCAATCATATTAAGTTCTATAAGTGAAAGAAATTACTTTCTTCTTTTTATATATGATATTTCAAGAAAAAAATTAGTGACTTCTTTAAGCTTTTAAAAAGTTTTGAAGCAAAAATTAAATGATTTTTAAGCTTTTAAAAAATTTACAGTTATAGTAGAGAAAAGGAGTGGACAATAAATCAAAGCTATAATAACATATTAAGGAGGAGAGTTCATTTCTAAGGAATTTCAGGAGTTCTATGAAGCAAATAGAATTTGTAGACCCTTGACAATCGTAAGGTCCCCATAAAAAATGGAGTTGCTAAAATAAAGAGTAGAACAATATCGACACAGTTTAAAGCATACTTAAACAAAAGAAATTACCAAAAGAGTTACAGCTAGAAGTTGTTGCCTGCATAGTCTACTTGTCCAATCTAAGAATGTATGGGAAAAGACATCATAAAAAGCATAGAGTGGAAGAAAACCAAGCATCTCTCGTATTAGATTTTTTGGAAGCGTTGCATATGTATATATACTAGGAGAAAGCAGAAATAAGCTAGATGATAAAAATGATTGATTCATATTAATTGTCTCTTATGTAAGTTCAAATGACTATAAGTTTTACAATACAAATAATGGAAAAATTATAATAAGTTGAGATATCATTTTTTGATGAAAAAGGAGAAATGATTTCAATTCTTAAGGAAATAAATTCAATTTCTTTCCTTAAAAAGAGTAGAAATTAACAAATCAATCAAAATAACTTTAACAAAAGACTCCACCAACTTCACTAATATCAACCACTCAGGTTTATGTTTATTGTAGGATATACTACTTTTACATAAATTTCAAAAAAGCAAACTATTATTACTTTATCTACTTGTGAAGTAGAATATGTAGCAACTATCTCATGCGTTTGACATATAGTTTGGTTGAGAAATTTATTCAAGGAGCTTATTTTGATATAAGAAAAGTCGTCAAATATTTATGTTCACGATAAATTAGCAATAGCTTTAACAAAAAAAATCCAATATTTCGTTATCAAATCAGGCATATTAACTCCAATTTTCCAATTTTGAAAAATCCAAAATTGGAGTTTATAAAGTATCATAAATAGTTGTAAATAATTTTTACTAAATCACTTAAATTTCAAGATTTTGCAAAGAGATTAAGTATGCTTGATGTTATAAATCAAGTTTAATGGGAGAGGAATGTCAAAGACTAAATTTGATTTTGGTCTAAAACAAAGAGGAAAAAAAGAAGAAGCTCAATTTATAGCAAGACTTTCTTATCTAATTAATTCTGTAAGTTTTTTATGATTTGTTTTTGAAATAGGCAAGGTGACATAATATAAAATTATACTTGTTAAATGTACATTTGGAATATCAAAACAGAAAATTATTGCAATTTAACTAATTTATTCCTCAAATTTAAATCTCTTTCTCTTTGTTAGTCTATTTAAATAATATCTTATGTAATTTAAGTTAGTTTGACATTTTTACACGAATATTTACACTAATAAGACACTCATTTCACTTAAATACATTTTGTTCTCGAGTTATATTTCATCTTCTCTCTATCTGCTAGTCCTTTTTAAATATAACAATTTTGGGGATAGTTTTTTTTTTCATTTGACATTTTAATTCTTTCATGAAATTTTAACATCTTGAAAATTTTTCCATATTTAGTTACTTAATGTATGTAACTTCTATGAAAGAGAAAATGTTAGTCTTTCATATTCTACTAGAATGTATTGCAACTTCTTTTGATATGTATTAAAGAAAAATGTTCGATCAACTTCTTCCTTATATTCAGGTGATCTGGTAATGGTTTTTCTTTTTCAATGGAGTTTGTCTTACATAGCATAATGCATCTTTGTTCTTATTATGGAGGCTATTCTTCACCTTTGGGAGATTTTAATTGTGTTTACTAACTATGGTACATGATGATTATATTACAAATTATGTGCCAATTTTATTTTATATAATTTGTCCCAATGTTGACATATTTCTTCACTTACAAACCTAATCTTATTGGTATAATCAATCTTCTCATAAAGGAATGAAGTCTTTTCATAAGAAAGAACTATCAAATTAGGGATATATTCTTTTAATTATCAAACTAAATATTACTTTAATAAAATTTTAATAAAATAACTTATAATGTGGTGTTACTATCACCTCTATACCTAAATTAAATCATAAATTTCTGTAGACTGTAGTTAGTAGTAATGTCCTTTGACAAGTCATAGTTTGTTACAACTGTGTATTTATTTCCTCCTGATGATTGAGTCAGCAGAGTTGTTGTTTTATCATTTGTCATCTTCCTGCTCTCATACATCTCCCGTATCATTCTATTCTCTCATCGTTTTCTCACTTGGTATTAGAGCAAATCCTTCAAAATGAGTGACCTCAGCTCTGCATCCTTCTCATCACAATTCTCTGTCATAAACTTCAACTTCATGTTCCCACAAAGCTGGAGCTGAATAACTATAGAGTCTGCCAAGCTCAAGTTGTACCGCCCATTTGAGCAAACGATCTTGAAGGCCTAATCGATGGACTTCACACCCCATGTCCTGAATCCACAGAAACGATAAACATTCCCAACCCAGATTTTTTGATTTGGAGAAAACAAGATCAGACCTTACTATGTTGGCTTTTGTCAACTCTATCTGAAGGAATCTTGAAGAAAGTTTCAGGTTGCAACTCGTCCTATGAACTGTGGTCATCTCTTGAGCAACTGTATGAGGCACAGGCGCAGTCTCGAATTCTCCATCTCAAAATGCAGTTGCAAAAAACAAGGAAGGGACAACTCATGGTAACAGACTACTTTGACAAAATGAAAGATGTGGCAGATGAGCTAGCTCTTGCTAGATATCAAATCCCAGAAACAGAGCTAGTTTTTCAGATCCTTAGGGGGCTTAGGCATTCAGTTTGATACAGTAGTATCGACAACCACCTCACTCAGAGAGGTGCCAACCTTATAAGAAACATTTACACTGATTTTAGAATGCATACCAAATTAGCTATGGAGATGCAAAATAATCAGTCAGCACAATTTGCGTTTGACAACAATCAGAGGAATTTTTATCCTCACTCTGGTTTAAATCAACGAAGCCGTGGAAGAGGAAAATTCAAAAAATCAAGTGGCAGAGGAAATGCAGGAACTAAACCAACTTGCCAAGTATGCCTTAAGTATGGACACTCAGCCAATGACTGATGGTACAGGTTTGATAAATCATTTGTTCCCTCAAATTCCTTTGCTCAGACTAATCAGAACTAGAAAAATGCTCAAGTATTTGCAGCAAATTCTAGCCATCATAACACTGCTCCTGTCCATTCTCCATCTGATTATTCAAGTGACAGTAACTAGTGCGGTGACAATAGGGAACAAGCCACATTACAAATGACCTGAATAACATAAGGGTTAGTTCAAATTATCGCAACTTAGAAAAAATCGCAGTTGGAAACGAGCAACCTCTACAGATAACACACTTTAGTAAGGTTGTCTTGAACTCAGTCCCTCTCAATAATGTACTTGTGGTTCCTTGAATTACCAAAAACTTACCGTGTGTGTCCAAATTGATTAATGATTCTGGTTTCTCTGTAATATTCTATCGAAAATTTTGCTTGGTCAAGGACAAGAGGGGGGAGGAACTTCTTAGAGGAGTAGCTGATCATGGTCTCTACAGGCATGAAGTTCACAGTAATTAACATCATCAACCCAGAAATAGGTCTCATGACAAAACCACTCTATTTTCTTTCCAAGAAGTTGCATTGCAACATGAAAATACTTGATGTCGTGTTCAGTGTCCTGGAATTTTCCAACAAAATGCTAATAGGCATTATTCAAAAACTCAGCCTATACGGCAGACGAATGATCTAAATGAAAAGTTAAGTTCATCAGAACAGCCCTATCATGTGTCCAATATAGATATTATTCATAGAAAATTAGGACATTCCAATGACAATACCATGAGATTTATTTTGAGCTCTAACTCAATTACACCTAAGATCAGCGCATATACTTCAAAACTAGTTTCTGTGAAGCATGTCAACACGGAAAACTTCATGAACTACATTATCCAACCTCTAAACGTAAAACCTTACAGCCATTTGAAATTGTATATGCTGATCTTTGGGGACCAACACCCATACCTAGAACCAATGAGGCTAGATACCATGTCAACTTCCTGGATGATTTCACCAAATTTACTTGGATCTATCCCATTATCAATAAATCCCAAACTTTAGGACTTTTAAAACCTTCAAAACTTTGGGTGAAAAACAAAATGGGTGTGTAATTCGAGCTCTTCAGATGGATATGGGAGGATAGTTCATTCCTTTCATCACCTACCTCAAAACCTTTAGCATCAAACACAGACTTACATACCCTCATACCCATTACCAAAATGGAAAAATTGAGTCAAACACAGACACATCATAGAAATGACACTCACCTTGCTTGCTCAAGCCAACATGCCACTTGACTACTGGTGTGAAGTTGTGGACACTGCCACGTATCTAATAAATCACCTTCCCACACCAACTTTAGACAACAAGTCACCATTCGGAAAACTTACACACAAGAAACCTGACTATAACTTCTGTAAGACTTTTGGTTGTGCTTGCTACCCAAATTTGAAACCTTACAATCGTCATAAGTTTAACTTCCATACTAACATCTGTGTTTTCATTGGATATGGTTCTCAATATAAGGGTTATCGTTGTTTACATAGCTCAGGAAGAATTTATATTGCCCAAGATTTTGTGTTTAATGAACAGACCTTTCCTTTTCGAACCATGTTTCCCTCTGATGTTCCCGAGTCTAACAAATCAGCTGAGTCTTTAACCACACAGTTTCTATCCATACCACTCACTACAACTGTCCCTCAGTGTGAACACAATCTTCAGAGACCAACATCAGCGTCTTCACTAAGTGGGCTACCTCCAATTTCTCATCCTACTCAAGACCACCATCAACCTATCATCACTTCAGAAGCACTTTAGTCATAGTCTAGTCCCCATCATAACACTGAATTTGGTATTATACCTATCTCTCATAATGAGTTGAATGAAGTAAGAGGGGGAATCGTACCTATAAATGTTCATCCTATGGTTACACGTGTCAAGAATGGAATCTTTAAACCAATAATATACTTCATCCAAAATAGTGACAGTGTTAGCGAAACTATGACTCCCACAACAGTTGAAGAAGCCTTGTCCAAACCTGAGTGGAAGGCAGCCATGCGAGAAGAATACCAAGCCCTCATGAGAAACCAGACATGGTCGTTGATACCTAAACAGAGTAACAAGAAAATTGTCACGTGCCAATGGATTTTTAAAGTGAAAATGAACTCAGATGGTACTGTCTCGAGACATAAAGCTAGACTTGTGGCAAAGGGGTTTCTCCTGACTGCAGGAATAAACTATTTTGAAACCTTTAATCCTGTAATGAAATTCAGCACGGTAAGGTTTATTCTCAGTCTTTCTGTGACAATGTATTGGAAGTCTTAGACAAATCGACACTAACAATGCTTTTTTAAATGGGGAACTCAAAGAAGAAGTATTCATGGAATAACCCGATGGTTTTTAAGACAAACTATTTGCAAATCATGTTTGTCACTTACACAAAACCATCTATGGCTTGAAGAAAGCGTGCTTGGTTCCAAAAACTCAAGGAAGTCTTGTTGGAATGGAAGTTTGTAAATTCAAAATGTGATACATCTATGTTCTACTATCATGAAGAACAACAATGTTATTCTTTTCATCTATATTGATGACATTGTTGTCACGGGAAATAATGCCATCCTCATTGAGCAAATTATTTCAAGACTAAAGCCAAGGTTTGAGCAAATTATTTCAAGACTAAAGCCAAGGTTTGCACTCAAAGACCTTGGTAAACTTCCCTATTTGTTGAGTATCGAAGTTGATCGCGTTGAAGGTGTTGGAATTTTAGAATGGGAAACTAACTAAAATAAAGTATAATAGAGAAAAGATAATGCAAAAGATATTTTATTGATTGATTCTAATTACATTGACATGAAGATCTAAATATATAGATAATGAAATAACAAACTTAGCTAATATTTAGATAAAACAAATCAAATTCAAATATTTAAATCCTAACTAGATAACAACTATATCTTAAAAGATAAAATTTTATCTTTTAACAAATATCTTATTTTTAAACAAAAACTTCATTTTTAACTTTGAATCAATCTTTCCAACAGAAGGCACTCTATGTTGAGTATTGTCTCAAAGTCAGAAATGGTAGCTTCTCAAAGTCAGAAATCTTAGCTTCTTGAAGTCATAAATTGTAGCTTGCTTTCGGTAATTGTTGAGTCAGAAATGGTGGATTATTTTTCAGTGGATTTCGGTGCAACTGGCCTTCACCTTCACCCATGGAATTCTCTATAAAAGAGAAACAATAACAAAGAAAGAGAGAGTGAGAGAAGAGAGAAGAAGTTTCTAATGTGAGAGAGAGCAAAAGAATTCCAGAGGAAGGAGAGACTAGAAATTTCTAGAGAGAGCCTAGTAGGAGTGTGTGAGCTTGGGTTAATTTGGTTCTTTGTTAGAAATCAAACTCTCCTTCCCTTTTACGTGTGTAGCTCCAAATGTATGGCTCTAAATAATTGCTTATTAACTAAGAGTTGCATAGGATTAGTAAAGTTTGATGTCAATCTTTGAGTTTAAAACACATGTCCTATCATTTAATGCTTGCCCCCTAACATCGGTTTAAGCATGCCTTATATAAAGGCTAGTCCAATTTTGTACTTTGAGTTCCTAAGGTGAATAAAAAGGAAAGTGTAGCAGTATATTACATTAAAAGTGAGAGAAACATGAGAAGAAAAAAAGAGTCGTAGCTCTTGCAAGAAAGAAAAAATCTTGTAGAATTTATTTGGAGCTCATCAAGCTTCCAACAAATGGTATCAGAGCCAAGGTTCATTTGTTTGTGAATTGGTGAAGCAATGGCCAACTTGATCCAACCTCAAGTTCCAAAATTGATGAAGACAAATTATGGAAATTGGAGCATCCAGATGAGAGTGATGCTTGGTTCTCATGATTTATGGGACATTGTTGAAGATGGATATACTGAGCCTGTAGATGAAGTTGCTGAAGCAGTCTTGTCAGATGCTGAGAAAAAGACACTGAAAGAAAATCGAAAGAAAGATAAGAAGACATTGTCCTTTATTTTTCAAGATGTTGAACGTTTGAGAAAATTTTAGATGCAAAGACTTCAAAAGAAGCATGGGAGATTCTGCAGAAATCTTTCCAAGGAGTTGAAAAAGCTAAAAAGGTACGTCTACAATCACTCAGAGCTGAGTTCGAGATGCTAAAAATGCAAAGCTCAGAAAATATTAGTGATTACGTCACTCGTTTGAAAACGATGGCTAATGAAATAAAAAGAAATGGTGAAACTCTAGACGATGTTTGTGTAATGGAAAAGCTTTTGCGTTCACTTACACGCAAATTTGATTATGTCGTTGTTGCAATTGAAGAATCGAAAGATTTGTCAGAACTTTCGATTGATGAACTCATTGGTTCTCTTCAAGCACATGAGCAAAGAATAAACCGGAATGATGATACTGGCGACTTGGAGAAAGTCTTGCAAAGAAAATTATTAATTGGTGAAAATCAAGCAAGCAGTAGCCAGAAAGAAGACAGAGGAAGTCAAGGTGGCTACAGAGGTAGCTAGCAAAGGGGACGTGGTCAATGGAACAGCCGAGGCAAACGTGGACATGGCAGAGAATTTTTTGAAAGAGAAAATACAAATGAAGGAAATTTGACATATGGTCGTAGAAGAGGTTATAGAGATAGAGGATAAGGAAGAATGCAACAAAGAAGAGATAAATCTCAAGTGCAGTGTTATAATTGCAATAAATATGGTTATTTTAGTTACGAATGCAGATCAAATCCTGAGGTACAAGAAAAAAATCATTTTGCAGCAACAGAAGACAAGAAAGATAATGATGTTATGCTTCTCTCTTTACCAGTTAATGAGCAAAGTAATAATAATGTTTGGTATCTGGACACTGGTGCCAGCAACTATATGTGTGGTCAGAAAGAGTTGTTCATAAACATGGATGAGATAGTTCGTGGTGAAGTTACATTCGGTAATTCAACAAAGATTTCGATCAGAGACAAAGGTAAAATTACAATTACCTTGAAAAATGGAGAAAAGGCATATATTACTGATATCTATTATGTGCCTATATTGAAAAGCAACATCATCAGCCTCGACCAACTCTTAGAAAAGAAATACGTTATATTATTAAAAAATGGATAGCTCACCATTTGGAATCAGAAGGGAGAATTGATAGTAAGAATAAAGATGACGAAGAATCGTCTTTTCACACTTGACGTACAAAATGAGCTAATAAATTGCATGAAGTCAGTCATCGAAGATGAATCTTGGTTGTGGCATTTAAGGTTCGGTCATCTCAGTTTTACCGGACTAAAATTATTATCAAAGTCAAAAATGGTGAACGGATTACTAGAAGTTAATCAACCAAAGCAGTTATGTGAAGCCTGCATCAAAGGAAAGCAACACAAACAATAGTTTGAAATTGGAAAATCATGGAGAGCCAGAAGGCTGCTAGAGATTGTCCACACAGATATTAATAGTCCATTTGATGTGCAATCAGTTGGTGGAAACAGGTACTATTTAACTTTTATTGATGATTTTAGTAGAAAATATTAGATGTATATTTTAAAAGAAAAGGCAAAAGCCCTTGATATGTTCAAAGAGTTCAAAGCAATGACTGAAAAATAAAGTGGACAGTATCTGAAGATACTAAGATCTGAAAGAGGAGGCGAGTACACCTCAAAGTTGTTTGAGAGTTTCTGTAGAGATCATGGAGTTATTCATCAGCTAACAACAAGATATGCACCTCAACAAAATGGCATGGTAGAAAAGAAGAACCACACAATTCTTGATATGGCGAGGAGCATGTTGAAGGAAAAGCACCTACCAAAGAATTTATGGGTTGAAGCCGTAGTATGTACAGTCTATTTACTGAATCGGTGTCCAACAAAAAGAATTTTAGTGTAAAATTCATGACACCAAATGAAGCGTATAGTGGAAGCAAACCAAGTGTTGGACATCTCAAGATTTTTTGGTGCATTGCATATGCCCATATTCCTGATAAAAAAAGAAAGAAGTTGGATGATAAAGGGAAGAAATGCATTTTCATTGGTTACAACAACAGGAGTAAAGCATATAAATTGTACAACCCCTTAACCAATAAGGTAATCATCTTGAGAGATATTGAATTCGATGAAGTTGATTATTGGAAGTAGAGTAGAGAAGAAAGGAATACTCAAGGTATGTTCTTTAATGATGATGATGATACTGACATGGATGTACAAGCACAACAAGATGATGATCAATCTCCTCCGCAAATTCTTACACCAACAACACCTGCTTCAACACCATCAACATCAAGCAGTAGCAGCACCAACTCAAGGGGAGCACCAATTAAGACAAGAAATCCAAGTGATCTCTATGATACTACTGAACGAATAAAATCATTTGACTATTTATTGTTTTGTCTAATAGCTGCATGTGATCCAATGACATACGAAGAAGCTGCTCAAGACAAAAAGTGGGAAAAAATAATGAATGAAGAAATTGGTGATATCCAAAGAAATAATACATGGGAATTGACCGGTCTTCCAAAAGGACATAAACCAATTGGAGTTAAGTGGGTGTATAAGACAAAGACCAACCAAGAAGGAAAAGTGGATAAATACAAGGCAAGATTAGCTGCAACAGGTGAAAAACAAAATTGTTGAATTGGTGTTCTGCAGAACAGAAGATCAACTGGCAAATATTTTTACAAAATCACTAAATAAAGAAGTGTTCCATAGATTGAGAGAAATGCTTGGCATGAGAAGTCGGGTTTGAGGGGGAGTGTTATAAAATACAAACCCTCCTTCATTATGGATAATTATGTAGTTATGATAAAAGATAAGATTTGAGATGGATAAAAATATCTAGTATTAATGTGGAAGCTTACGGATGAATTTAGAAGCTTATGGAAGAATCTTATGGATAAGGATGAGTGACTTGATGAGTCAAAGAAGTAGCCAAATTAAATTTGAAGTTTTATGGATAAGGATGCGTCAAATAAGTAGTCAAATTGTATTTGAAGTCTTGAAGATAAGAACGAGTTAATTAATATAAGAAGAAGTCAAATTGTATTTGAATTCCTTTAATATGTCTATATATATGTGGCCTTGTAACTATTTATAGATGATGAAAGAGAGAGAGAGAGAGCATTTGAAAGACAGGTGTTTTGAGAGCCGTAGCTCTTTGTGAAAAAAGAAATATTAAAAGAAAAAGTACAGTAGCACTTAGACAGAGATATTTATATTTTGTGTGTGTATCTTTTATACTCACAAACTTAGTTATCAATACAAATACATACTTTGGGAAAGGTTCTTTTAATTTTGGAGCCTATCAAAGCTTCCAACTTAAGACAATTCCTGTCCATTAAAAAAGATGGCTTCCCATCCAAACTGGGCTCTTATAGATTTGTGTTTGTGTTTAAAAAATATCGTGTAATATATGATTTAAATATTGTACACAGCGGTTGTATAACCTGACCAGGCATGGGCTGAATCTATCCCTCGTAGTAACAAAAACTTGGTGATGCTTATAATCATAAAAAGAGATTAATAGTTCCATTTATGTATCCACTTTCCTTCAACCGTGTATACCAAAACGCTCATCTTTCTCAAATATTGATCCTTTTGCATATCATAAACTTTGCTGTGTGAAGATGCCTTCCACCTTTTGTCTTAGAACTTGTATACTTCCAGTTTTTTAGTCATTTACTAAATCGATCTTGATTCAGGAAATGAGTTTTATAGATGTTATTTTGAGCTAAGACTTATCAAATATTTGAAACCGGAGAATACAACAAACTTATGACCCAAAACAAGTGTTGGATTTACCGGCTATAAACTTGTTGCTTTGACTGAGACAAAAATTAAATAAACTGTACGCCCTGAGCTCGATTAACACTTCTTGGAGACGGATCAGTAACTTGCTTAGTTTTTATCAAAAGATGTGCCGAAATTTCTCTAGCTAGGTACGCAGCTGCATTATGCAAGATTCTGAGTTGAACAAGACATCAGTTTGTTTTTGCATCATTAAAAAGGGTCCCGTATTCGCTTTTTGTTTATACTGAATTGATTTGAGTAATGACTAACGTGACACTACGTACACTGTTCCACAGAGTCCACAACCTGTACCAATCCAGACCTTCATCGTTGTTTTCATTTTAAACAAACACTTCAAACCATTGTAAAATAATGGCGTGGATCAGAGCTGTATTGTATAAACAAATGATTGTTTTGTCAAGATGTAGTCATACACCGAAAGGAAGTTAGTTTTACACCCTATAATTATACACCACGAAAAGACGAATCAAACAGAGAGCTGCATTAAAAAATGGAAGCAAGGATAAGAATTAGGTGACAAGCGAGGGAAGGAGACAAGATTTGTTGGCTAGAAAACTACCAGTAAGGCCAAGCATATCGAAACAAAGATATGTTCAAGCGAGGCTAGGCTCGTATTATGATCCCACTTGTCATTTACAATGTATGCATTGCTTGAAACCCTATCTCTCTTCAAGAGTTTCATTATAAATTAAATCGATGGTTCTTCACAATATCTCACTTCACCTACCTGTCTGGTACTTCAACAATTATGGAGACAATGATTGTGAGCTTCTTTCCGATCAAAAGTGGAGTTATTTTAATGAATAAGTTTTACCTTCAACATCCAAATGCTGCCCTAACGTGCGCGATAGTTAGTCAGGCACTCAGGCCAGTGTTACTCTTGTTATCCACCCTGAACACTGGCGGGGAGACGTCTGTAAATTGGGATAATTAATCAAGTTCTTAATGTTTTGAGATTTTTTTAATTTAGTATCTTAACTTCTAAAATTTTCAATTAAGTGATCAACTTTTTAAATTTTAAGAACTTAATTCAAAATTTTAGTTTTTACTTATATAGTTAATAGATAGACATCTACCTAACATTTAGTTTAAATGTTGCAATATCAAAAACAATTTTTTAACTTGATTTATATGAATTTTAAAAGAATCTTTAAATTGAAAACTTTAACAATTTTAGTACTAAATTAAAAAATTAAAAGATTAAAAATATGTTATCCATAGGTAAATTACTAGGCAAGTCAAGATTTCAAGCTCGGGTCAACACAACTAATTAATGGAAATTTTTATATAGAAAATATTCAAATCTAAAACTAAATATTATTCCAACTAATTGATCGATCCCTATAAAACATCGTTTACATATTTGTAAATCACAAATTTGTGATGTGATCATCTAGCATAAGAATCTTGCCTATACAATAATATAAGGCTACTACGTAAACTAAATGTGGCCAACCTAACAAAAAATTCATTATTAATTATGTTTATGTGTTATTGATGAGATTCGTGAGTATCCATTAATTCATGCCTACTTTGAAGTTTTTTAATATCTCACATTTGTCTTATTCATTTGTTAGCTAAAACTATGTTTGGTTTGGGGGTTTATTAATAGAGTGTAATATTATTCTATCGTTTGGGATGAGTATTTATAATGGAATAGAATGAAATAAGACGGAAGAGAAGAGGTTCATATTTCACCTCATTCAATCCTAAATAGTAAAAATAAAAATCCTCTAATTTTAGAAATTCAGAATAGAATGTAAAATGATAAACAAATTTTTTACTATATTACATTATAAATCATTCTTCCAAACAATATTTCACTATATTACATTATAAACCCTTCCATTCATTTCAAACAATAAAATTCTAATATTATATTTATTTACATTGCATTTTATTATAAACCATTTCTTTCTATTAAAAACCGTACTTCTAATCAAATGTAGCCTAAGTACTTTGTAAACATGAGTCGCGTTTCATTAGCACTTACGCGATTCTATCGTCATCTGAATCTTATAGACGATAAACCTTGTCTTGCATATACTTGGATACAACTTTGCATGCCAATGATCACTTTGCCATCGTTAAAGCTTTCAGTTTTATATCACCAATACGTTTATTATCATTAACACTAATAAGATTTGGTAAACTAATCAGTCTTTTACATGTCAGCGCTATACTGTCTTAATTTATACATCTATTCAATTAGTAGCTCTTCTCTGGTAAAAGAAAAGTTCGAATCCCTAACATTATTCTGTGATATTTTTTCAAAAGCTTTTACCTCGTGTTTTGAGCTTGTAAAGTGCCTCTCACTGTTTGGGATCAACCTTAAATGACCCAATTCACAATAGGACTTATCACCTGATAATTTGTCAACGTGTGATACATTACCGAGTTAACGTACGTTGATTGTATATTGCACATGAATTTATAAAAAAGGAAAGGTAACGTCAACTGCTTTATATTTAATTAATCGCTTGTTTCTGCTTTCTACACTGGGATTTTTCTACCTGGTTGCCTTAGTTTAAGATAAGTAGGAATACTGTCACGCCAGCAGCTACAAGTAAATTAATCTTTTTTTTATTAGTAATATATAATTGATCATCATGTATTAATTAGTCATCTTGTGCATGTAAAAAATTACAGACCTGCTTTAAGTAAATCTTTTCATAATTCAATAATTTAATACAAGTTTGATCAAATTGATATATCTTTCCATGCCATTAATTATTCTTCAAATTATTAAGGTAGGAAGTAACTCTGAACTACAACTCTAATTTGAAACCTTTGAATTAGTAATTTCTGTTAGTACGTAAGGGGACTTTATTATGTACTCCAGGGTCTCGTGAGAGGATCAAAAACGAAGGTAATGTGGAATACTTGGATTCGGTTTCATCTCTGATTCCGACACCGATTCCGAGCTCCAAACGCCTCCGAATCTCCCGGGTCCTTTAGTGAAAAATGCTCATCGACTCACGGGCAAGGCCTTTCTACAGTTTCCTCAAATCCTGAGCTTCCTTAATGGGTCAGGAACCTTATGCTAGAGAATGCTCTTCTTGAGTAACTGCAGGAGACCTTCCCTTTATCTAACTTTCATATCGGGCTTCCCCATCACAAGGTCGATATGGACCCGGTTTACACTAATTGAGATCTATTTTTCACCTAGACTTTGACTCATTAATTTAGATAATTTATTGGACTACTTTAATATCTTTATCTGGATCGATCAAATGACGTAACTTAACCTGTAATTTATTTAAAACCAAAATTACAATTAATGTTAATCCAACTTTATGAGACATTGACAAAATTACCCTTAAGAACAAAAATGTCTAACAATTTTATCGTAAATAAAACCTACTGATTACAGCACCCGTAGAAGACAAGTACAAGTAAATCTTAGTTCTAACTATGGACATGCATACATAGTTGTAGAGAATGGGAAAGGCATCACTTGGGATGGATTTAGCATGCATTGAAATTGAAAATTTTAATTATTTAACAAAAGAAAAGACTAAGTAATAATTTTTTTCTGTCTTTTTCTCCAGCTACAGGGAATCTTCAAGGAGAAATTGATGGAGGGTCGTTATCTTTATGTCAAAATAATTAAATAAATTCTCTTAGAGAAGAAAGATTCATACTTCTGTTCCTGATCTTATTTCTCAATGGTAGGCAGACCAAACTAGAAAAAAGATAATTGCAGGCTGTGCCCTTAATAATAATCACTTATTAATATCTTTGTTATATTTCAATATGGATAAATATATTTACTCGTGGGGACCAAGTACAGGAACGATCCATTATATATATATATATATTTCATACTGCCTTTCTCTTTTGACTTTTCTCTCCTTCTCCTTGTATGATTCGAGTTAAGATAAATTAAGACACTGAAAAGTGAAATCCTCTATTACGAAATATATAACAAACAGAAATATTTGGAACTATAGATCCATTCCTCTCCTCAGTAATTGTATTGTATTTTTACATGGAATTATGCCCTAGTGAGGTGGTGAGATCAATAAAATTTTGGCCACATATTAGAAGATCATTTATGATAAAAAAGATAATATCCAAATGAAAGGGTAAAATTTTGAGATGTTATATCTAAAATAGGGAAATCTGAATTAGGTATAAGATTTGTTAAAGAATGAGCCAATCATCATTAATTAATTACAAAGCCTTTGTTGATATGATCAGACAATTCTATAAAATAGGGATCCCATGCTAAGAGTCTCCAATCCGACTAAGTTGCATGGCTTATTATATTGTTGTAAATTAGGTGAAACGTTGATTGCCCCGTGCTTTGACAGGAATATGCGCACTGACATTTAGAGAGACATGCGGGTTGTGCTTATTACACAAATAGACTATGAAAACTAATTTAAGGGATTAATCTCACTCGTCTTTCAGTCTTTATTTTTGTGTGACTCATCAGCCATCACTTCACTGGATTATGATTTTTTGTTTTGTTTTCTTATTGGTTTATAGTTTTTTTCAACTAATTTTTCACTTCATTTTTTTTAAATAAAATTGTTGGACGAGAAAGCTTTGAAAATTCACCCTTTGGCATTGCATTGTCAACTACATTTATGTGCAGAATGGGTCAAAGTGATTGTTATATATACATAAATGCCAAGTTACGTACTCAATTAAGACATTGTAGCCGAAATTCCTGAATACGAATGGGGACAATCACTATAAGGAGTTCCAAATGTCTGACCAAATTAACTAAAAACAATCTTCTTCTCATTATTGAATCTCCAGTAAAACGACATATATATTTTGGCGAGAGGCTAAAGCAGCCATACTTGTGTGTCTCATGGTTTCCTCGTTCAGACACCAACTAAGATTTACGTTTAGCTCCTTTTGTTGAACGAGGAAAAAAAGTAGGGAAGATCCATATGGAGTGAAGAAGGTCCTAATTAACTTTTCATAAAACCAAGAACTTGATTTTAAGAACTAAAAATGTAACATGGTTAGATTCAAGTCGACTTAAATCTTTGATAAATGATAAGTTTCTATATTTAGTGCATGTTTGAATGAGCTTATACTAGTAAAGTTTTTATTATTAGAATTTTTTCTGAGAAGAGTTTTTCTAAGAGGTCAGTTAACTATAATTTAAAAAAGAGCTCTTTAAAAATAGTTTCATACAGTAAACTGTTCAGTAATATAGAAATAAAAAACACTTTTAATTTTAACTATATTTTATTTTGTAATAAAAATTATTTATGTATATATAAATATTATTTAAAATATATTAAACAATATACAAAGCACAATATACTAATTATTATATAATTTTAAACCATATGAAACATAAATAAAAATATATCTAATCAAATCTTTTATATGGATTATAACATAAGTAAAACTAATATAAAAATAAATATTAAAACATATATAAAAAATTAAATAATATTATATAATTTTCAAAATAAACGTGAAGATGGGTTTGTGGATATTGTAGAAATCATTTGTAAAATATAAGGGCAAAAGAAAATAAAAAATAAACTTATTAATTAATATGAAAAATCAACTGAATTTTTTTAAAAAAACTCTAAATTTGAGCTTCTTAAAACGTTGTATTTTAGCTACTAAAAGAGTTTTTTTTTTTTCATTTTACAGTAAAATATTTATTAATTTTTACTTTTGCTTAAAAAAATGTGTTTATTTACCATCTAAAAGCTCAGCCGAAGAGACATTTAAAAACAAGCGAAATTATTTGGAGTTCGAGGGGGTAAAGAGAAATTTACCGAAAAACAAAGGGGCTTCTAAGAAAGAAAGAAAGCAGAGTAAGACAAAAGTCAAAACGAGTCCCGACTGAGATTCGAAAGATAGAAGAGACAAACGTTGTTAGCCTCGCTGTCCTTATTAGTAGGTGACATCAAGTAATTGTGTGTAATAAAAAGACTGATCCTCAGTCTCTTAGCCTTAGGTGGTCCCCATTCGGTGGGACGTCATATGTCTACTCGAGCGTGGCTCCACTCGCTTGCCTTGACTTCTACTCTATTGGGGTTTCAGCCTCCAGGAATTGTTGTGTGTGGTTGGGTCAAGAGGTGGAGGTGAGAGGCTCAGAGAACAACCTCAATCAATCAATCAAAATCACACGCTTGCTTCTTCTTTATTGATGACCTACCATGTCTCTGCACATGTGATCCCGGTTGGTGAGATCGGTTCTCTGTGTCCTTTTGCAATTATTAGTCAAGCTTTGGGTCATCCCAAAAGGCTCTTGTTTTTTCAAGTTCTGTTTTGGGCTTTGACAGTTAAGGTTGTGGCGTCCAAATACTCGAAAGAAGCACCACTTTTCCAGCTATTCACAAGACAAACGATATGCTCAGACATTGACGGGCCAGATTGAAAGTCAAAACGTTGTCCTCGGTAATTAGGTTTTTAACTATTGAATAAATTAAAATAATATTATTTTACTTAAATCAATCTTTCCAATCCGAACCTAATTCGAAGACTATGCAACTAAAACTTGGATTATTGACTTTGGACCCCAAAGTTGCTATCATTAAGTACTGCACCACTGCGTCTATAACTATCTTATACAAACTTGTTGGAATCTCTCTACATAACCAATAGTTTAAGGTACGACAACGCGATGCAGATACATTTAACTCCAACTTTGCCTCAAATGGACACAATCTGCATACTTTGGCTACATGGAAATAGTAATTAATGAAAAGGGGCATCAATACAATAGCTAAAATGCAATTAAAACCACCAAGAAAACTCTATGTTATCTTAACATCGCGCAGAAGTCGAGCAGCCGTTGAGCCATATCTCCGTGCTTCCCAGTCAGTCAATGGTCCATTTGGCAATTTTATCGCTACCTCTTCATCTTCTACCCTGATACCTCCATCTGGCATATCTATACTGCCACCACTCTTGTCCTCTTTCAGGATCTCATCTTCTGTTTCATCTCCATCAGTTTGCTGATCAACTGCCCTAGGCATGTTTCCGTCGCTCACAATTAGAGGCCTTAAACTCATTATGTAAAGTTGAATACTTGGATGCTGGTACTTACTGTCCATCTGAATTGGACGAAGTAATTAGAATGATTAAATAACAGGAAAGGAGTATAATCATAATCACATAATAGACACAATAGCATCCCTCTTCAGACTCAATCCTCTCTATAAATTATGGAAAACATTAAGTGGATATTAGGAGGCTATGATGGTGGCAGTCCGCCTCCAAGTTGACTAATTTGCGGAGATTTCTTCAGCATTAAAATTAGCGTCTCAAAAGTTGTGCATCAGTTCTACAACACAGTCCAAAATTCACATGAAAAGTAACCAGTTATGTTTTCAGAACTTCTGAATTGAAAAAGGGCCTTGTATCTTACGTCGAGGTATACAAGATATTCAACTTCAACAATTTCCAAGCAACTAAAACTTTCAATCAACTATGTACCTTAGTTCTTGGGACAATTTTCACCTCAAAGTGTCTTTTCCACATATCAAGCATTTGTTCGTGGACACTAGTAGAACGGATTTCATAACCCACCTATGTGGAAGTTTCAGAATCAATAATGCATTAGAAGTCATGCTTTACAAAAAGAATAAGAAATTAATATGTTAAAGTAACATACCAAGATTGTAGTTTTGGGTCCTGATAATGCAAAAAGTGTCCTCAACAGTGGTTCCAAGAGATGCTCTGCATAAACCTTGGAGACAAAGAAGTTAAAAAGACACTTGCGGCTTAAAAAGACAATTGTGGTTTACTCAAAACCTTGCTATAGTTTTACGGAAAGTAAATGTAATTTCCAGACTCTGCAATCCATAATGAATAGTCAACCTAGTAAGATTACCAAGGCCATGCTCTTGTGATTACTAAGGTCGTGCTTTAAAATGTTCCAAGGATTGTAACATTGAATATCAATTCATAATATCAAATCAACAGCAATGTCTAAACTAAGAAGAGGATGATAGGATACTAGTAAGGTACTCCATTCGAAACAGAATTCTGGTTGCAGCGCTATGAAATGAACAAAAACATGTTTCAGAATTGAAAGAAGTTCTCCAATTCTCATGGAAGTATAACCAAAAAGACTGAGACACATTACATCACAAAAGGTCATGAGAATTATCACTTCATTGCTTACCATTATAGTAACAACCCAATGCCAATATAAAACAAACTTACAACATCAGTTCCAACGATGTAGTCAAATGGTGGTTCAACGGCCCTTATATGATCCTCATTTCCCCAATCCAATTGTTCAACCTGAATAGAACCAAATGAATCTGAAAGGATAATATTTTCTATGTCAGCATGCCCATGATAAGGTTAAAACCTTTGGATATTTAAGTTCCTTGTATCCCAAATGCCATGAAATGGATTGGCCCTAGTAAGTATGAGGAAGTCCAGCAAAGATAACAGGAAAATCCTTCACAAGACCAATCATAAAATCCATACTCCAAATACTGTATGAATCACAATATATACCTGAACTAGGATCCGTCTGCAAGATTCTTGAAGTATTACGCTCTACATTTCTTACTAGCAATGGCAAAACATCTACTTGATCTGTTGAAACTACATTACAACCCAGCATTGCCATTCCTGGATAAAGAAGTTTATATCAGACTAAGAAACACTACAGCACAGCTAAGAGTGTAGAGTATGAATAAATATATATCAAGCAAAAGAAAGTTCAGAAGTATCATATATGAATCATCAAATTGTAGGAAAGATGAAAATTACCAAATCCAGCTACTCCACAACCAGCTCCAAGCTCAATTGCCCGCTTACCTTTAAGTTTGGATGGGCAAAACCTTCCTTTTCTGCAGTTCTTTTCCTGTAACACCCAAATCAATTGAGTGTCATAAGAGAAATTTGTAATAAAGATTGCAACTTAAGTTTATCACGCATATGATGAATTCTGTTTCTATAAGCTAATTATAAATTTTGTTTCATCCAAATTCAGTTTCATTTTTAAATTGATTATATCATAGGACAGTAAAACTAATTGAGGCAAAGGCCCTTTCGTGCTTTGTATTTCTTCTCTGTCATGCAGCTGTAAAAATAATTGAGAAGACAAAGGAAAATGGTTGAGTAGTTAGAACATCCTGGTTGATTTCATTTTGTAAGAAGAACAAGGTGACATAGAGTCGAGATTAAGAATTCCTTGTTCAACTGATTTAGGATCAAGATGAACCAAACGGAATTACTATCTCATGTTGTCTTATTTTTTGTCTATAATGCAACAACCACAAAACTCATTAGAGCAACCGGACCAACTAAACTCAACCAAGTCCCAATTCAAATAAATTGGAGTCACAAAAAAATCAACATAAGGTTTAGAGCCACAATTTAAGACCATAAGTGAAAAGAATATAGCTTACAAGGAACTTGATAAAGACAATTGATGCATCCCAAACTGTAGTTCCTAAATGCTTGGAATTCGGATCCTGCAATTTAAATGCTATTGAAAATTCAAAATACATTCAAGCTTAAAAAAAAAATTAAAGCAACCTATCCCACATAAGAAACTATTAACGATCTGAGCCTGGGAAATGGTGCCAAACTAAATCACAGACAAACATAAAAGAAAACGTCTGGTTTAGCTCATTCTAAAAGATCACGCAACTCGGAGTAAATCAAAATCAAATGAAGCAGCTAATACTCACTATGAAGATGACTGACTTGCAGCAAATTGGAACTTTGAAGCTATACCTGAGAGAATTGCAATTGATGACCCAAAACTTCAACAGTAATGGCAGAAGTACTTGGTGAATTTAACCTGATAAAGACCAATTATCAAATTAAACTTCAAGGAAGCATCAGAAAATAGAACAGCAGTTATTGTGGGATGACATGACCATTATGAGCAACATTAAGTTATATTAGAAATAAAATAAGTATCTGAGAGCAATGCTTGGGCATATCCTGAAACTATCTGAGAGCAATGCTTGGGCATATCCTGAAACTATCTGAGAGCAGTGCTTGGGCATATCCTGAAACTATGTAGCACCAGTATATAAGATAGCTAGGCCTGAATATGGTTTGTTTTCCAGTACGAAATCTCCAGTCCACTTACCTAAAAACCTTGATCCGAAACAAGTTTTTTCTCTACATTTAACTCGACTTTTTTGTTTTTTTTACTAAACCACTTGTAATTTTTCAAAGTGAAACGGTGTGGCCAGAATTATGAAAATCGTAATGGAAGAGTCATCGAAATCTTACATCTAAACTTTCTATTCTTAAGAAAAAAGAGGGCGAATCCATCCCATATGACTGGCAATAAGCTTATTAATCACACTAATGAATTATTGCAAGAAACTCATAATCAAAAGCTTACAAATTAATAGATATGATGTTCGAAGAAATGATCACGTAATCTGGTCATAACCAGAATCACGTAAAGATGGAGAGATACCTGTCAGGCTCCATTAATGAAGATGTAAGAAACTTGATCTTCTTCGGAAAGTAACAGTCTGAGTATCAGTCAAGGAGCTAAAGTCCTTGCGATGGCGGCGAATACAGATCAGCGTCGTAAGCTTTTCGGGTTTTTCTTTTTATCTCTTTTCCTTTTCCCTTTGTTAGGAAGTTGTTTTATGCAAGATAATAAATGGAAATATAATATGAATAATTAGTTGCTTTCGTTAAACATGAATCTATAATTTCTCTTTTTTCCATAATTTGTTCGTAAAATATTTTAAATTTTCTTTTTATATTTTATTAATTAAATTCAGTAGGAATTCAAGAATAATTAGTTACATTAAAATTTAATTTGAATATCAATAAATATTTAAAAAACTATTTCGATAATTTTTTATACACAAACAAAAGAACTTTTAACCCTGTCACATTTCCATTAGTTTTTTTGCTACTGTTGGTCATTGGAAGGGCATTTTAAGGGCAAATTGATATCAAGGTCTCAGGTTTGAGTCTTGATAGTGGCAGTGTGAAAGTTTATTTAATGTGGTGACTCTTTGTGCACACCGGTGTTGAGCCACCCTTCTAAGAAGCTGACTGAGATCAGGACATGATTTACCTTCCTCACTATTCTGTCGGGCCGGGGTGTAGGGCACCTAAGGTGGGCGATTCCACCTTTTAAGATCAGGATGTTACTGGTGCTTGGTTAGGTAGATTTATCCATGATATTGGCTGTTATGCTCTCCTTGAGGTAAAGTTATGGGATGTTTACTCAGGTCTTTTTTTAGTTTGAAACTTAGAATATTATCTGGTGGAGTTAAACTTAGACTACCAAATTATCATCAATATTCTATCAGACTTGATAGTTGATAGGGAGGAGCTTAACAAATTGTTCCTTAGCTCAGGGTATTAAGTTACTAATAACTAAATAGTAGGTAGTGAAGCCGTGTCATGTCTCTTAAAAAAAAATCAATGTGTTGACTGATTGGCTAAATCTACAAGTCTACATCGGATTGATTTTATGTACCATCAAGAGACCCCCTTAGATTGTCTAATCCTGCTGTGCAAGGACATAACTGATACTTCTGACCAGAGAAGTAGTGTGTAGTTAGAAGGTTGAACTGTTACCTCATCTGTATGAGTTACAGTTTCAGGTTCAGGCAGTTG
>JANZLX010000213.1:32386940-32397371 GCA_025531955.1 Erythroxylum orinocense
AACCCATCAGAAATTCACAATCCAACCATCCAAGATCCAACTATCCATTCCAAACACAACAATAAATTGAATTAAGCTTGAAATTTTCAAAATCAGAAACAAAATTCATAAACCAACTTAGTGGTCTTCGGGTTTTGTCACGGGTCAGAGCGTCGACCCGTCTCCGGTGACTTCAGTTGCGTCTCCAGTGGCTTTCCTGTGGTGTCGTGGTGCTACGGTGCGACAGCGAGGAACAAAGAAGGTGGTGGCGTCAGCGACGATGTGGAGGAATGACAAGTCGAAGGGAGAACCACCAAGGGAGGTGAGTCGATCGTCGAGGAGGACTGGAGGAGGCGAAGGTTGAGGAGGAGGTGACCGACGGTGGTGAGGAGCAGGCGGCGCGACGCGGCAACGATGAGAAAAGAAGGAAAGACGATGGCGTGAGGAGAGAAGAGAGACGGAATTGAAGAGTCGAGTTGGGGGGGAGGCCGGGTAGGTTTAAAATTTTTCAAATTTGCAATTAGGTCCCTAGGTTTTTTATTTTTTACGGTACTGGCTGAAAACCACCGGTACCGACCAATATTTTTGGCTAGTACCGATGAGTCTTGTTCCGTTCCGGATTCCGGCCGGAACGGAACGAAATTCCAACCACTGGTCATGACTCCCCAAAACTTCTCCTTCCACCTCTTTCCCTTTCTCTTGCTTTGGGCCCATATGCCAATCCCCACACCTCATTTACTCAACTAATTCACTAACTTTAAGTTTACTAGCATCACATACCATAACAAGGGTTATCAAAAAAAATTTCAACTTCTTCCATCATACTTAATAATTTGTATATTTTGGCCCCACTTATTCGTAACTCTGCCTCGAATTGATGTATGTCTAAAAGAAAAAAAAAAGTTGTAAAGTTTATACTAAGTAAACACAAAGGAATAACTTAGTGGTTAAACACTAAATTTTTCCAATTTAACACATTATTAACTAATTCAAGAATTGGTGATTGGCACGCGTGACATTCATAACATGTAGCCAAAGCCAAATGTTCGGAAGGAGCTTCCAAGAGAAAAGCTTTCGTCTAATAGCAAAAATTCATTGTATGAACGGTATGTGGTATACGATTGGGCCACAACAACATTGTCCATGTGGATCATCCAAGGCGTCACTCTCCTCCTAGTTATTTCTTGCCTCTTAGCTCCCGTTGCATTGACGTGTGATTTTAAAATGTATCAAACACTTTTGGAAATGTTACAACGCTAAAACTTTTACTCATAATGTTATCAATAATGTGATCTCAATTAATAATTCTTTCTACAACCTTAATTACTTCATTAAAAGTTGGTTAACATAGTCTCAACTATATCAACAAATGTAACATTTTAAATGAGAGAATAAAAGTAACACATTTTTAATATAAAAATGATAAGTAAATTTTAATTAAAATCAAGCAAATTTTATTTATTCATTTTTTAAGGAGAAAGAAAACTGAATACTTATAATATTTTTCTAATTTTTAAAGAACTAAATAAAATTAAACAAATAAATTAATAAAGAATTAACTTTTAATTAGCATTTCACTTATTTCCTTGCATGATTGTAGTTGGACTAGGTTGTAAGTATGTGGAAATTTCCTCTTATTCTGGACTAGGTTGTAAGCAAATTTTATCTTATATTTCGTCTACTTCTTTTATTCCTTAACTATAAATTTCCCAACTTCTCCTTCTCCCCCCCTGGACTCTCCTCTTTTAGTGTCTTACTACATCTTGGAGCTCTGGTTCAATGTTCTGTAAAGTTAAGGAACTCTTTTTAGCAACGCTCAGGAATTTTAGGTTAAGATAGTAGGGCTCCTATCCAATTTACTCATTTGTCCTTTCTAGATTGTATCTAATTTCTTACCTTCCACACAACGTCAACGCCTGAGAAGCTCAACTTTCTACCACGTCAAAAAAGATGCTCTCCCTTAATCCCATACCTTGTTAGTAACCATAACTAATCCCATAGTATCCTTACTATTTAAGGCAGAGAAAACAATCTCCTAGGTTTAGGTACATATGCTTTTCCACATTAACATAGCTCAGGACTAGAATGAGGTTTTTCCAACACCCAAGGTGGTCTTCCCTCTCCTCCCAAATGCTCCTAGAATCAAATGCTAGGGACTTTGCATTGATAAAGAAACTGGAGTTCTTCCCTCCCTCTTCCTCAAACGAGAATAATATAGTGTGCCCTCTACTAGAAATCCTCAGTAATAGTGCTTAAAGTTAGGAGGCTTCTTCGTTAACAAGAAACCTAGCTTCCAATCTACTACTAATGCTCAGAAAGTCTTAGATGCAGCCCCTAGTATGTGCTAGATAGGCATTTCTTTGTACAAAAATGGAAGTAGAGTATCATAGTCCATGATCTCAAAACTAGGCACATTCCTTTGTGGATCAACATTCACGGGGTTCCATTGGAGTACTAGTCAACTCTTGGCCTAAGCCATTTAGTTACTTATGTGGGAAAACTACAATATCATTGAGAAAAATTGTTTATGCTTGATTATGTATTAAAATAAATATGGAGAATGAGTTGCCTAAGAAAATTCCCCTCATGCACCTTAATGAAAATGGTGCGGTTTTCAAAGACTCGTCTTTAGTTATGTACTAATGGCATCCCTCATTGAAGCATCTTATTAAACAATGGCTTCCCACTAATAAAAGGTTCGAGTTTGGGAGCTACTAGAACTCATGAATGTAAATGATGAAATTCCTAGGCAAGATTAGGAGGTCTTTGATCCAGTGTAGGTGATAACTGGCAAGGCCCACAAGTCCCTCAAGTCCCAAAAAGCATCGAGCTCGAACCTTAAAAAAAAGACAGCCTTATTATAAAATGGGTCAATAGTCCTAAATGATTAGTCCCTCAAGCCAGTAGAGCAAATTTATGAGAAAATCATAGAGTTTGAGATCGCTCAACCCGATTTAAAAGGATAAACTAGAGTCAACTTCTTAATCTACAATAAAGAAGATTTAAACCAAGGTGATCAGAAGGTTAGGAAGAAGAGCTAAATCAAGAAAGGATGCTTCACTTCTCCCCAGTTGACTCTTCTAGTATGAAATAATAAGGTATCAATGACCCCAGAAAATAGAAAATTCTTTTATAATATGTTAAAAACCTTAAACCTAATATGAAGCACTCTTGGAAACAAGGCTCAAATTTGGTAAATGCTTGAGCCTTAGTTTTGTTAATAAGGATTGACCTATCATATCAAAACATGAAGACATCAAAATAGACGTATTTTCATAGCATATAACCCTATGGAAATTAGAATTAAGAGCACAAAATTTACTAATCAGTGTATTCATATTTTAGCGTCTTTTAGAGGGATATAGGATATCAATATATATGTGGTCTATGCTCACATCTATAGCTTCTAAAGATCTTCACTTTGGTGCTTACTAAAGTTGTTCATCAACTCAGTAACTAATTCTTGGATAATAGCGGGTGACTTTAATTGTATTTTACAATCCATTGAGGTCAAATGAAATTTTTACAATATAAAAACCTTATAGGGAGTTCAGGAACTGTGTGGAAGATATGGAGTTTACAAAATTCAAGGGTGAAGGATGTTTCTTCATGTGGTGTAACATGTAGAATGGACAATACTTCATTCATAAAAATTTAGGTCATGTGCTTATAAACCAAAATTGGCTCAAAACTTTCTAAAGCAGTATAGTAACATACAGACATCATCTCTGCTCAGATCTTACTCATCTAGAGATTTATAAGTTGGAAGGATGTCACTATAGACTTACCACCTTTATATTTTTTTACCTATGCGATCATCTTAGCCTTCATAAATTTTTAGCTAAAGGTATAAACCTTGATTGCATTAGAACTAACATGTATATGTTTTATAGGAAATTAATGGCAATCAAGGAAGAAATCAAAAGACTTCCAATTGTCTCTTCTTCAACTGAAACTAAAATAAACCAAGCTAAGGAGCTCTTTTTGAAATGAAAGGGTGACCTTTATAATTTTCCTAAAAACTTGTCTTTCTTGCAAAACGAGAAGCAAGCCTTTGACAGTTACTCTTCATATTTGGAGGCCAATTACTTCCTCCTTCACCAGAATTCTAGGATCTAGTGGCTAAAGCATAATGACTCAATTTTAGCTTTTTTTATAAATCTATCCTCAGAAGGAGAAAGTTGAATTACTTCCCTTCACTAGTGACAAAAGATGGCTCCACATTCTCTAAGATTTTCTATACAACATCTTTCTTCAGAGCCCAGTTCTTAGAATAAAGGACACCCATGTTATCTATGCTTACAAACTTTGTTCCTAACATTATATCTGAGCACCATAAACAATTTCTCCTTAGGCCTTTCACCCCAACTGATGTAAAGGAAGCTCTCTTCAGTATGAACCCATCCAAAGCACCTGGTCTGGATAGATTCAACGTGAAACTTTTTCAACTTAACTGGGAGGCCCTTAGCCCCTTCTTAACTAGTGTAATCCTTGAATCATTTTAGAACTCCAAATTGCTTAAAGTATGGAATAAGACTTTCTTATATCCGTACCTAAACATCAAAATGCTAACAGATTAGGAAGTTTCCAATTGATTACATGATGTAGTGTGTTCTAATTACATTAAAATTGAAAATTCTCCTCCCTTTAATCATCAACCTCAATCTATAATCTTTCATTTTGAGTTATATTATTAGAAACAACATTCTTTTAATCAAGGAACTCCTTAAAAGCTAACAAGCTAAAATGTCAAGCTTCACTTATACCATCAAAATAGACTTCATAAAGGCATTTGATAACGTTCATTGTGATTTTACACTTTCTACTCTTCACTCCTTTGGCTTCCCTTCTAAATGTCAATTCACTAAAGGTATTTAGATGCAACTGCAAAGCATATGAGAGCTAAAGTATAGAGATGAAGAGTGGGAGGATGTTGCTAAATAGTTATACAAGCTAAAGTCTATCTTTAAGGATGATCGCTTATTGGTCATAATGTGTTTTGGATGTATGGTTTACATATTATACGCCAAAAGAAATACTAGAATATTTTGCTCCTCTCCATTTGACTATAATGAGATCCTATGTGAAATATTAACTGGATTATGGAAATTATCCTTTTGAGAAGCAAACAACTCAACTGCTCCAATATATATCAAGATTAAACATATATGTCCCACCTTTCGATTGGGATAAATTAGTAAATGGGCATGTTATCCTTATGTCGCTTAGCTTATTTTGTTTTGTAACATTGTTATACCTTATTGAGGCTATTTAAGGCTTGTTATTAATATATTAAATTTTAATTTCCAATAAAAAAAGAATAATCGAATTCTATGACTTTGTTTTTTTTTAATAGACTCGCTTTTACAAAAAGTTAGAATTAATGTAATAATGTCTAAAACTTCAATATATGTCAAAAAATGCACATAACACATTTTTAGCCTCCAATTAGATATACAATTCTACATTTTTACCCGAGAATCACGAATTGCTTACAAATGAGAGCTAGTCCCCACTATCTAGTTCTCTTAGGAACTATGGATATAGGAGAATGTGAACCAATACTAAGAAATAGGGTGTCACTACGTGCAAACATTTTTATATTAAACAATTTCTCAAGTGAGCGGCGTGAACTCTGATTCGATCCAGGTATTCAATCCCACCGCTAAGATGCTCAGTTGACTCCTTAACCTTGATAGGTTAATTTCTAGAATAGGATCTAGCCCATACCCTTCTTCGACCTACTTCTCGAAGCAAGTAAGGGAATGCAAATGATAGAACTGTGTTAGCAAGAAGGAAAGGAGTTGGCTTACCACATTGGATAAGGACTGGGGCGTTAACTAAGCACTAAAGCTACTGGAACGGTTGCCTTCGTTGATTACTCACGAAGGAATCGGAATCTCACTATTTCCCCTTACTTGATCTAAAAGGTTAGTATTAATATACAAGCATTTAGAACTTAATATACCTCACCTTTAAAACAGTAATAAAATATTAGTAGATAATAATATAAATACTAAAAAAATTACATGATTCTTTTATGAATTAATTAACATTTTAATCTTTGCAATTTTTAATTTTCTAAAAGAATTCTTTCTCTCAGACTTCCATTAAAAATAATAGTGAAATATAAGTAGCATGAATATCTCAATTTTTCAATTTTTTAGAAAAATTATTTCTCTTAGACTTCTATTAATTATTTTAATTTGAATTTAGGAGTTGGATTGAGTATTCATATATGCATTAAATGATTAGTCTATATGTGATATTTATATCATGTGTGTTCATCATTATTTTTTAATAGAAATCTAGAAGATATGATTAGACTAAGAAATTTTTTTTAAAATTGCCTACACAATAAGGAAGGTTGTATCTTTTATCCTAAGCTAAACATGAAATTTGAATATAACATTTTCATCATAATATAACCCTAACATTTCAATATAATTGTTTTTAAAAACATTCTAAATAGACATTAAATGGACAAAAAAAACTTAACAGAATTAAACTTCCGTAACTTAAATGCCACTTAATATATTTTTAAAATATGTTGGTGGGCCCTGGCAATAAATTTTAAAAAATACAATCATTTATATTTTTAATTACAGAAGTTAATTTGTAATATTAATTTTTTAGGTTAAGTTATCAATTAAAATTCCTAAATTTTATAATCAACTAACCTTAATTTTTTAAAACCCTAAACTAGTACCAAATCCCTATATTTCCTAATTTCTTCATCACTTCTCCCTCAATCTTTAGCTTCTTCAACATAAATCCCTAATTTCTTCAATTTTTCTCCCTTCACTTGCATCTTGCACTAGATTCCTCCTATTTTTTTTCTGTAGCACCAGCTTTGTTGTTCCTCTCTTGATATCGCACTAGCCTCTTCCTCGTGTGATGATGAGCGTAATTTGTGTGCAAAGTGCTTAGTTTAGTATAATTCCCCTTCCTCGATTTTTTGGAAATGATGCAACCATGGTCACTTTTATCATTTTGGTTACCATATTGGACTTTTATAGATAATGATTCCTATTTCTTCCTTTAGTCTCCTTTGTCGGAATTCTTCACAGACAAGGTAATTTTAGACTAGGATATATGCTTGCTTTAAAGTTTTCTCTTTAAACTTAAGTATCTTATACTCCTATGCTTCTAGTGATTCCATAAACTCGTACATAGAAAACTAGAACAAGTCTTTTCGACTCTTCATTGGTTGCAACTATATGGTAATATTTATTGTGGTACATTCCTCAAAATACTTAGGACACGATCATATATCAAACCATGTTCTGCTTTATTTGAAAGAATTTTAGATCTTATTATAATCATATTTAAATTTAATAAGGAGTAAATTGTGTAAAAATATATAAGGTAAAGTTTACATATAAATATATAGTTAGATAAATCAAAACATATAAATCATTCAATAGTTAAAAAAGATAATCCCTCTTCGTCTTCAAAACGTAGGTATGTCAAATTAATCGAATTTTGTTAAACACCTTAGCTTCTTATGTTATTATCATCTTTTCTTCCCTTACGATCACTTTTACACTGTGACAAGTAGAATGGGCAAAGTACAAGCCACTAACACCAACCTAAAAGCACCAAAAATTGTTGACAAGAATGCATGCTTAGCAGGCAAGTGCACGTTTGATTACCAGGAATAGGAATTCTATTTCTGGTATATTCTTAAAGCTTAAATAATCTTTTGTTTGATTAAACAAAAATACAAGAACACTTAGTCTTAAAATTAGGGATTCCTCAACTTTTAGGAATAGCGAAAGATCATTAAAAGGTATTTTTAACTATTCCAATAATAGAATTATTTGTTGAAGACTATTTTTCCTTTATTATTATTATTAATAAGAAAAAGATGAAAAAGAAAATTAATAATAATAAGGAATTTAATAACAATAATAATATAAATAAATATAATTAATTAAAATAATAAAATTAATAATAAGAAGAATAATAGTAAGTAGAAAATAAATAATAATAATAATTAACAAGAATACAAATAAAATTAATAATAAGAAGAAGAAAAATAATAATAAGAAGAAGAAAAATAATAATAATAAAGAATTTAATAATTAATAATAATTAATATACTTAATAAAATTAATATTAATAAGAATAATGGTAAGTAGAAAATTAATAATAATAAAATTAATACCAAGAAGAAGAAAATTAATAATAATAAGGAATTTAATAATAATAAATTAATAATAATAATAATAATTTGTAACCGTTAGTAGAATAATAATAATAATAATAATAATAATAATAATAATACTTAGAATATTTTTGTCTTTTTGCTACTTATTTCTTTCTCATTCTAAGTTTATATTTTCAAAACAAACACTGATATAGAAATTCTTTAACAGTAAACCAAAAAAGTAATATTTATTTTATTTTATTACTCGTCTTTTCTATTCCTAAGAATAACTATTATATTCATTATTTATTCTAACTGCTCAACCAAACAGGCTTAAGGAGTTAAAGAGATGAGACGAATGAAAGAACTGTGGGGTATTTGTTAATGCTAATTTATCTCGTATACCTAAATTCAATGAATAAAAAATCTAACCGGTTCAATTATAAACATTTTGAACCGTTTAATTTTTTACTTTCGTTTTCAATTTCAGTTCAAGTTATTATAATAACTCTTATTATTAAAAATTGATCAGTTTATTAATTAAACGATGAATTTTTATAAATTAATACATTCTAGAAACTGAGAAAAATCATTTAATTTTTATTTAATAATTTCTTTTTTTAATTAAACTTTAAAATCGTTAATACATAACAACAATTTCTTACAATCATATTTTAAGTTCTTAAATTTTATTCAATATTTAATTAATTTTATAACTACGTAATATCAGTTAAAATTTTTAATTTTTAAATTTTTATTTTATTAATTTAACTTTTAATCTAATTTTTAAAACATAGCATAAAATTAAGTTTTAAGTAAAAGTTGTTAAGGGCAGAGGGCTTTAACAACCGTCAATGAAGGATGCGTGTGGGCACACTCTGCCCCCCAGTTTGGGCCTTTTCTGGTGGCATTTCTTCTCCAACACAGGTTTTTACATGTACACAAATCTGGTCTCCTATCAAATACTCAAAACTCTACTTTTCACTTTAGGATCATGTTGAGTCCATAATAAGGACAAAAGTCTTTACTTTTAACAAAGTTCAAAAGTAATATAGAGAATAAAACTCACTCATTTATTCTCTTTTAATTTATGTTGTACCAAAAAATTTTAGTAAAGATAAAAAAATACATCTCTTTTATAATTTTATTTATTTCAAAATTATTTTTATTCTTTTAAATTAATGAAAATATTATAGTATTAAAAGTTTTTTCAAACAATATTCATTATATTCTTACCAACTTTTTAAATAAAATTGTAATTATTATTCATTTAATGTTAAAATAATTAACATAAAATCATGGTTTTGATAAAAGATTAAAATAATTAAAATAAATATTTCAATTAAATGTGATGTCAATACATCGAAACTCATTGTCTATGGATAAAGAAAAACCGGTTCAACATTAAAAACAACAAAAACTATAGCAAACATATAATAACAAACTCAAAATTGTAACCAAGCATCGCCCATTGCTTTTTTTTTCTTTTGGGATTCGAGAAAACTTTACAGGCGAGTCAAGCGGGCTCATCTTTTAGAGAGTTAAGTGGCTACATCTCATCACTGAGGGCCAAACGGCTACACCCCATCACTGAGGGCCACATTAATTCTTCACCTATAGGTAAAACTCCGGCTATTTCAGACTCTTACAAAATGAGTTAGCAAGGAATCGAACCTGGGACTTAACCGAAGCCAAGCTCCGCTTTCAACCATCTAGCCACACTCTTGGGGACGCCCATTCATAACTATAAAGTTTCTCTCGCTTTTTTTTTAGACATAACTAAAAAAGGAAAAAGATTTTTCAAAAATTTCGAATCCTAAAAATGCGTGATAAATATTGCCGAGAAAATTAAGTAAAGTATGTCATATAATTTTATTTTTATTTTTAAATAGAAAATAAAATCTATTGTCACGTCATTGGCTTTTTAAAAATTAACTAAAAGGAGGGTCGCAATGCTACTTGGATGGTAACGAGAGACTTACTTTTGTACCTTTTAAGTAGTAAATCTCACATGTCAAGTAACATAGTGACATACTTTTCGTTACAAGATAAAGGTCCTGTTTGGCAATCAGCTGATTACATTAGCTATTAGCTGATTCTGCTAGCTGTTAGCTGATAGCTGATTTTATCAGCTGATTTGACGAGCCGATTGCATTAGCTGTTTGTCGTTTGATGTTTGGTAAAATTAACTGTTCAGTATTAGCTGTTTATGTGTAAAATGATTTATAAGGACATGACTTTAAAAAAATTATAAAGGTATAAATACTATATATCTTAGTATTTCGTTGAATATTCTTATA
>JANZLX010000213.1:32430789-32442378 GCA_025531955.1 Erythroxylum orinocense
GTTTTTAAAATAATAATAAATATTTTATTACTAATAATAATTATAAATAAAATAAAACTTAAAAATAAATTATTTTTATTTAATTTTATTGTAATATTTATATAATATTTATTAATAAAGTATTAATAAAAATATTTTATTTTTAAAAATAAATAATTTAAAAGTTGTTATTTATAAACTAATATTTTTTGTATTTTTAATTATTAAATCAAAATTTATTTGAATTTTTATATATTTTATAAATATATATTTAAATTTAATTATATTTATTAATAATTATTAAATTAAATTAAAATTGTGATTATTATTTATTATCTTGATTTTTTTAGACAAGGCTTAAAATATACGATACAAGTATATAACTGTATAATATGACTATGAACTATTTTGTAATTTTTTAAAAAAATTAAGGACTATTTTATAAATTTAAAAAATTACCCAAAATAGTACTTAATATTAATCGGTATCGGTACAATATTATATTAAAACACAATCTAATACTAAGTTCGGTAACATATTCGTAACATTACTCATAAATAGGGATGGCAATGAGTAGGGTTTGGTTCGGGTATTACTTTACCCATATTCATATCTATCGATTTTTATAATTTACTACCCATATCTAAATCCATTGGATTGTTCGGGTTTTTAGATATTCATCGAGTTGTATAACACATAAAATATAACTTCTAAATAGAAAATATAAAGAGCAGATTTTTGTGAACGCTCCAAATTAAAATTACTTTAACAATAATACGTCAAGATTTTGATTTGTATGTCTTCAAAAATCATAAAATTGGAATCATATAAACTATAATGTCTAGTGCAAAGATAACATATATTTTTTACAATCAAGAATTGTAACAAAAACTGAAATATCCAAAGCTTCAAATTGTCTTTACGTGAACTCTATAACAATTAAAACTCTATCTTCATATTATTTGCATTATTATCATCTTATAAGAAAATAAAATATGATAAAAAAGGTGAAGACTTAAGAGAAAAGTGAGCATTTTAAAATTATTTTTTAGAAAATATTAATATTTTATTATATTTAACTATAAATGTTCAAAAAAAAAAGAGTTAATAAAAAACAAGTAGGGTATAATTATCCATCGATTCGGATTATCACTAAACTCATATTTAAACCTATATCTACACAGATTTTTCAGTATCCGTTTAAAAAGAATCTATTAAAAAAAAAATTAGCCACCATGCATGTTTTTTCAGATCAGATATTACAGATATTAAACGTGTTAAAAACTCACTACCATCCCTGCTCAGGAGTCGCCTTCCCAGAAAAAAGAACAAAATGGTGTTGTGTTCTTAGCTGTCAACCGAATGTGCGTGTCCTCATCTCTTGGCGTCACGTCATCTTTCTTGCTCGGTTGGTTCCAAGTTCCAACAGATTTCACGTGCTGAATAAGCTTATTCAAAGTTTTGCCTTCAATTCCGAATTAGTCATCCAAATTCCAAATTTAAGATTTTCTAATTTTAAATTGTAATAATTAAATATGTTATGGAATTTTTTTACTGCTAAATGATTAATGGTAATGACTAAAAAGATATTGCACACTTTTTATATGTTTTTTCTACTTCAAATGGGAACATACAAAGTAACTTTTCAATTACTTTCCGAATAAGTAAGAAATTAAAAAACGATTGATAATATATTATAATTAAATAATATTATTTTATATCCTTTTTTAAAATAATATTTTATTTCTTCAATATAGGGGGAAATTGAAATATATTTATTTTCATTTCTTATTATGTTTATTATATTCTTTATCACTATTATGCTAAGTGTACCTTTAATGAAAATATATATCCCAAAATATTAAAAAGAAAGCCTCTACTGTTTTTAGAACTTAGAAAAACTGGTTTAAAAAAATTGAAAAAAAGAGTTAATTTCAAAAAACTTCATACTTAACGCAAATTTGTAATTATAACTTAAACTAAAAAACGTAATAATTAAAAACTCAAATTTTCAATTTTATTTAAATCTAATTTCATATTAATATTTTCGTTAATATTATTAACGTGACTTGTCACATAAGACATAAATATTAAATATTTATACACTTACGTGACAAGCTACATTAATAATGATAACGAAAATATTAATATCGGGTTCAAATTAAAATTTTAATTATTAATTTTTTAAATTCAGACTATAATTATGAAAAAGATTATAGTTTGAATCTTTTTTTACTTAACCCAAAAGCAAAGGTTAACAGAAGAAGAAAAGTCGTAAACAACGTAATCATATGCTGATAATATTGGCTACAGCTACAAGAATCAAAATAAGGAACCAACCAACTATTGCCACGTCAAAATCAGTGACCTAACAATAAACACCTAAAAGAATATTAGGAATAATTAAGGGAAAAAGCCCAGAACAAACCTCCATTAAATAAGACTTTCCCAAGTTCCTGTTTGTCTAACGACTCTCTATAACTACGTCAACTACTCAGCCTCTGAGTCTCAGCATACAATACAAATTGCTTTTTTCCGCCTGTAGACGGCTTAAGAAGATAGATAAATTTGAGGGTTATAAAACAATACAATAGTCTCTCGCATCTCTCAATCTTCACAGCCCTACTGTTTCAGCAGAATGAGTTATTACAACCAGCAGCAGCCTCCTGTCGGCGTCCCTCCTCCTCAAGGTTTTCTTTTTTCTTTTAATTCTAATTCTGGATCTAGTATTATTAATAACTTTCTGATTGGAGGATGTGATGTGATTAGGTTATCCGCCGGAAGGATACGCTAAGGACGCATATCCACCACCAGGATACCCTCCCCAAGGTTATCCACAGGGATATCCACCTCAGGGATATCCTCCTCCACCTGCTTATGCTCCACAGTACGCTCAGCCACCTCCTCAACAGAGCAGCAACGCCGGCTGTTTGGAAGGATGGTAAAGTTTCGCTCGTCCCTTTTCTCTTTCTTCTTTTAACTTTAAGCTTTGGATGCTTAGTTCGTAGGAGTTGTAGATCAGATCTGGTCAACTCAGTCATGTTTAGCCTTATCTGGAAGGGCATATGCGTCACTTTGACTGCCTGAGTGTACAGTACAGGTTGTGTTGATGAGGGGTTTTGGATGATGCCGAATTTATTGGTAACAGGGTTGGTGTGTCTACAATGTTGTCAGATTTTGTTTGTTATTATATGGATCGCAATAGGCTAATCAATAGATGTACTTTGTTCGGCATCTGAAGCTTGAGTTAAGGTGATTTGGGTTAATATTGTTGTTGATGGTGTTTTTCTGGAATTATGCAGTTTGGCTGCTCTCTGCTGTTGCTGTCTACTTGATGCATGCTTCTGATGGAAATGAACGGTGTGATTGAGTAGAAGGATCAAATAGGATTTATCCTGCGATCTTGGTTGTAATTATCTGAATTTCTTATGCCTTACTTTGGTGTTTAATGTTTGGTACAAATAATTGACTTTTTGTTTGGAAGTGAAACATTGGGTACAAAATCTCTTATGCTTATGAACTTATGTCTTACCCTTTTGTTCGTGGGATGATTACATTGCCCAGCTTATTTGTTTGCAGTGATTTCGTTAAAACATAAAGTAGAGTTGGTGGTAGGAATATTTGCATGTTGCTTTGTGTGAGTTGGCTCCTTCAACTTTGGGTTTGCTCTACATGTTCTATGGAATCTTTGGATTAAAGTTAATACATTTCTTGTCTTGGGAGGAAACGATACTCTTCATGAACCTCGTCCAGTTCATTGTCAAGTAACTAATTATCAATACAACTTTAGAGAAAAAGTAAACAAGTAGAGTTTGTTTAAGAAAATATGAACATGAGATGGCTTAGATCATATCACAATTGTTTTATGGTACCATAATGGATGATCAAGTTGCTAAAACTTTGGAATAAGAAAATTTCATGGATATGTAGAAGACTATATTTGATTACTTTTCCGTTCGAATTTCAGTGCTTTGTTTGAATTGAAAAACAATGAAGAGAATATGACAGACTAATACAGTTCAATAACCATTGGAGTCCTTGACGAGTTTAACGTTACAATCCCAACATAACACGATTACTTAAAGGCTTTGCCTTAAACGCCACTCCGATCATTTAGGGGTTAGTCTTTGTCATATACTATAATACTAGACGTCTGAGTTTCAATTGCTTCCAAGGTTAAATGAATATTGATGGGAGATCCCGATCACTCGGCGTCTCGTTGTTTTCAATTATTATCGATTAGAGAAATTATTGGTAAAGGTGAAATGAAACTTAAAAAAAGTACTAATATGATTTGACTCAATTAAGTGGACAATAATTAAATATTTTATGTTTAATTAAAACATTATATGATAAAATGATTGAATTGTAAAAAAAATTATGCACGGAAGTATTTGTTAAAACTATTTTGATATTTACAAGTATTTAAGTGATTATGATGTATTGTTAGTTGTCAATCTTAATATATGACAATAAATTTTGTAATTAGAGAATAAAAGATAAATTAAAGGAGTTTAATTTATTTAATTTTAAATATAATTTAGGGCTATAATTTATATTTATCGTCGATATATTTCGAAACTTAGTAGGTCATACACAAAAAAAGAGTCGAAGAAAGCAAATATGTTTTAATTAAGTTAGACTTAGATTGTAAAGTTTGAAAAATTTTATGATTAAATATGAGATATTTAATAAATAAGAGTCTAGGATGTGATATTAGATCTTATTTTGGTATAATTGATACTTAATTAGATTTTATTTCAATTAAAATATCCAAATTTTATTATAAAGAAACTTAGGCTTAAATAGAGCTAACACCTCTTTGTCTAACTTTCTTTATAATAGTTATAAAATTCTCTGTCATGTTCTGTAGAAACTGTAAAAAATCGAGCACTTGTACTGTTATAAGGGTTGAAATGAGTAAGTTTAAAAAATAGTTCGAGAAAAGCAATAAAAAAAAGGTTAAGCTCTACGATAAAGTATGAATTAAGATTATGTTTTACGTGCTAATCATGTTATATATTTAAAAAGATCTTAACTTCCAAATATCATATGAAATAGTTTTGTAATTATCCCATGGTTGTGGAGTAGTAGCTCAAACTCCAATTTATTGTCTTTCCGTGGACTCTCTTCTCAGCTCTTTACGTTTGATTTTACCCAGACACTCAGCATCGTTGGACTAGCGCAGATCATTGCCTGATTTTGTTCTCCCAATTTCTTTCATATTAATATTGTTTTTTTTAGGATGTTAATTTATAAATTAATTTCATTTTATTAATTTATAAATTAATTTCATTTTATTCCTGAAATAAAATCCAACAACTTCGTTTATATATTTTCTGCTTACCATAATCATTCAAGAAATTGAAAGTTTGAATGTGATAATTGATTAAATCAATCTGAAATAAAGTTTTTACTTTCACCTCAAATTGATTTAAGTAAAATAATAGAAGCAAAACGAAGTAGTATCTTGTTTTCAAAATATTTTCATTAGTTTGAAGGTTGAACTTGATTCAGAGTTTAGTAGTAGATGTCCTGGGAGGTCTTGCAGTCTGCAGACAGTCTACATATGCTTTGTCTCATTTTACAGTGTGAGTGTACAGTAGCAGCGGATTCTCTGAATAGTTGTTGATGATTTCTTTGTCTAAAACCATATGATTATGCCATTTTCAATACGTTTTCTATGCAGTTGTGTGCAGCGTGATTTTTTGGTGTTAGAAGTAATGATGCTTCCGAGAATTAAGTGTGTTCCTTTGTCTTTTACAATGATGGTATTGTCAGGTATAACTGTAATGGCAACATGAAGTAAAATGGCAACTTATTGCGTGCCAAATCCCAGATCATATCAGGCGCTTCTCCGTCTGTGAAGAAAAACCAATCATGCTGCCACTCACGTTATCTTATCCATAGCATTTTTTGCGACTGTGGCTTTTTGATTGCTATCAATCTTTGATTTTGACCTTTCTTTGCTAGCTGTCCTGATTCACTTTGATTGGCCACCACAAGATTTTAAGAGGATATTGTCAGCAAAATTGAAGTATTTGACAGCAAATGGTAAGCTTATTAAGGTAGTTATGACCCCCACCAATGCTGTTACTCCTAGTATTTTTACCTAATTGAGGTAATTTTGTACCACAGCAATGTTGTTAGTCCTAATATTTCTACCTAATTGAAGTGAGAAAAATATTGGCTTCTTGTCCAAAATAGTTTGTGGGAACAAACTTAAGAACCATGCATTTAGCAAGATTTGACTGATGTTTCTGATTCGTACATTGACGCTTTAGGAGCTGATGGAAACTTGCATTTGTGGAACCTATGGTCTTAACCCTCTCAATGCATTCATAAACTTGGGGGGTAAGATGAGTCATTTTGATGCATGATACTGATTGGTGTTCTTGTATTCTTTGAATTTTCTTTTGTGCTCCATTTTACGCTATTGGTGTAATATTTGGCTGATTGGGTTGATATTTTACCAGATTTGTGGAACCATCGTAAATGATGTTATAGTGCTCTTGCTCTTTTTCATAAATTCAACGTTATGTTCCTTTCTTTTTGCACTTAAGTATCTGTATCTAATTGCCACTTTATGTTCAAAAAGAGCCTCGTTTATGTGTCGGTATTTCCTAATTTCAGTTCTTTTTGTTTCTGAGGTATTTCCTAATTCCAGTTCTTTTTGTTTCTGCAGGTTAAACTTAGGTACAGGGTTGCAGCTACTTCAACATTTACGACAGAAGACGGACCTCTTCCATGTTATTGTGGAAGACACATGATTTCTCCGAAACTTGAAAGGGATGACTTCAATATGCTAACAAAGCCGCAGGTTGATTTGGATCTAGCCAAGATTGGGACCATGACAGTGCAAGAGGCTGCCGCAGCTGCTGCTCGAGCAGTTGCTGAGGCAGAAGCTGCTATAGCAGAAGCTGAAGAGGCAAGCAAGGAGGCTGAAGCAGCTGAGGTTGACGCAGAAGCATTTGCTGAAGCAGCTCTTAAGACATCAAAAGCAAAGGCCACACCCAAGGTAGTTAGATAAAGATTAGTTTTTTATGAGCTAATTAAGAAGCCAAACAAGTAGTTAGCCAGCGGCTAGAATGGCTCGAAAGCCTAATTAATTGGCCTAAATACAGTTGAAATCAAACTGGGAGAAAAATCCTTCCCATCTGTTGCATATAACTCAAAAGATGCATGATCATAGTAATGCCTTTCCCTCCCTCCTACACCCTTCTCATTGTTGATTTTGTTTCTGCAAATACACCAGCAAACACATACACTTGGGTACATAAATGTCGTGCACTTTCAAGATTTGGTAGGTTGTCATAATTGAATTACTCTTAAGCTAGAGATCGAGGATGCTGATATGAGATTCTTTATGTCGCGTTATTTATCAAAAGACTTTTATCCTCCCAGGAACAAATTTTGTTAACATGCTTGATTTTGGAACTATATGCAGATGATTCGTGCTTGATGAAATTTCAATAAATGGACAATAAGGAGCCTCGGAATAGTTTGACGACCTGTTTAGTGCCTACTGGTGTCGCATGCTTCTTGTAAATATTGACAGGCTCCTTCGTGGGGACAAGTGTTTTGGTAACGTCACTGGTGGATCATGGGTATGTAGTACATTCCATGGGCACATTTTTTGTAGACAGTGGAATTTTTGACTTGAGGGAGTTCTTGCATTAGGGATTTCCAAAATTCTGCAAAATGAGTTGCCAGAATGTAGAAAGGAAATAAATAAAAGTTGGCTTCCAGATGAGACATATGCTTGTTTCTAGTTGTTTCTGGAAGCTGGTTAGGAATTAGGGGCATTCTTTCTCAAAATTTTGGGTTATCCATACCAAAGATTAATTTAGTTTCTTGATGCCAGGAAATGTATGTATAAATGACAATAGTTTCTAGATAGATAATCGTAAGAAAATGGATGTTTAGCAACGGAAATTATCGAAGGCTTTCCATTGGCAAGTGAATTTACCGACAGAAATTACCGATCACATGAGTCATCGGAGAGAACAGTCGGTAATCTTTAGTGACGGAATAGAAATATTCTGTCGGTAATTTATTTTTAAATTTGTCAGTACCTTTACCGACAGATAAAGTATAAAAAATCTGTCGGATAGCGACTGTAAGTTGTGTTCTATTTAGCGACGTATATTGTATGTGCGTCGGTAAATTTAGCGATAATCAAGTTGTTGAAGTTTCGTCGGAAAATTTAATGATGGTAAGTTTATGATAATTCTGTTGGTAAATGCACCGATATTTTTTTTTATTCTTCATACATTTAAGTTGGAAATTTAATTTTGATTGGTAATCTTATGATTAATATTTAATTTCTACAGTTATTTGGTGATAATATATTGAATTTTTTTTAGTAAGTTGAATGGTAGTATAAAGTAAAAATTATCTTAATTAATAATAAAAATTATTATCTACAACAATAAATATGTAATTAATACAAAATGACTTGAGAGTAGCAAAACTAAGCAATTACATAATTGGTGAAGGTCGATGATCTAACTGTTGTGATAAGGTGTTACCCATCCCCTTCAACTTATTAATCTCATTACGAACCTGAGCTATGTACTCAATCGAGTGTTGCAATTAAGTTGCCAACATTTGTACTGTGCAAGGTTTTAAAAACCAAACCGAACTGACCGGTTCGATTGACAACCTTCTAAACCGGTCAGTTGTCCAGTTTAATTTTACTTAATAACCTCTATGTATAAGAACCGACCGATTCATCAAGTCCAACCTGAAAAACTGTTTTATAAGAAGAAGAAGGAGAATGAGAGAACAGACTAGCTGGGACCAGAAAATAAAGACTGTAAAATCAAAGCCAAAGTAGAGATGATGAATAGAAGGAAGAATTTAAAGTTGAACAAATTGTTCAAGAACAGCCAGAAATATTTCATCTTTTGCCCAAGAATAATTAGTTCATAGACTTTTTCGAATCTACAGCCTTGACCAAGTGGGTTGTGCGAAGACGCTCTTAGATAGAGAGTTTGAAGTTAAAGTAGCACTAGGCATTGGACGGTTTCTTCTACTCAGATTGTAGTAATCTATTATTTGTTGGTCTAAGACTGGAAAGAACAAGGAAATAAGCTCAGTTGGAAAATGGGAGTGTCCAACTTAGGACAAATTCCATGACCATGTTAAAGAAATAAGGAAAAAAGATGAGCTCATCTCCTAACGATAATGGTAATGTGTTGTTGGATTTAATTATTTGGCCATAAATAGATTGTTTGGTTCTATTTTGATGAATGTTTCACTTTTTTGTTTCCTTAATGTTTTCCAATGAAAATTGTCAAATTTTATTTTTTTAATATTTAAAAAATTGAATTGAAATATCTAAAAAGTTCAATTAGTATTACACTATTATAAAATCGGTAAAAATTAAAAATTGAAAATTGAAAATATAATTAAAAGAGATTGTTTTTATTCATCAAATTTTAATTAAAAAGACTATTAAATTGATTAATTTATATAAATTAATCAATTAATAAATAAATTTATTAATTTTTAACAATAAGGTTTATTAGTTATTAAAATAAATTGAATAGAATTTAAAAGTTGATTTTATTTCTTATTTATTACATACCAGTTTAATACCTGTTGATCTTCTAAACCTTAAACCTTTCATTTGACTGGTTCGATATTTGGTCATATTTTTAAAACATTGATTTTGTGCTCTCTAGCTAAACGATTCTCTCATCGTATGTCGGCCACCTATTAGATGTAGTTCGAGACAGGGAAGATTACGAATAGTATATGTTCACAAATGACCCTAAGTCGAAAATCCATCCACAACTGTCTCTACCATCCACTGCATCAAGATATGCTTAACTTTCATCATCATCTTCAGAGTGCTAAGACTGACGTTAAATGATTTCTTGTATTTGGTCCTATCAGATGACAATGTTTATATTAATAAGTGATAATTATTAAGAATTAATATTAAAGCATAAATTTCACATCCATTAAGTTCTCTACATCGGGTATGACGAAGGTTACGTCATTATACTTTTTAGTATGGGTGTGCAAAAAGAGCTGACGAGGAGGTTTTCTACTCATAGACTTTTTCTGCATCAGAATAAAAATTTTATAAGTGAACTACAATTTTAAAAAATTTCGGCAAAGTTTTTTCTATTTTTATGATATTTATCCCCTATTGAACAAAAAAGTTACTCAACAACACGACCATATATGATACCAGACATTTATAGCATTATCATTCTCCATAATACATATATATTTTCATTCCAAAATTCACACATCCAATTAAATTGAAATACATTAAAGTAAAAAAAAAAAGAATATAAATGAAAAGTGGAGATGCTTACAAGTTTCTTTGCTTGCTCCTAGTGAGTAATAGATCCTCCAGTGTGTACGGAAAGACCCTCTCCTCCTAGTCCTCCACATCTGTAATATTTTTTGTACCTCAAACTCTTGATAATAAAAATCCTTTGTCACCTGATAGACATTCTTCCATTTATACTCTTCAAGATCAATCTTCTCCTTAAACTTAGATGTCATGTTTCGTGAGCACGTTCCAAATAGAATCAACCTAATATATAAGCAATTTTAGATTATTTTCAAATTAAAACCTATAACTTCAGTACAAACCTATGATGTTATCATGCATGTATTTTCTCTCATAGTTCATTGACTATTGTGATGTACGTTCTTTCATATACTCCCTTAGCTCCAAGCTGGAGGTCGTCTTCTTCATTCATAACGTTTATCCTGAGATCTCTGTCGGTATAGGAGTGGTGGATGATGTAGTGGGGCTTTTTACATGGATATCTGACCTTTGGGCCATCTATATATGCAGGTTGAGAACATGCATAGTGAATAAAATCTTCAACACCCTCAATAAACTCAGGATTAATGAAACCATCAGGCGTTGATTGTCTATACATCCAAGATCTATCAACATTACTCATTTTTGCAAAATTGTTATTTAAAAAAGTGATTTCATAGTTAGTATCCTTCATTTCCCCTAAGTTTGCAAAACATGTTTGAATTAATCACTTACAAGTTCAGTTCCAAAGTTTGATTTTAAACAAGCACAATGGTACGTGACATTGTTACACCATATGAATCAAGAAAGCAAGTTCTCGCTATGACCCTAGGCTCGTGAATTTTTTTACCGATAAGCCTCATGGAAGCTGAATCACGAGTTTCCAGCGTATATATCATCCTAGGGGTTTATTATGCAAAGAATTGTCATGTCTGTTAAACCTATGAATTTCTTATATTAATACCAAGTTTGAATCAATCACAATGAAGTTTGAGTATTCATGTTTGAATTAATCACCTACAAGTTCATTTCTAAAGTTTGAATTTAAACAAGTGTTATGGTACGTGACATTGCTACACCATATAAATCAAGAAAACAAGTTTTCATTGTGACTCCTAGGCTCGTGAAATTTTTCACCAATAAGCCTTATGAGAGATGTATCACTGGTTTATAACCTATATACCATCTTAGAGGTTTATTATGCAAAAAACTGTCGTGAATTTCTTATAAGTTTCATCTAAGGGTTTATTATGCAAAGAACAAAATTTTGTTTCATTATTATGCATTGGATCATCCATAAGATCTCAAACTCATTC
>JANZLX010000213.1:32448654-32467295 GCA_025531955.1 Erythroxylum orinocense
GGTGTCATGTTTTCGCAAGAGGGTTGGGTTCTAGAAGCGGAGTACAACAAAACTTTTGGCAACATTTCTGAAAAACGTAGCTAAAAGTTGCACATTTAGCAAAGATTTTGAAAATCGATGCCAAAAGTGGACATTTTGGTGATAATATTTTCTAAGGGAGTGCTTGGTTAGTTAGTATGGGAAGTAAGGAATGGGTAAGGATGAAAAATGATGCTTGATAAAAAATTAAGATTAGATGAACAGTATTTTCATTCCTTCTTTTCGGGCATTACTCCATACCCCTCTATTATGAGTGAGAGGAACGGAAGTCATTACTCCTTACATTTGGCACGCATTCTTGTTGGCAGCTTTTTCTCACACTCTCTTCCTTTCCTGCAGTCTCCTATTTTCTGATACTGTTCTTCGTTATTCAATCGTTTCTTATTTGGGCTTTCTCGGTACTTTGGGTTTTCTGGTACATCGGTGATTTATATCTGCTTGAATTTATGTCTGTTTATTGCAATGTTTGTATTTTTACTCTTTGTTTTCTAGGTTTTAGAAATCCCTTCAAGTTTTGGTAAAGTAGAGTAGGAAAAGAGTGAAAACATGAAAGCTTTAAGGCTTAGGCTTGCATGTTCTACTATTCACGTGCTTCCAGTTGTGGTATAATATGAAGAAAAAAAGTATAAAGAAAGAAAGAAAGTTCATTTTCTAGGATTTTACAATTTGGTTTTGCTAAATATGGTTCAATCTATAACATGCACTTTGGGTTTTCTTTTTCTTTTTGTTTCATGTTCTTCTCGCTTTCATCACCTCTCCTAAGTTTTTGGTTTAAGTCTTGTCTTGGTGCTAATGAACATGAAAAAGAAATGGAGAAGAATGAAAACCTCCATTTTATCTTGTAAATGCAAGTGATAGTTTTTACTATTACTCTTTACCTTATATCTCTTTGTTTTACTCTATTGAAAACTTTTAAGCTTGAAGTTCATGGATTTTTGTTCCTGAGTTTTCCTTCTCATCTCCAGGTATTTTCTCAATTCAGCTTTATTTTCTAGGTATTTGTGAACATATAATTAAAGACCCTTCTTCCTCCAGGTGAAAAATGGGATTTTTACCCTTCTCATTCTTCCTACTTTTCTAGTTTCTTCTTTTGTATCTTAAGTCCATTAGCTTAGCTATGATTGTGCTCAAAGGCATTGTCTTTTCTCATTCTTCTTCACAATTTTTTAAATATTATTCCTTTTATGGGCACTTTTAGGCCCTGTTTGGTTGGATATTAATTAATGGAATGGAATAAAATGGAACGAAACGGTTTATAGTAGAATGGAATGTAATATAGTGAAAAGTTGTCTGGGAGGGATGGAATGGTTCATAATGTAATATAATGAAATGTTATTTGGAAGATAGATGGAATGGAATGTAATGTATAATAAATGACTTTTATACCCCTTATATTAAAATGGTTGTTGCAGGAGGTTTATTATTTTATTATTAATTATATAAAAATATTAGTATTAATTATTTAATATATTTTATTTTATTTTATGTGATTTATATTTAAAAATAATTTATTTATATTTTATTTATATAAAAATATATACAAACAATTAACAACTAATTTTTTAAATATATTTTCTATTTTATTAGTATAAATTTTATTAATTTTTTATTTTATTATTAATTATATACAATTTTTGTTAATCATATAAAATATTATTATTAATTATTTAATATATTTTATTTTATTTTATTCTATGTGATTTATATATAAAAATAATTTTTTATTTTTTATTTTTATATATACAAACAATTAAAAATAATTTTTAATTATATTTTTATTGATAAAAATTTTATTTATTTTTATTAATTATGTGCAATTTGTTATTAATTATACACAAATATTACTATTAATTATTTAATAAATTTTATTATATTAAAATTTGATTTATATTTAAAAACTATTTATTTATATAAAATACGTACAAACAAGAATAATTTTAATATATTTTTTATTAATGAAAAATAAAAAATATATAAAAATTTTTGTTTAATTGTTTGTAAATATTTTTTAAATAAATAATTTTCTATTTTATTATTAAATATATATAATTTATTATTAATAATATAAAATTATTAATCATTTAATAAAATTTATTATATTAAATATTATTATATTATATTTAATATATTAATATTATGATTTGGTCAGAGTTAGTATTAAGAAAAATTATTGAGGGTATATTAGGTAGTATGTATTTATTAGTTTACGTTCCATCCTAAACCCTCCGAATCGGAGGTTTCTTATTTTTGCTGTTTAGGATGAAATGGAACATAAGATGAATCCCTCCACTTCCATCCCATCCCATTCCATTCCATTATGAAACCCTCAAACAAACGATGGAAGAGTGTTACGTTCCATTCCCTTCCATCCTAAACCCCTCAACCAAATAGGGCCTTAACGTTCATGAAACCTCTCTCCTTCGTAACATGGCTGCTCTTCAGTACCTGGAGTCCCTACGAAATGCCAATCCGGAGCTGGCTGACTGGTACAACACCCTCGTAGATCTTTACTAGAAGTAGCTCTGGCACTAGCTCACTCTCAAGCTTGAACAATTCCTTGCTCTCGCCGTCTGCCAGATCCAAATCTCTCCCTGCCTCTTTTATTTCTTCTCGATTTAGGTTTGATAAATCTCCTATAAAGGTCGCTTATATAATTGCTACCTTTTTGTGATTTTAAGTTTTGAGCTTCTGGAGTTTCAAAATTTTGTGTCTTTGTTTAAGAATCAGGGTTTATGTTGGACAGTTAGGGTTTTGATAGTTTTGGTGAAATTAGAAACTTGTTATGAAGATTAATGGTATTGCTGTTATTTGTGGAAAATATTGAGAATAGATGGCTTTGGATAAGTTTGATATCATCCGAAAATAAATTAGGTGTTTCTTCTCCATTGATCATCTTTTATGTTTATTCGTAAGCATGTTGTTTATGTTATAATAGAAAGAAAATATTCTTTAGTCCTAGTTTGATAAAAACAAGGTTCTAGGAGGGATGTTATGAACATATCTATCTGCTGACTAATTGCTTTATTTAGTAATAGAATGGATTACGAAAACCTTATAAAGGGAATAAAGAAAGAAATAAAATATTATGATGCAAGTTTTAAAGCACGTTGTAGTAGTATTAGTGTATTATAAGACAAAGGCACATGTATTCTCGAAATTTGTATCTGTAAATTTTGCACATGTATTGTCAAATCGATGGCTTTGCACATTTTGTGGAAGACAAATATTTGATGTATAGTTAGCCTAATATAAAGAGCAATGCTACCAATGCACACGTATTCTCGAAATTATTTATAGTTTCCACTTTCCGGAAAACACCAAATTATGGGGACGTGTCTTCTTTAGGGACATGGCTTTATATTAGAAGATAAATCTAGCTCATACCTAGTTGAAAACAAGAGACAAAAATGATTATATACATATAAGCACACAAAGAGACTTACTGGTTTTCTTCAAGATCACCTACTTCCTAATTGCTTCTAGTCTTGAACTCTCCTTTGATTCCCCTTATTTTTATGTGTGGATTTAATGTCTTTGATGTTACACAAAGAAAAGGAAACAACAAATTGGGGGAGACGTTTGGAAGTCCAAAAAAAGCACAAGAGACATTTGGAAGTCCAAAAACGATAGTGGATAAGAAACATTTGGAAGTCAAAAAACGTGGGGAATGTGTTAGGTTCTAATAGGTAAAAAACGTTTTTAACAGGGGAGTTTTTAATTGGGAGGAGGAACAAACATCGCATTTCCAGCGCTTGACGTGAAGAGATCAGGGATGCTAGAAGACGTCGTACGCTGGGAGTTCTTAGTCAGGTTTGATTGAGTTTTTATTGTATTTTTCAGATCCCGTTATGTCTTTGTTTGACAAATGCAGGGAGTTTTTGAGAAACGTTGTGTCTTTGTTTGAGAAATGATGTGCAATAATTTAGTTTGGTGGGTGCGATTGACTTTGGTAATTGGACCTCTTTTCAAAGTGGTTATTGAGATAAAGAGTGGTCCAGATTGTCTTAGAAATTTATTGTCTATTATTTAATAGTTTTGATGTAGTCTGGTTACCTTCCCGCTCAGTTTGTTTCTCAAGTTTTAAAGCACTGTGTTCAATTGGAATGAATCATTCAGTTAGTATGCTCATACTCTTATCTCTAGCGAGCTCTAGTAATGGATGTAATGGTTCCAAACCTATGTTGATGTGCTGCTTAACCAAGCCCAAAGTGGAATCCCTATACTCTTTAGCAAGTATTTAAATTGACAAGGACTGTGGAATTGATGACTCATGGAGTTGGTGAACTTGGATTGCTTTGCGATTTCTACCTATTTTATGTTGAACAACACTTGAAAAGAAGTGAAAGAACTGCAAAACATGGGATACTTCAATATATGATTGTTTGATGGGGTTGTTTGAGAATCAAACTGGGAACCTTCAATACCCTAGGTGAAAGTCATACAATTAGAACATAGGCCATTAATTATTTTCTTTTACTTGTCCTCATCTTCTTCCTTTCATTGTGGCTCTATTACTTTAATTTGGTTCATTTCCTTTGACTTCCATTTTCAACTTGTTGTCTCTTTATGGAGCTGGTTGTCTTGCTTATAAGCTGGACTTTAGACGCAAAGGTCTTTCTAGTGGATTAGTTTGAAACTTAATATGAATGAGCTGAAAATTCTTCATACTTGTAATGCTACATGTAGAAAAGTTTCTAGTTTTGTCCACCTTTTTACTGATTAATTAAAAAAATGAATACACGCACACACATATTTATGTTTGTACATGTAAATGATTTATTATAATTTTTTACTAATTTGTACAAGTTTTGACATAAAATCTTGCCAGTGAAGTAGAACATGAATATTAATTCCTCTTACTAGCTAGTGATTGTTCTTCTCACAAGATACACCAATTGCCCAATTTAAAGTGATATATTGTACCACTCATATATTAATGGGAATTTTTTTGCGAAGAAATGGTAGCTTATTGTTTATGCCATCAGCTTCTTTTTAATTTTGTGAAATGCTTCTTGGTGATAGGAAATATTATGTTAGTTTGGTTCCTTTTTGCCTTTTGATCCCCTTTTTTTCTCCTTGGACTAGTGTAACTAGTGTATCTTGGCTGGATTTTTAGAGATTGTTAAAGATTACACTGAATTTTGGAATACTTTGTCATTACTTAGATCGTTGCTTTGTTATTCACATTTTTAGTAAGCAAATTGTTAATAATTTGTCTTTTTGATGTACTAAAAATGTTAATTGCCTAGACTCTTCCTTATAATAGAGTTAGGTGCTTATTTATTCTCAACATATCTGATATCTTTCTATTGCTCTTAAGTTGGGTTTCTATGGCATCATGTGCAGCTTGTATGAACACAATGCCATTGTTTGTTTCCCTTCTTTGACCTTGCAAGTTTTTTGTGAATGCTGCATTTGTTGCTAAGAATTGCTGCTTGTGCAAAAATTTTGTGATTAGAAGCATGAAAAGATCAACTATTCTTAAAGTGATGTGCGTTGCCCATTCCAAGAATTGAACTTGGTACCTCTCGCACCTAAAGCAAGAATCAGACCACTAGATCAAATGTCTATTTGTTGATGCACATCTTGTTTAATTGGTAAAAAAAAAGGATTATTCTCCAGATTAACCTTTTAATCAAAAAAATTATAAGAGGAAACCTATTCTACTTTTAGACCTTCGGTCAATTATTAAGTTCTACATTGATTTTATGGTCAGATAGGATGGACTTGAAAAGTATATGTGAATTTGATTTATTGTTCTGTAGTTTTATGATTTGTTCTGAGTCCTTTGGTAACCTTTTAGATTGGTTTCTAAGCTGGAAACTTAAAAGTTAATTTTTCATTGTTAATTACTCATTATAAGACTTGTTCTATATTTTTGAATATCTCTCAAGTAAAATGACTTTATTACCATTAGGCTAACTATTTCACATGAACTCATGTTTAGCTTTTATCAGTATGTCTGCAGTAATTTGCACTGATATTACTATAGGAATAATGATTATTGGATATGTTCCAATTTTCTGGTTCTTGTTGTTTTTGGTTTGTTGTTTTCATTGTGACCGAACTTGCTTTTAAAAATAAATACAAATGATATAGAAAAGTTGAAACAGGTTGCCCAACGAAGTTACCTGTGCACATTGAAATTTTCAAGTGGGGGTGATGCAGTTGACTCTAGATCAGATCTGACTACCAAAAATTTATCTCTCTTGTTGAAGAAAAAAATTCTATATGATCTTTAAATTAGGGGAAGCAAAAAGAGGTGGGGCATTCCGAGAATCGAACTCGGGACCTCTCGCACCCAAAGCGAGAATCATACCACTAGACCAAATGCCCATGTGTTGATACTTGATATGCTTCTTGTTTAATTAGTAAAAAAGGGGATTGTTCTCCAAATTATCCTCTTAATCTGAAAGATTATAAAAGCAAATCTATTATGTTTTTAGACTTATGTTCAATTATTAGTTGCTGCATTGACTTTATGGATAGATGGGATGGACTTTAAAAGTGGATCTTAGTTTTGTTTATTTATCTATAGTTTTATGATTGTTGCGGTCCTTTGGTCACATTGGTTTTAAGCCTGAAATTTAGAGTTAACTTTTCATTGTTAATTACTCATCATAAGACTTGTTCTATATTTTTGAATCTCTCTCAGGTAAAATGGCTTTGTTACCATTAAGCTAACTATTCCACATGAACTCATGTTTAGCTTTTGTCAATATGTCTGCAGCAATTTGGATTGATACTACTATAAATAATTTTTATTGGATATGTTCCAGTTTACTGATTCTTGTTGTTTCTGGTTCGTTGTTTTTATTGTGACTGAATGTGCTTTTAAAAATGAATACAAATGACATAGAAAAGTTGAAACAGGTTGCCAAATGAAGTTGCATGCGGGCATTGAAATTTTCATGTGGTAGTGATGCAGTTGACTCTAGGTCATATCTGACAACCAAAAAAACTCTCTATATATTAAATTCTGTGAAGCAAAAAGAGGTGGAGCATTCCGATCGGGACCTCTCGCACCCAAAGCGAGAATCATACCACTAGACCAAATGCCTGTTTATTGATACGCATCTTGTTTTATTGGTAAGAAAGTGGATTGTTCTTAACCTCTTAATCTAAAAGATTATAAGAGCAAACCTATTTTAATTTTTGACTTTTGGTCAATTATTAGGTGCTGCATTGGTTTTATCGTCAGATAGACTTTAAAAGTGGATCTTTGTTTGGTTTATTGATCTGCAGTTTTATAATTTGTTGAGTCCTTTGATGACATTGATTTCTAAGCCTGAAATATGGAGTTATTTTTTCATTGTTAATTAGTCATTATGGGACATCTTTTACATTTCTGAAAGTCTCTCAAGTAAAATGGTTTTGTTATTTCTAGGCCAACTATTCCAAATGAACTCATTTTTAGCTTTTATCTGTATGTCTGCAATAATTTGCATTGATATTACTAGGATATGTTCTGATTTTCTGATTCTTGTTGTTTGTTGTTTGTGGTTTGTTGTTCTTGTTTGTGACTGAACTTGCTTTAAACATGATTACAAATGACATTAAAAAGTTGAAACAGGTGGTCAAATGAAGCTACATGTGTTAATTGAGATTTTAATGTGGTAGTGGAGTTGACTATAGTTCAGATCTGAAAATCAAAATACTCTTTTTTTGTTTAAGACCAAAGTAGATATGATCCTTAACTTTTGGTAAGGAAAAAGTGATGGGCACTCAGAAAATTGAGCTCAAGAACTCTCGCACCTGAAGTGAAAATCATACTTATAGACCAAACGCCCTTTGGTTGGAATTAATGTTGATTAGTTTGTGTCTTGTGTTTAGTCAAATTGCTCTCGTGATTCTATAAAGGTTGCCAAATTACACCAATATATTGTTTTGATAGGCTTCTTTTTGTAGTTAGTTTAAGATTGTTCACGAAATTGTGAGCAAAGGGCTGAACATCATCATTCATGTTTATTTCTCTAGATCTCTACTGTTATTATCCTTTCAATTCACATCTGTAGCCTCATGATACTAGTAAGTTTTATCCTATTTCATTTGGCAGAGGTAGCTGATGCCACTGCCTTACTTGTAAGATAAATTTTGCATGCTGCACTGATTTTTCTTGCTATGTTGTAGTTCAAAAGAAGACAGCATAATCATATTTCTGAGATACTCCAGAACAGTTCATTGATATTGGGACAAGAGTCCAGTACTACCTAAAAGTTGGAAAAAGGATAAGTTAAGTCAGCCAGTGTTAAGGGTTCTGTTAGAATGTTTATCGATAGAAATATGTACTAATTCTGTCAATGCTAGTACAAACATGTATCTATGCAGATGTTATGGTGTATGTGCACGTAAATGTTGATGTCTTGTCTTTAATCCATTTGCATTTGGCTGTTTGTTCTTGATGAAGTGTCATGAAAGTTTCAGTGGTAAGTAAGGTTGACAAAAGGTTCCCTTGGTTTTTCTTCGTCTGAATGGAGCTGGACACAGGTATGATCCTAGCCTGCTTATCTTGAGATATCAACTCACTGCCTCACTGGTGTGGATCAGATGATAACTCCGGATGTCATGCATATCCAATCTTTTTAATGTTGTATCCATATTTTAATGGTGCCATTGACTTTTTGTCAGTTTTTGCTGATGAAGTATCTTAGTTGTAATTTTTTTGAGAACGTTACATGGTTCCCTTAATTACTTGTAACTGAACTCATGAATGGATGAGGTGTCATTGTTCTGGTGTTGACTTTTAGCAAGAAGACAGATGGAACATTTTAAAATCAATATAGCAAAGGGCAAACCACATGAACATGCAGGCTGGCATTGACCATTGACCAGAACATACAACCACAATCATTTTTGGCTGAAGTCTTGAAAGAACCTGAAATTAAGTGGGGGGGTTCCAAGAATCAAACTTGGGACCTCTTGCATCCACTAGATCAAATACCCAATTTTTGATACATATCTTGTTTTATTGGAAAAGAGTAGTTTTGTTCTCCAAATTAAAATCTTAATCTTAAAGAAGATAAGATCAAACCTAGTTTGATGATTTGTTTTGAATCCTTACTTAACCTCATACACTTTTTTGGTTAGGTTTCTAAGCCTGAAATTTAGAATGTATATCTTCTATGGTTAATTATATATTATAAAATTTCTCTTTTTATTAATGTATGTCATGTAAAATGGCTCTGTTGTCACTAGGTCAAGTATGATTCATAAACTCATGTGAAGAAATTAATAATTACTAAGGACTGCTCGTGATTGTATCTGTTGCCGTTTTCTAATTCTCGTTCTTTTCAGTTTTCTGTTTGCTCAAGTGAGTGAACTTGGTCAAAGAATGATACCAACCGTTTATCAAAGTTGAAACAGGTATCTTTCCATTTATTGTTGGGGCCAGATGTTTATCCACCTTGATTTTAGAGCTTGTTTACTTTCCATCTTCAAACTTGGGAATCTAATAAGTACGAAGTTAGATGTGTTCATTGAAACATGCATATGCTAGTTGTGCACTTTGACTCTAGTCCAGTTCTGGCAACCAAAGACCAAAGTCTTTATGATCCTTGCATACGTTGTATCCAAAGAAAAAAGGTCTATATGATCTTTAAAATTTTGGGAGTAAAAAGAAGAGGGGTTTCCGAGAATCAAACTTGGGACCTCTCACACCCAAAGCGAGAATCATACCACTAGATCAAATGCCCACTGGTTGGTATTAATGTTGATTAATTTGTGAGTTGCTGCTAAAATTACCCTATGAATCTGTAAAGGTGTCAGATTGCACCTAGATATTGTTTTGTTTGTATTTGCTTGGTTGATAGTTAAGATTGTCTATGAGTTATGACATTGCAAGCAAAGGGCTGAAGATACACACATTTTTATTTCTCTAGATCTCTGCTCTTATTATCCTTTCAAGTCACATTTTTACCTCATAATACTAGTAAAGATAAAGGGAAGTACAAAAATATTAGAGCTTATATCTCTCATTTTCCTAGACTTGACAAATGATCTCTGGCCTATCAAAATAAGCAAACTGCTGGTTGCTAGAAATTGAATCCTCAATTTTGCAATGCTTGTGATTGCATCAAGATAAATTTAACATGTTTCGTTGATTTTTTTCTCATGTTGTGGATCAAAATGAAAACAGCATCATCCTATTTCTGAGATCCTCCAGAAAAGTTATTTGATATTAGCATCCTGTGCTATCTAAATGTTGGAATAGTGCTTAGTTAAGTCAGTATAAAGGGCACTGTCTGAATTTTTTTTGATAGCAATATGTACTAATTCTGTTGAATGCTGGTAAAAACATGCATCTTTGTAGACATGGTGTATGTGCATGTAAATGTTATTCTGTTGTCTTTAATCCATTTGCATTTGGCTGTTTATTATTGAGTGGAGTGATCTCTCACGAAAGTTTCAGTGGTAAGCAAGGTTGACAGAAGGCTCCCTTGGTTTTTCTTCTTCACAATGAAGCTGGACACAGATATGATCCTAGCCTGCTTATCTTGAGGTGAATCCCATCTCCATATTTTACATATGAACGCACTGTTGTTGATCAGATACAACACAAGAGATCTTGCATAGGCGATCTCTTAAATTGTGTATGTATATGTGTGTGTATGCTTTTCAATGGTGCTTTTTGTCACTTTCTGCAGCTAAGATATATTTTATTAAAAATGTTACATTGGTCCTTGAATTCATTCATTACATATAACTGAACTCGTGAAAAAATGATATGTAATCGTTCTGGTGTTGACTTTTGGCAAGAAGACAAGATCGAATAATTTAACATCAATAGTGCAAATGCCAAACCCATATGGGCATATACTAGTCATACTGCAGTTCTGGTGTTGACCATCGATCAAATCATAAAGCCATCATTTTGGCTGAAGTCTTGAAAACAAACTAAGAAAATTGGAATTTAGTGGGGCATTCCGAGAATCGAACTCGGGACCTCTCGCACCCAAAGCGAGAATCATACCACTAGACCAAATGCCCTTTGGTTGAAGCTAACGTCTTCTAATTTTATTTAGTCAAATTTCTCGTATTATCCTATCATCTCATAATATTAGTACGTTTTTCAGGACAGATAAAGTGAAGCACTGAAATTTTAGAGCTTATTGGTCTTGATTTGTAGTGCTTGACTAATGATGTCTGATCTATTCAAATATATGCTAACATTTGATCCACAGCTGCGGCTAGAATGATTTGATTCGAGTTTCTTAAAAAAATAAAAGATTGAAAGAACTCATTCATCTTACTTACATTGCCCTTTTGACTTTCATTTCTAATTAATTTCATGAGTATGTCAGGAGCTAACTGATAGACGTTCTTAAGATCATTGAATCGAGTTGTTATATTTTCTGTTTTTTCTTGGAGTGAGACTAATTCATTAGGACTCAATTTGTCCTTATTCTCATGCACACTTCTGTTCCCAGAAGTCGAATCTTCATGTTATGCAGTGCTAGAGATGATGTCAGTACGTCCACTGCTTATACCTTAGAAGTTACTCTGTGTTGTCTCAGTTCCTTTGGCATCAGTAGCTGATTCATTTTTTGAAACGCACATGGATCACTCATCTCGTTATTTAACATACTTTCCAGCTCCTCATTGACTTTTGTTATGGAACAAGTGGGTAGTAGCTGCCAAGAAGAAGGTAGGTGCGAAATCATAGCAGTAGACCTAATGCCCTTTTGTTGTTGCTGTTCTAAACTTGCAATTTCTTTGAAATGATTTCTTACTGCTCAACATAGTCTCGACTCTGGCTCTGATGTCTTTCAAATTCCCTGAAACTTATTATGTCTAATCTAAATTTTTGGGGCAGTGGCACTTGAAATGTGTGCTTGATCCTGGAATCTCTCTTGCTTGTCCATTTTGTTACCAACCCCTACAGACTTCATGTTCTCTATTGAAATGTGTGCTTGATCCTGGAATCTTTCTTGCTTGTCCATTTTCTTATCAACAATTCCTACCTACTTATGTTATTGGTACCAATTCTTGTCAGAGGACCAGCAGTGTCTATGAATTTTCCTGCTTAAATTAGGTCACCCTTTTTCTTCTAAATAAAAACCGTATTTATTGGAAACTTACAATATTTCGGAATTATAAGTAAAATGTTAAATTAATTCAATACTTATTTTATAAAGTTACATATCACATCTTTTAAAAAATGTATGCTTGTATATTTCAGTTAGTGGCAAAGTTTAATCGCACATATTTTTTAATTAAAAAAATAATAATTGAAAATTTTTAAATATTAAGAATAATTTAACACACTTTTGATAAAAGGTTAAAGAGAAAATTATTTTTATGATTGTCTAAAAATAAAAATAGAAAAAATAGAAAAACAAGTGCAAATACCTCTCAAGTTGTGGTAGAAGTAGGCAATGGTCTAGGTATGGGCGAAGAGGTAGAAAAAGACTTGGCCCTCATCATAGGCCCAATGTTGAAAGTAAGGTATTGCCAATCAAATTCCAAACAAATCAGCTTAACAATCAAGCACCTCTTCGATCGTCATCACAAAGGAAACCGTTGGACCAATTCAGCGTCTGAATATCTCGCCTATCTTTATTGACAAGCCAACTCTTTGACTCCCCTAGGTACGTTGCGGTACACAAGGCGGGGGATTGACACCCACGATCGGATTTACCAAATAGTATATTGCATGGCTGCGGAACTGACTTAGCAAGAGAATGCGTCGTCGACGATTCCTAATACATGATGTCATCGGATATGTCCAATAATGGGAGTTGTTTGCTTTTGCCGCGTGTTTCTTGTCAGAAATGGTTGGCAAAAACGCCAGTAAGTTATGCCTTTTTATAGTATTCTTACTCGTAACGCCTTTGTTATTGTCCTAGTTGGTGTAGGTAATCAAATTTGCCTCATTTTTTCGAGATCAGGTAATCTATGTCTTAGGCACTTTTGACAGTTCATCTTTTGAAGTTATACGACACGAATTCTTTTATACTTGGTTATGAATATTGATAGGTTCTGCAACTTCTTGATGCGCAGGATACACTCTTACAAGAAGTTCATCTGATGTTACCTCCTGGATGTAATATGCACCCTAAAATAGCAAACAATTTTGAAAAAGTATTGCATGGTTTGAAGCATCTCCTAAGGTTTGGTTTGGAAGGTTTACAAAGTCTATAGAATCTTTTAGATACAAGCAAAATAATTCACATCACACTATCTTCTTGAACCGTAATAAAGAAAAGATCATTATTCTTACTGTGTATATTAATGAGATGATGATAGCAATTAGAAATGACCATAAAGAAAGGAAGGCATTGCAAGATGATCTTGCTCAGGAATTTTAAACGAATCCTTAATTGACTAAAGTATTTCCTTGCTAGATTTCAAAGAATCAGGAAACAAATGTGACATGAGAGATCTCATGCAACTAACAAGTACAGTAATAGGCAAAATTCTAAAATTTTAAGGAACGACTAGCACTACTTGGTCAAAATAAAAGACAATCTAACATATCAACAAATTTGAACATGGACGGTTCTGACACCTTTCGCAACCTTATAACAAAAAGTTTTAGTTACCAAGGAATTGGTTAATTGGTGTTCAACAGTTACCGTATGCTCCCCAAGATTCATTAAAATCTCTGACAACCCTTTAGCATTTGTCTTGGTTTCTGTAGTCTGAGAATTCCACTCTCGGAGTAGCTTGTCCACAACATCTCCACCTGGAGTATTGTTGAAACTCATGTCTGTTAGGGGTGTTTCTTTGAATCCAGCCTGTGCTGGACCCATAAACATGATAATCCCTTTGACAGCAGGATGACTGTAGCCTTCTCTTAGTACCTCTTCCAAATATTGTGCCTGAAAAACTAATGTCAGTTCAAGTTGAGTGTCATCTAAAACCTGAAAAACAGGTTCAGGGATCCCTCGAACCATTATAACTGCAATGTCATCTAAAACACCATATTTTTTAATCTTGCAAGAAACTGAGTCATTAAAGTCAATCGAAATGTAGGTACCTGATCCGGGTCATTAGCAACGCTCACTTCTGTAAACCATAAGGGCAATCCTGTTGAGCCAAAAATGTCCATGACAGATCTCATGTAAGCTAGATTTGGATTTCCAAGCCCAAAGTGACCTTCCAAGCCTATTCCTGCTGATATTCCTTGAATTCCAGGATATGAAAGCATATTCTCAAGTTTCTCCATGTAAGTGACAGGACTCACATTCTCGTCGCCACAATATTCAAGGGTATTATAATCGTTCAAGAACATTGTTGTGCTTGGATCAAGCTGATATGCTCTCAAGTAGAACTCGTTTGAAGCATTAGGTCCCAGTTTATCCTCATAGAAGCGGAAGTGTACATTCTCGTTAACTACATCCCAGGCAATTAACTGCCCTTTGTATCTTGAAACCACTGAATCGATTCTCTTGCACGCAGCTTTTTGCAGATCATCTGGAGAGAGATCTAAAACCCACTTCTGTTGATACTTCATATCAGCCCAGAAAACGTTGTGACCTCTGACAAGAATGTCGTTTTGCTTGCAGAAGTTTAACATAGAATCTGGAATAGTATAGTTTTCTTGACCTTGTATTGCCTCGTCAAAGTACCACTTCATTTCGTTGGTGAAAGCTGTGTACTTGAATCTTGAAGCGAACCATTTTTGGTAATCTGTATTGTCGAGGATATGATGATTCATAGCACATCCAAAGGGGAAATCTCCCTTGATTTGTTTTGTGGAGACAAAAGCTCCTTCCACAGCAGTTCCATTGTCACAAGTAACCTCAAATCTCACGTTACTCTTCCTTTCCTATGGTTTCAATTTGAGATCATATTTAGACATTGATCATGGATTTTACCCCGATAACAAAATTAAACTACCTTTTTAACCATGATTTCTTGATGGTATTTCCATTGCTCCCTAGTAAACGCCTGTAACGAGACACTGTCGATCCATATTTCTGTTCTAATGTTTTTGGTCTGAACGAAAATCAAAGAACTTACAATAAGCATGCTGGATTCTAACTTTTGAAAGTCACATACGATTTATATGCAAATTACCTCAAATAGAATGTCAACAGGGCTTGAATAATTTGCAGTTACACCACCTTTTAGAAGAGACCAACATCCACTCTTGGCGATAACTTTACCTGCTCGAATCAGGTCCTTGCCATCGATTCTAAAGACGACAGATACATTCTCAATTCCCTCATTGATTTGAACCCAAGCTGGAGATCAAACTCATTCTTATAAAAAATTTGGCAAAAGACTAGTTAGCATTGCGGTAAGTGAATTGGTTCTTAGACCGTGATATGAAATTTCAACTGAATTGGTTCTTCGTTCGGGATCTGAAAATAACATCATAGCTTAGAAATGAAGGCAGAATCTTTAGACTTTACAAAGGAAAGACTTGTTACCAGAGAAACTATAAATCTGCCCTTGTTCAAACTGAACATTTTTTGAAACACCATCTAGTGGCCGTGTTCTGTGTTTAGAGATAAGGAACTTGTTTCCATTCTTCGACGTTCCTTCTTCTATTGATGCATTTCCAAACACATTCCACCCATCCAAGCACCGATCAAAATCAGGGTTTTCTATAACCCCTCCTCTATATTGCGCTCTCTTCGGTTCTACCAAGCACTGTTGGAATCAAATTTTGATAACTAATTAACAATATGTCCAAAAACTCGAAAGATTTTTCAGAAAATCTTGGAAGAAGACTAATACAGATGCAGAACTATTGGCCCAGAGAAGTCATGCAATATTTTTATAGAGATTATAAATGGAGATTACAGATTGGAGAGTTCAAATAAATCGGACACATTCCTTGTGCGATTCATATTGAAGAAAAAATTGAAAAACTTTTGTCTAAAAAGCATGATATCTACGACACAGAAGCACCATTAAATTGCAAATGCTTATGTGAAATGTGTGAGTGATAAGTTAGCTCTCGCCTTTGAAGTTGCAAAATAGTCGTAGGAGGATAAGGATGCATAAGTTCTATAACCTGCATCAGTTTGTGAACAAAACAATGGTCATAATTGATGCAGCAGAAAATCCCAAGAACTCCAGTATCAGTAAGATTGTTGTCCAAAGAGGATGGAGAGGTAATACCTGAGCAAGTGAAAGCATGTAAGAATATCAGAAAGCAAATTTCATTTAATAACTTCATATTTTTCCATAGCAAGGTTTCCCTGGAACAGATACTGCAATGCATTGCAATGCAAACAAGTATTCAATGCATTTTTAGCAGAAGAAAGGTTGAAATATCTAAAGGGGGGTTTACAAAGATAATGTGCACTGAACAGAAAACAAAAAGAATTGCCAATAAAAGGATAAAAAAGTATAGAAGAATAAGGAATAACCAATGAGCAAATGAAAAAAATTGAAATAACAATAATAGAACATGGCAGACAGTAGACAGTGTTAGATGGTACCCCTCCACAGTTGTCTCGTGAAACCTATTTTGGAATTATGTAGAAGTGCCTATTTGGAGTTATATAGAACTAAAGAAAGTAGCACACTAGCTGTAGCTTCAACTTGTATCAACTAAAAGTGCGGCAGAAAGACCAAAGTAAGAGACATGAAACAGAATCTCAGAGAGGCATTGTTTATGAGATAGGGTAGACACTTTTGTGAATAAATTGAATTATCGGATGGATTCTACCATCATATTATAAACATGAGTTGTCAGAGATTAGTTGTGAATCACAGATATGTGAAGATTTGGATGATAGAACAGAATAGGCTAATGTTTGAGAGACAAGGAACAGAAGTTAGTGAGGGAAGCTCCATATGAATTCAATCTAAATTCATCCGTATGTACTATAAAATCAATATAAAAAATGAAAACCTGCACAGTTTTAAGTCAATTATTTCTTCCGTCACAACCTTATAGTCTAAAAATTTACATAAAATTTAAAAAGATAAATATAAAAATGACAGAAGTTTGAAGGAGAAAGAAAAGAATCTATCTGCATTATTGTAGAATTCAAAAATCTAAATTGAGGCAATTAAAAGTTCTTTGTAGGAGCTTGAAGTTGACAATGGTGGGGGGTGCTCACCAAGGTGACTAATAGAGGTGGATTTTGTCAGAACTTGGACCCTGGAATTAGAATAATTACTTTCTATAAATTAAACACATGCAGGCCCTGCTACTGTTAGTTTCCCCAGAGCAAATAGAAAAAGAGGAACGCAGATATCCAGGACTACCTTAGGCAGGGAAAAATGGAGCTTGGAATTCTGAAAACTCGACTTCAGAGGATTTTGACGTAACTTAGCGGCCTTGTAACGGTGCAATCGATAGGCAGACACTAGATGAAGGATATTTTTTTTTTTGGGATATAAATATTAGGTATTCTAATTTTTCCTTAACTAATCCAAACTCTTTAAAACACCACAGAGCTCTAGAGAAGGTAAATTTGAAACTTTAAAGATTTTTCAGGTTTTTATATAGCCCGACCTGTACACTTTTACGCACAAGAAATCATTACATATTAATTAGTTAGTTGCTGATTGATCACTAACCCTGCTTAATATCAGGTTCCTAGCAATTTCGGATTCTCTAATAGCTCTAACTCCCATATTACTTAAAAAACGAGACGTCTGTAATTGATCCAATCAAAGAAAACGCCCCGGGGACTAGAGAATCATCAACAAAAATTTTTTTCCTCTCCCTACTTTTATGATGACTCGAACTCAAGATCTTCTACAAAAGAGAGCCTTAAGGTGATAAAACCAACGGAGCCATTTCTACTTTGTCAGTAGCCAAGAAAAAAAAGAACATCACAATAAAAACACAAAGATGGATTGCACGAGTAAAACTTCATAAGTAGCATTATTTAACAAAATTAAGAACAGGAAAGGAAACCACAGAGGCATAACTGGGCATCTCCCACTCCCAGCATAGGTGAGCTGAACTTGAATGATGAGCTTAGAGAGGCTGGCCTGTCGTGCCCATCATTAACTTGGGATTCCAGAGATGGGACATACATTCTCACACTCGGGCCCATCACAACTCACCGTCATTTGGAACTGAGTACACTGCCCATTGTCATTGTGGCTTGCTTTCAAGTTTCAGTCAAGAAATTGGGGCTGACCCTCATGTTGACACTTGCCTACATAAATATGTATGAAGCATAATCTATAGGAGAAAAAGCAAATTATAAATCTTCTTTGTTTATGACTTAATTACTAACAATGATTGACATAAAGTTTGTATTAATGTCTTTATTCCCTAATCCGATGGCTCTGTAGAAGTTACTAGTCCTCTCCAATACGCAATAAATAATTGCTTAAAGGAAAATCTAATTTTTTAGGAATTACTCAACCTTTCTTATAAATAATTGTTTAATTTATTACTTTATACTCTTGGATTTATTGTAATTAATGTATGTCATTATTGATTTATTCAATAAAGACACTCTTTCCTTGTATGTATTTTGTCAATTATACTTAATACATAATATTAAAGATAAAATCTTTATCATAAATATTGTATAATTGAAATTAGGGGTGTTCAAAAAAATCCGCGAACCTGTGAACCAGACCTGAACCGCATGAACTGAACCTGTAAACAAGGTTAACCGAACCTGAGTTTAGGTTCGGTTCGAACCGAACCTGAAAAATCAGGTTCATGGTTC
>JANZLX010000213.1:32497225-32509062 GCA_025531955.1 Erythroxylum orinocense
ATCCTTACCTCTTGGCTTCCCTTGGGCTGCATAAGCCATTGAAACTGATGTGGATCTTTGTTGTTCCATGGCTGCTTGAGTGACAATTCGTTGCTCTTCTCGTAGTAGATCATTAAGGCATACATCCAAGGAGGGAACCGGATCTTAGTTCATAAGATTGGACCGTCAAATTCAGATCTCAATTTCATGAGAAATTGATCCCTTTTAGCAGTTTCATGAACAGATTGGACAGCAGTGAGACCTTCAGCAGGTAAGGTAGCATAGATTATATCAGTATATTCAGCCCAAAGATTCATAAAGCTAGAGTAAAAATCAGAAATAGAAAAATTAGCCTGATGAATTATGGATAATTCATGGTCAAGTTGGAATCTACGAGCCACGTTTTGCTGGTTGTAAATTTTCTGAAGGTAATTCCACATTTCAGCTGCAGTCTTGGGGGGTTGAAGATTCAAAACAATATTGAATTCTACAGATCCCAAAATCTATGTCATAATTTGTGCATCCACCTCCCACATAGCATATTTATCAGTACCTTGCTTGCGAGTAGGTTTGTTGTCATCAACATGACCCCATAGGTCTCTTCCTTTAATATATATCTTGAAGTAGAATGCCCAGGCTGAATAGTTCTTACCATTAAAACAAATCAAGGACTCCCTATCTGAAGACATGAGGCTACTAAATAACTAGGAACTAGGAGCTGAAAAAAAAAACTGGACTAGGAACGAGAAACCAGAAGCTGGAAAAACTGGACTAGAAGCCAAGAACCAAAAGCTGGGAAGAAAAAAAACTAACTATGTAGAAATAAAGGGCCTTGATACCATATTAATGCAAAGGATTTTGTGTATGCTAAAAACTGTGTGTTATTAGAGAGTTTTATCTACATATATACACTAGGAGTCCTACCTAAATAAGGAATATATAATCAGCTCCTTTAATTTAAGTTTGACGATCTAAATAGAAAAACATATAAAATATATTAATTACATTAACAAATAAGATAACTAAATCGGCAAGTTAGCAAATGATTAATTAACTGAATCTTATAACAGGATAGACCTAATATTGCTACTACTGAACAAGCAATTACACTTTCCTCCTCACAAACTGCAAAGCTAGGCTAAGCTAAGCTCAAACCGATATGGAGTACAGATAGCTGGGTACTAGCTAATTAATCAATCAATTAATGTACAACCAAAAGGCCTTTCAAGTAGCCGGGAGTCAAATTTTGGAAGCCTGTAGTTTCCTCCATTGCCTTCAAAGTGAAGTAACGAAGGGATTGATGTTGCCAAGTAAGTGATACCAAAGCATACTTACGCCTCAAGATAACCTTTTGCCTCCAAGTAACGTATTACTTTTTCAGCCATTTCGTACGGGGAAGCACAGTCTCCTACTTTGCATTTCAGTACAATCTACAAAAGCATCAGATGAAGAGAATGAAAACTAGTTGAAAGCCTTGACGAAAAGTAACTCCAAAGTTGAAATGGTGAATAGTCATAACAATAACAGCAAAATTACATTCAGATGGATTGTCATCAAAAGTTAAGCAGATGCACTCAATATTTCCTTCCTCAAACCTAGTCCACAAAAATCTATTGATCAATAGAATTTGAAGTTTATAAAAAATAAAAAGAAAAGAAGTTAGTCAATCACAAACTTTAATTTGGTAGAATAAGATTGAGAATTGAATTGACAATAAAAACTGAAATTTAAATTACTTTAAAATTCGTTATTAGGTTAGGAAATAGTAATAAATTAAATACGTTATTCTAGTTTTAAATATAATGTCCTAGTTGTTTAGGAATTAAACTTATAGAACCTGTATTACAATATACTTTAAATCTTTTAGGAACCTTTTCTTATAAGAACATAGATTTTTAAAACTTCTCTATAAATATGTGTGTACTCAGCCTTTAAATAACAATTAACAACATATGATGAATTTTCTTCTACAATTTTGAGTTTTTAACTAAAAGATGTGATAATTTCTTTTAGGAGTAATTCTTAAATCCCATGAGTGATTCCTAATTTTCTACCTTCATTATTTGTTTTCCTCACTATATTCTAACAATTCTAACCTAAAGTTCTAGCAACTAAAACCCTAAATTCTACTCGTATTAAACCTAAATTCCAATCATATAAAACCCTAAATTTTAGTCTTAAAATTTTCAACAATCAAACCTTAAAGACCCAATTATACCAAATATGAAATTTCAACATTACAAGTTGAAATTCAGACCTGAAACTTGACATTCCAACAGCCTAATATTAGTCGAAATTTTGTGAGTTTAGCTACTAGTTAATATTTTTCTATTTGTCCTACATCAATTGAATATCAGAGCTTTGGTTCACAATGGCGATATGTAGTGGGAGGGCATATAGAAAAAATATTTAGCGACCAAAAGTGAGATGAAATACTTGAGAGAGTTATAGAGAGATTGGACTTTAATGACCCTCGATCACAAGATGCTCCAAGAACTAGTCCGAAAAACAACATCAGATAACAAATTACACTGGATGTTTAGGGTCGAGAAACCGAAATCCAAGATGAAGAGGCTGAAACTAATCAACAACACACAACATAAGGGTAAATCTTTATTGAAAAATCATGCACTTTGATTACTTAAATTTAATAGGCATTACCTCAAACAAAGTGTTTGTTACGGGTGGTGAAACTATTGACACTTCTCCTTCAACTCATTAATTAAAAATCTTCAAGCCTACATGTAGAAGGTGCTCAAATACTTAATGACGTAGACAGTTTGGCAATTGAAGATGATCTGACATGGAGAGTTTGACAGTGGGGAATGATGAAAGGATTAAAGTTGAAGAAAAACATAACGAAGTGGATTCTTTGGCGAACCTTAAAGTTGAAACACACTTAAACAACAAGTTGAAATACTTGAACAAGAGGTTCACGCACCTGAACAACAGGTTGAAGCCTGAATAACAAATCAAGACACAAGACTAACAGACTAAAACAATAGGGCAACAGGTTGAAAGAATAGGATAGTAAGCTAAATAATGGAACAGGGAGGTGAGGAAGGTGAAGTAAACTTGAATGAAGATGTGAAATTAACACAACATACGAATAAAAGGGAAGTTGCGAGTGCACTTGCAAAGTCAAAATTCAATAATGACAGAAAGTTAAATGATTTTATTAAAAGAAGCAACAATATTTATGTTCTTGATGCCTATATGATAGAGAAGCCATTTGGTTTTATCATGAAACCATCTACAAATATAATGGTTAACACTTATGATGTGCACACTATTAAACTATTCTTTAAATGGGTTACATGTATCCATAGATTACATTTAAACCATTATCTTTGATCATGAAGTGATGTCTATGAGCTATTCTTGGAGAACTCTATAGAAAACATTGAACATTAAGCTTCAATTTTCAAACTCTTTCTATTTCTAAACCGATGGACAAACTAAAGTGGTTAATAGAAACATAGGAGACTTGTTAAGATGTTTAGTTGGAGATAATGTGAATAATTGGGTTACAACAAAATTTGTATAGAACTATGTTATAATAGATTAATGAATAAGAGTCCTTTTGAGATAGTTTCAAGAGTTCAACCAAGGAAGCCTATTGATCTAGTTCCTTTAACACAAAAAATACGAGTTAGTGTTAAAGCCCAAAGTTTGGCACAACAAATGAGGGATATCTTTGATAAAGTACAAAAAAAGAAAATAACAACTTGACTAATAAAGAACATGTTGACCAATATAGTCAATGGATGAAATTCAATAAAGGGGATATAAGGATGGTAAGGATTCATCCAAAATATTTCCCAAATGGAAAATATAAACAAACTTTATTTGCGACGTTCTAAATCTTATAAGATCCTTAAGAAGATAAGTGCTAATCTCATATTTTGGAATCCCCAAGTGACATAGGAATTAGTCCTATCTTCAATGTCACGAACTTAACTATTTATCATGAATATGATGATACGCAGTCTCCTACTGCAACTATTAAGAATTCTGGCTACTCCTCATCTTAAAGGGTAGATAGATGATGATCTTGACGAACATAGCCATAAGAGTTGGAGGACATCGGCAGTTTCTTTTCAAGTGGAGAGCAAAATCAATTTCTGACAGTATTTGGATTTTAGAATCTGAATTTCAAAAATTGAATCCAGACTTATATGATCGATATTTTCAGATTCTATGGCGAAGACAACTTCAGATAAGCTAGGGAGAATTGATACAAAAGAGCTTAAAGTCCATAAAAGAAATAAAAGAGAAAAAAATTAGTCAACTACAAGCTTTAATTTGGTAGGATAAAGATTAAGCAATAAGTTGCTAGCAAAGACAGTAAGGGAAGAAATTTAGATTATGTTAAGATTCATTATCAGATAAGAAGTAATAGTAAATTAAATATGTTACTGCAATTCTAAATATGTTATCCTAGTTGTTTAAGACTTAAATTTATAGAATTTTTATTATAACAGAGTTTAAATTTGTTACGGCCTGTCCTATTAGGATAAGGGTTCTAAGAACTTATCTGTGAATATATGTGTACTTAGCCCTTCAATAACAACACATCCTGAATTTTCTTTCAAGAATTTGAGTTTTCAACTAAAAGGTGTGATACTTTCTTCTAAGAATGATCCTTAGACCCTAAGAATGATTCCTTGTGCCCTAACTCCATTGTTTGTGTTCCTCACTAAATTCCAGGAATTCTAATCTAAAGTTCCAGCAACCAAAACCTTAAAATTTGGCCATATTAAGCCTTGAAATCTTAGCCTAAATTTTCCAGCAATCAAACCCTAATGATCTAGCTATACCAAATCTGAAATATCAGCATTCCAAGCTAAAATCTAGACCTGAAACTTGATATTCCAGCAACCTAATATCAGCAATATTTCCCAAATTTTGTGAATTTAGCTACTAGTTAATATTTCTTCCATTTGTCCTATATCATCCATGCTTCCGTGTAGCATATTCAAATCAAACTAGTTGCTGGAAATATTTTCAGGGGCCAGAAAACCCTAAAATTTTCATGTTTAGGTTTATGAATTTGACAATTTTCATTGAACACAAACATCATCCAGAAATGGCAATTCAAATGGCCCTTTACAACCACGCTTATCTTTACACATTTTCATAAGGAGTCAAAAATTGGATCTAGATTTTAAGTAACATCAATATGTTGTGAGAAGACTTATGCAGATGTCAAGATGCCTAGAAGATATCTTTGAGCACTTGTGTCATCCATAGACTTGTGTTTTTTGCATCTGTTATCATACTTTACCTCACTATCTTATGGTCACTCATATGGATCATCAATGCCAGTAAAGCCTGTAAAAGACAGGACCATATCACAATCTAAAAAAAAAGCAGGTTCTATGGTATTATTTAACACATTCGATCATAAATTGCGAGTTCATTGTTCCAAACAAAATTCTTTAATGCAACGTCTCAATACCCACAACTTTGCATGTTTTGGATTTAAAAGGTGTAATGAGGCTAAATTGCCTCTCCCATCAAGATTCCTTCCGAGAAATCTTACTGATGTTCACCATTGAAGGCAAAATCAGTGTAGTATGGATTTGCAACAATGATAAGACCTCACATGATAAACCTAAATTAGTAACTTTGCTAAGAGCTACTTAGTAAGAAATCAAAAAAGGAGTCACGTATACTATCAAGATTTGACAAAGTTTTGGATACTCATTAATAAAACTCATAAGGTGTGAAGAATATAATAAGAATGCAAATTATTAAACTTGAAATAGGCAATGACTTTTCACCAACCATCACCAAATTGTACTTATCAACTTGCTACATTCTATATTAAGTCAAGAGAACTAATAGATTGCACAACATCACCATATGCAATATCTAGGATCTTGTAAAAGGATAACTATCAATAAGAGAAATCCAAAGAAGCAACAAGGGATGTGAAAATGACTTATGATAAAAAAATGACATTTCATGATCTGTAGGAATACCTTTAATCTTCCCTTCACGAGCAAGCTTATAAAGTCCCTTAGGATCTCTAGCCTCGCATATTTCAAGTGGCACATCCATGAAGACCTTTTACAGGTAAGGTTAATTAGTTCAATCGTAACTAGTAACATATATGTCGAAACAAATACGATGTTCGATATCCTATTAATTAAAAAAATAGATAAATGACTAGAATAAAAAAGTAAGCCACAGTTATGGTAAGAAAAATTTTCATAAACAAATCATAATCTACAGAAGGACCAACCTCAATGAAATCCCCCTTCGGCAACCTTGCACGACATGCTTCTCGATCTCTTTGGTATGGAGAAATGAGGCATGCAATGCATATTACTCCAGCATCCACAAATATTTTTGCCACCTCACCTAAACAAATGAGAAAAAATAAGAAAAAAATTGTAAAATGCTTTCTATTATCCAAAGGGTCGAAAATGAAAAATATTGCATTGTTTAGGTGACATCAACATTGACAATCAAATTGCCAACAATTTAATGTATCCCGTATTGTAACCATTGGAAGCAACTAATATAGTACCTACCAACTCTTCTAATGTTCTCTGCACGATCTTCTGCCTTAAAAATATAAGATCACGATTGAGACCATGTCTGACATTATCTCCATCAAGAATATAAGACAACTTTCCTATTTGGCACAAAATTTGACTTAATGCGCATGCCACGGTGCTCTTACCTGCAAGTTTTTCCAAAAACATAACAAGAACTGTTTAAAGAGCTAAACCGATCATGAGCAGTGGTGCCCATCTGAAATTGCAAACAGATAACACACACATTGTTCATTTCAAATTTCAACAACATTTCATGCAAACCCAAAAAAGAAACATCATAAATAGATAATCACAATAACAGAAGGAAAATAGCGGAGCAAATAACCTGAACCGCTGAGACCAGTGATCCATACGACACAACCCTTTTGATTAAGTAAGCTCTGCCTTTCAGATTTTCCAACTGAGCACTCGTGCCACTTCACATTTGTTGAATTCCCTACTGTAGACAAGGAGCTAGGATTCCCATTTTTCCCTATCCCGAACAACCCGCCAAAATGAGAGAGTAAACAGATATCCCAATCCCATCAAAACTCATTTCTCATGAACAAAAATACCATGTTAAGATTAGAAAGCAAACCAAGAAAAAGAAACGAAAGGCAAGATTATCATATACCAAAAGGGAGGAAGCAAGTACCTTGAACCTCATTAGCCAACTTCAAGTCCAAGCACGACCCATTAGGACTAACAGTCTCCCCTTTCCCGTTCACATTCACTCGCAAATGTGACCCTTTCATGGCCTTAATTCATAAAAATCCCTTTTGCATCACACGAGTTATATGATCGCCATCACTGTAGCTCCCTAGCCCCACTCTCTACGTCCTAATTCCTACCGGTTTCAACCTAATCGCATTCATCTTCCCAAGAGCCAATTAATTTAATTGCTCACCCAGAATTTAGCAGGTAGATAAATTCAAAAGAAAGTGATAGAAAGAGAGGCGGAGGCAAAAGTTGAGAAGGTACAAAAGAGAGAAATAGAAGGTGTATTTAAAGAGAAATGAAGAGTAATTTGGGGTAGTTAAATTTGTGACTGAACTCGGAAATCGTGAAAGAAAAGGCAGAGAGGTTCAAAGATTTAGGAGGAAGAAAGCCTAGCTGGGCACCTTACTTGATGGTCATGATCTAGGTCCAGTCTCCAGGAATGAAACAAAATAGTTAAATTTTTTTCTAGCTTACCCCATCATTAACACCCATGAACAACACACAGAAATTAACTCCATAACCAAAACTCCAAGCCATTGGAAACCCATTACCCATACTTTCGAAAAACTAAATCGATGGGATGAAAGAGTCTTACCGAGAAGAGAGGAGAGTTGTTCGGAAGCTGTGATGGTTAAAGGGAGAGTGCGAATCTGTTGTTCACAATCAGGAGGTAAAGTGAAAAATAAGCAAAAAACAAAGAAGCAGACGAAGCAGAAAAAAAACAAATACCAAACCTTGCACTGCAGAGACGAAGCAGAGAGTATTTTTCATACCTTTCACTGGGGAGACGAAGCAGAGAGGGATGAAGGAGGGCAAGGACACAGAAAAGGTATCGGACACGAAGCAGAGAGGGACGAAGGAGGGCAAGGACACAGGGAAGGTGAAAATATGAGAGGGCTATTTTTGTCATTTCCCTTTCTTGTCCTTCGGACAAAATTTTCTGTACATCAGTTTTGAGAGGAACAAAAATTTCTATCCTCGTCCTCTGAGGACGGAACAAAAATTCGCAAAGACAGTAAGCAAACTCGTCGAAAGACAGAACTTTTGTGTCCTCGTCATCTGTCCTCACCCCCGAGGATGGTAACCAAATGCTACGTTATTGAGTTATCTATTGTTCCTAAGGCCTTGCATATCAGTACATATATGTGAGCCATAATCGGTATCCAATATGCATATGTTATTATCATAAATGATATTAATATCAATAACAAACATACCTGAAGTAAATAGGGCATTTGATGCCTTCTTCTGCTTTAGTGACTCTAAATAGGCCTTACAGTTCCTCTTTCAATGGCCATCTTTACCGTAGTTGAAGTATGTTCCCTTAAAGGTAGTCTCCTTAGCTTTCTTCTTAGCCACTCCTCCCTTAGGCCTTGTGGACTTCTTCTCCTTTGGTTCTTCCTCCTTGAACCAGAAGAGCCCATCAGCATCATAGTCTTATTATCCTTGTAGATAGATGGCTCAACTAATTTGAGAAAGTTGATTAGCTCAGGAATAGTTGTGGATATTTGGTTCATCTGATAGTTAATCACAAACTGTGAATAACTATCATTCAATGCAATTAGAATTAAATCTATACTTAATTCATAATCCATAAAAAAACCTAAGGAGGCCAACCTCTCAATATAGTCATTCATCTTCAATGTATATTGCATAAGAGATGTCCCCTCATCCATCTTGGAGCAGAAAAACAACTTGAGGTCTCGAACCTTTCAGACCTAGGTTACTCATCAAATAGCTCCCTCAAATGATAGACTATGATATGAGTATCCATAGCCTTATGCTACTTTTACAAATTTGGTGTCATAATTGCTAACATTATCCAACTAGCCATCTCGTTATCATCGAGATGCTTTATGTATGCCCTCTAATGACTATCAGAAGCATCAGTAGCAGTGGGATCAGGAAGTGGTTCTTCCAAGATGTAGCCTAGTTTCTTCAACTTGAGAACTATTCTCAGGTTCCTAAGCTAGTCCAGGAAGTTGGTATAGTCAACTTATTGGTTTCCATAAGTGAGCATAAATTCACACTAGTGGTCATGATGTCGATTCTTGCAACCTAATGACAAAGAAAGAAATAGTGTTAGACTATACAAAAATGCATGTCCTAGCAGACTTTAATAATATGCAGTATCACTCCCACTATTTTCTCATGAGTCCATAACCCTCTATATGAATATGAAAGAACTTGTATAAAAATTCTCCTAGTGGATCCATATTTAATATCCCTAAGAACGACCTTGCGTTTTCCTAACATGCCACCTTAGGTTAATCAGTAGGGATTGATCATACCAATTGCATTTATAATGCAATTATCGAATCTAGTGCTATCAACTGTTAATATGTGCACTTACATTGGGTCATCAAATCTTGATGCATGTACATCTTATGTATACTACCTAACTTAACCTCTGTCCATGTTCACCTTGGGTTTGCCCAATAAATCAACAATTTTAGTTAAAACCAACCCATCAATTCAAAAATCATATTTCCATGGATAGAAGATATTTGTATAGAGCAGGCTTGGGTTTATCCAACAACTATAACTCTAAAAGAACTCTAGTTCTCACCATATTAACGTAAGGTGTTAGTTTTAATATTCTAAGTGAGTGATTTCTACTTAGGTCTCATCTAACTAGGATGGTCTTGTAATGCATGTTCGGATTGTTTGGACTTGCATGATGGATGGTTATGGACTTAAGCCCAATATGATTGTGGTGTCCATATTATGCAATATCATGTCATATAGCTATAGTAACTATATATCATGCCATATAGCTATAGTACCTATATATCATGCCATCCTAGTTAGACACATTCTAAATATGCTTGCATAATGTTTTTAGAATCAAATTCCAAGAAAAAAATGTTGAACCTTAATAATTTACCCAACTAACATCACATGTTTTACAGGAAAATAGTTTTCATGCATGTTGTATAAAATTTGAAAATAAATATTTTAATTACATTAAAATCAATTTTCAATCACGAAAACCATCTAAAAATATCTCATGAGCAGAGCAGTCAAAGAAATTTGTGAAAACAAATTTTCATAATTTAATTTCAAATTTTCTAAGAACAGAACCTCAGTTGTCTTAACCATGCAATCCTATTACACATGTAATAGAAACTACATCTAATAGGCACAAGATGGCTCGGATACCACTGTTAGGTTTTGATCTTGCATCACATGCATCAAAAATAAAAAACAATAGTGGAAATATAAAACAAAACCCAAAAATCTAAGAACTTTCAAGTGCCATTAGATGTAACTTTTACAAAACATGAACTTAAGATATATACCTTACAATCTCCTTCATTCTTTATTGTCTTCACCCCTTTGGGTTGTCGCAAACCACAACTACCAAAAGAGGACATCTCTAATGATATCCATGTGAAGAGCGAAGCCTGAAACCTCTTAGGAAGAATACTTAGAACGCACGCAAAGCGCTAGCTTTGTGGTGTATTCTTTGAGAGAGTGTTGTAGAGAGTGAAAGAAGAAGATGAACATTTAACCAACAATCTCTTGTTTTCACATAACACTTGCACAAAAGTTTATGTTTTTTACACCCTTGGGCCTTCCTCTAATCCCTAACGTCAATAGAGAGTTAGTGGGAATTAAGTGACTTTTAATCCAACTTAAATGAACATAAAACCTCTGCCCTTCTTTAAAGGGTAATTATGTCATCTTGCTTATTAAAGGGTAATTTTATCATCTTGCTTATTGAAGGATAATTTTGTCATCATACCTAATAAGCAAGATTCACATGTGTCATATGATTCACAATCAAATGACCTTAAAATACCACACTTTTGTAGCTTATTCATACATCTCTCATATCTTGGATCCCTATCCAAAACTATTTTACTCATTCTTCGTATCTTTAATACGTGTGACCCATTAGGTTCTCAGTTATGTTAGTCACTTGAATTAACACTTAATTCAAGCAAGTCATGAGCAGTATCTAGCAACACATCATGACAATGTTCCTATACAACTCATCCTTTCACCATCTATACCCCACTTAGTTCAGAGTATGGTTAAAGTGTCATCTCCTATTAGATTGATTACATCACATCTAACCTAAATGATGTTAGTTCTTCTTATGAGGCTCATTACTCAATTGGATATATCACTAAATACTATCTTCTTATAGGTGTCATCTTCTTCTATCTAAAGTAGTGAATCCTTTATTGGCTACTCAATTACCTTCAAATACCTCAAGTTGTACCTAATCACCACCCTATTAGCAATCTCTAAGAGGCAATAAGGAATGGAGTCAAAGTACAGGATTAGTATCTAAGATATCCTTTAGCACCTCAAGTCTAAGGGTATTTGCATCATTGCTATGATGAGACTATCATTGACACTATAATAGATTATCCATAAGATAATCTCACAACGAGTCATCCAATGTACTTACTACTCTTAGTAAGCATCCATTGTTGGGTTTCGATCTTACTTCACATACATAAAAAATAGAAAACAACAATTGATTGAACCCAAAATTATGTTGTTAATTGGCCTCACTTTCTTATATTTTTGTGCACTTGTTGACTCCTAATTGATGATTTTGTGCTTAAATTGGTT
>JANZLX010000213.1:32511168-32534952 GCA_025531955.1 Erythroxylum orinocense
CGTTGATCCAATCAGTGGACAGAAGGGGAAATAGTTTAGGAATGGGATATTTGGCGACAGCTTTGGCGCAACATTTTGAAATCGATGTCAGCCAACTGCTCGTCATGGACTATCAGTATTTTGATCTACAATACTTAAAACATTGCGAGATCATAGAACGGTACATCATGCAGCTCCGAGATCCTTGCACACGGACAACAATGAAGCACAAGTTTACCGGTGCAGGTTCAAGTTCGACAGTTGGACCCATATGCGAGTTTTTATCAAGTGAGGATGAAGAGCAACAACAACCACAACAACGACAAGCAGTTGGTCAGACGGGGGTGGTTAATGTCATGGGTGACCACCACAGACAAATATTAAATAAGCTGACTTGTATTGAGCTGAAAGTGGATCAACTGAATCAGCGAGTCGACCACATTGAAGCCACATTGAACGTGCGAGATCGCAGCCCATCGCGTCTGGGATCTCAACACGGTTTGTGAATAGTGCAAGTTAGACATTTGTAATTATGAAGCTCCACTTTTCACTTTCGGATGTGTAATGAAACAAAACCAGAAAAACTCTCAATACAAGATCATCATTAAAGTCTCAATTTGCTTGTTATGTCTTTTATGTTTACAGTGACAAGCTAGTAGTTGAATAGTATAAGTGCAAAGAAGCTTTAGTTAAAGTTATTCAGTTTTCCAACTCCTGAAACAAGTTTCGTATAAAACCTCATGTGTCCAATATACTCATTTTGCATGCAAGTCAGTGAGATCAATCTTGCTTTGTCAATGTAGTTCAGTTTGCATAAGTAAATTCGTTCACTGAGGACTGAGTACCTGAATTACTCTTTACACATTCAGAAGTTTGTAAAACTAAAATTGAAAGTTCCATTCGAATACAACGGTAGAGCTATATTAATTTTTCAGTACACACATAACCATTCATCATACATTCACAGATTTCTGAGAGATATGAGCTACAATGGCAACTGTCCATCATGTTGGGAAGAATTGTTTTGTACAACCTGCTATCTTGAAGCGAGCTGAAGATCATGGCATGGCAATCAGCCTGTCGTATTTTCCAAATATCAAATGTTGACCTGTAATAGTAGTGATTGACTAATTTGTGTTGTTGTAGAAACACCTGAAGCAGGTTGAGTGTTAGTCTTGAGTGGGAAAATTTCAAGCAATACACAAATGTCTCTATTTTTCAGTTTCAGCCTTGACTTCATCAAGTTTTGAATTTCAGTCCACTTTTATATTATATTATCTGAGTAGTAGTCAGCTTCACACAAGTTAAGCATCTTATTATTATTTGAGTTGCTGAAGGAAAATATTATAATGATTGTTATTATTATTATTATTATTATTATTATTATTATTATTATTATTATTATTATTATTAATGATAATCATAAGATTTAGATAATAATATAAATTAATATAATGAATTTGTTTAATTATCATATCGAATATAATAATAATAATAATAATAAGGTTAACAATGATAATAATAATAATGATAATAATAATAACAATTAATAATAATAATAATTACAAATAATAATAATAATAATAATAATAATAATAATAAGGTTAATAATGATAATGATGATGATAATAATAATAATAATATAAATAACAATAATAATAACAATAAATAATAATAATAAGGTTAATAAGGTTAATAATGACAATGATGATAATAATAATAATATAAATAACAATAATAATAATAATAACAACAATAATAATAACAATAACAATAATAATAATAATAATGAGAAGAAGAAGAAAGAATAATAATAATAATAATAATAATAATAATAAGGATATTTTACTCTTTTAGTTAGTTATTCCTTTCCTATTCTAAGTTTATATTTTCAAACCAAATAATGGAATAAAAATTCTTTCTGTATTCCATACCTTAAACCAAACAAAATAATACAAATTCTATTTTGTTCTCCTTCGAATAACTAGTATATTCCTTATATATTTCGTTCCATTAACTAAACAGGCTGTTAGAGAGATGGAGAAATGTAAAACGTCTTCCGAAGGAGGGGGGTCTGGACTCAAGCCAAGGCCGTGGCAATCTTATCACACAGCTTTCACCAATGCTAAAGCAGGTAATCCAAACCTGAAATTTGTTACCTTTGCTTTTCTTTTTTTAAAGGTTATGATGTCTGTCTTTCCTACACTCTTTGATTTTAGGACGGCCCAGATCTAGACCCAGTATTGATTTGGTTTTGAGACTTTCATTTTCAGGTCACTTGATCAGTGATTCACGTCTTTTGTGAATTGCTGTTAACTTTTTTTGTCAAATTTGTTGATTTTTTGTTACGTAGTGGTGCGTTTTGACTTAACTGAGGATGTGGATCGCTAAAAAACCAATCTTGATATGTTTAAATTTTGTTTAGAATAGGATATTGCCGAGACTTCAAAATCTTGTTGATTTCTTGTGTTCTTGTCCTGGAGAAGTACTTGTGATAACTTATTACTGAGTAGCTTCCCACCTTTGTTAGTTGAGGCATGGTGCTACTCCTTTAGGACTTCTTTCTGTTGATGGTATGTTGCTATATGTTTTAGGTATGGATGGAGTAGATAAGGAGAAAGTACAAAGAGTAGTGTACGAGATGAGCAAGGGATCAAAGTATTTTGAAAATGAGGAAAGAAAAGAGGAAATGATGAGGCAGAAGATAGAGCAAATGCGTGCACAATGTGCAAAGCTCACAGCAGCTGATATTTCTCACTATCAGATGGTAAAACTGATTATTTATTGTTTTGTTCTACTAATTGCCTTATCCATTGCCAACTCTATTTCTAGTCTGAATTAATAACTACCATTATAGCTTGAAACGTATATGTGAATCTTGTATATCTAAGGGGAGAGCCGAGGTGTGGGACAAGGCTTTTCTATCTTTTTTCTTTGTGCATTAACTCATAAGTGTTCTACAGAGAATAATGTTTGCATTATCATCTCAATGATGAACTGCTAAAAAGTGTATAATAACGCTGGATTACATTTGGTCCATTCATAAAGATATCTTGTGGTGTAAAGATGTATAACTAAGATAATCATTCTGCCTCGCTAGTTTTATTTCTGTTGTGAAAAGCAGTGATGTCTTATTGCATAATTTACTTGAAGGAATTGCAAGATTCTTTTGCACTTTATCTGACCATCTTAAGTCTTAGACTAGACCGCGTGCTTGCTAATTTAATAATTTTTTTACGCAGAAATGCAACTTGGACTTAACATTGTTTATTCTGTATCATTGTAAATATTTTTCAATTATATTGCTACTTATTGTTCACAATATTCACAGTTAGCAGATAAAAGCATTTTGGATCTTGAAAGCACACGCGACCTGTCTAGAATTTGGCTACATGTAGATATGGATGCTTTCTATGCAGCTGTTGAAACATTGAGCAATCCTTCGCTAAAGGGAAAGCCAATGGCTGTTGGCGGTATGTCTATGATCTCCACTGCTAATTACGAGGTTGAGTTTTCTGCTCTAAATTTAAGATCTTTTTTCTTTTCCCCTTTTTTCTGCTCCATTTTCATGTGCCACATATAAAGATTCACATTCCTTAGTAATGATAGTTATAGTCTTTGAAAAAAATGTTAGGCACGGAGGTTTGGAGTTCGTGCTGCGATGCCTGGTTTTATTGCAAGAAAGCTATGTCCGGAGTTGATCTTTGTTCCCACAGATTTCAAGAAATACACTTTTTACAGTGATTTAACTAGAAAAGGTTAGTTAAAGGGCATCAAATTCAGATTTGGAATGCAGTGTGTCATCTGATGCAAATACTTTGACTTGCTCATACATATTTGTAGTTTTCCAGAAATATGATCCTAATTTCATGGCTACCAGTTTGGATGAAGCGTACCTTGATATAACTGATGTTTGCAAAGAAAGAGACATGACTGGTGGAGAAGTATGTTTATACATTTTTCTTCCTTAACATTAAACATTTTATTCCCCAAATGCATTGACAGTTTCTTTTTTCTGTCATGAAAGATTGCTGAAGAACTCAGAGCTGGTGTTTACAAAGAAAGTGGTCTAACATGTAGTGCTGGTGTTGCTCCAAACCGCTTACTTGCCAAGGTTCTTTTGGCTATTACACTGAAACGATTCTTGTATATATTACTTATGTAATGCACTCTTTCCTAATTTGTGCGAGATGGAAGATGTTGGGTTACTAAGTCAAGTTTTGTAGAAGACAGATTATTTAGAATTGATAGGGGTTAAATATCTGGAGGTAAACTATGGAGAAGACTTTGCGGTTTATTGAGAGCAAACGATACGAACTAGCTAAGCTGAAATGAGGGCATTACATGTTTAATGTTAAATCAATTAGAAATTTTGAAGGAGCCAATACACCACTCCAAAGTGGTAGTAACTTTGTTGTTACCAAATATGAGGAAGCTATTATAATTGTACATATTGTCCCGTGATTGCCCACATCATGGTGCATGGTTACTGGTCAGACATAAAGGAAGAAAGTAGGTCAAACAATTTGAAGGTATACTAGGTTAACTGAGGAGAAATTCAAATAATTTGAAGTTATGCAAGATTAACTGATGAGAAATTTAAGTCTTTAGAAACATAACATCGCAGCCCCCCAATTCCCGGCTTGTTTCAAATAGAAAAATTAAAGAACTCAAATTGGATTAATGGTCAGGGGTAGTAGGAAAAAAAAAAGAGAGAGAGCAAAGTATAGATAGGTGCAATGAGCAATGAGCTTACCTTGTTTAGCATTTGAAAGGACTATTTTGGCACTGAATCATATATGCCTCCCCAGGTTTGCTCTGATATTAATAAGCCCAATGGACAGTTTGTTTTGCCAAATGACCAGATGGCTGTCATGACATTTATATCTTCACTTCCTGTAAGAAAGGTATTGATGCCTTGAGCTTTGGCTCATATTTTGAAATAGCATTTTCAAGATATTGTAATCATCAGTTTCTTATTTTATGTTTTCTCTTGATTGAAACTTATTCAATTATCTATGAAGATTGGAGGCATTGGTAAGGTCACTGAACATATTTTAAGGGATGTTTTAGAAATAAACACCTGCGAGGAGATGCTGCAAAAAGGAGCCCTCATCTGTGCACTATTCTCTCAATCAACAGCCGGTAGTATCATTGATTTGTCTTTTCCTATGATTCATAGTTGTCAAAACTGCATGACATCTGCGTGCATAATTGGAGATTATAGGGTAAAAAACTTGGATCTCCCCTATGATTTCATTTATTTCAAAAAGACACTCATATGGTTTCAAATTACAAAAAAAAAAGTTGTGGTATTAAAAAATATTAAAGTAGAACCTTTTACTGAGTTCTGTTGAGTTATTTTAAAGCAAACTGTTATTTTAAATGACTATTAAGCATGTGACAAAGTATGTATGAGTTCTCTAACCTAACTTTAATAACGAATTCTATTAAAATAACCCAACAGAAATTTGGTAAAGGTCATTTTTTAGTATTTCTAATTACCACAAAGTATATCTTGGTAATTTTAAACCAGAAGAGTGTTTGCTTGGAATAGGTAAAAGTGTAAGAGAAGTGTATATCTTTTATTCGATATTTATATTATTATTTCAAGTGGCCAATGGAGATTCTAAAATCTTAGCAACAATTCCTATGGATGAAGAAACCTGAGTAGGAGTTTTGAGTTAGTCAATATGCAGTAGAACATTAAGAGAAGGTTAATATTTTTTGCAATAGCTGAGCAAATTGAATCAAAGAGGCCATTCCTGGGGTGAACATTTAGTACATCAACTTCTTTTTTCTATATCCAGTTATCAAACTTATCCAAATAAGCTTGAACCACATGCTTATATAAACTGGCTATAATATTTGGTCAGTTCCTAATTTTTTTATAATACATTGCAGAATTTTTCCTTTCTGTTGGCCTGGGGCTTGGGAAGACAAGTACTCCTGAAGTTAGTACTCGCAAAAGTATAAGTAGTGAGAGGACATTTTCAGCCACAGATGACAAGATATTTCTTTATCAGAAATTAGGTGATCAATCCACTACATTCATTGTGATAAGGGCTTACAGACCATTCTATGCTCTCAAATGGAGCAGCACTTTCCTCTCTTAGCTTTTTTTTTTTTTTTCTTATGGATTGCAAACCTTTTAAAAGGTTTTCAAATCATCAAATGAATAATATATATATATATATATATATATCGGTCCATGGTATTGCTTGACAGTTAAGCCTTTTTGAAATTTATTTCAGCCGATATTGCCGAGATGCTTTCTGCTGACATGCAGAAAGAAGGTCTTTGTGGTCGAACATTAACCCTCAAATTGAAAACTGCATCTTTTGAGGTAGTGTATGATGCTTTTGTTGCTTTTCATTGTCTGAATGTTAAAGTAAGGTGAATTACAATGTGTAATTGATGGAATAAGGTTTAACTTCTGGGTTTCCAGTGATGCTTCTCCGTTAATCTTTTTGGATAATAAGATTAGGATTGAAGTTTTGGAAGCAATTGTGCATATACATGGAATCACAAAAGGGATATTGCACCTTTTAGATCCCTGCAAACAGCTCCTGTGAATTATGCTAGCTAGATATTGCTAGGTACACTAACACATTCTCTTGCTTAAATTTACCAAAACTTTTCTATCACAGCAGAAAAGGGCCATCCGCAATAGATGATATAAACAAGAAAGTTGGGTGTTGACTTGTGGCTAACACTACCAGTATGGTATGGTGATGATTTAAAGGTTTTTCTTTCTAGATAAGGAGACATATCTGCGATTTTGGTTTTTTTCCTAGTTCATGTTGTAAAAGGAAAACTCGAGGTATGAATATCTGTGTAACACTTTGTCATATTAGTAAAAAGAAAGTAATTGTCAATGGTTAGACACTTGCAAAACCAATTAAAATTTCATGCTCTCTTTTCTGCCTAAATTATCTGTGTTTGATTTTATATTTATTTCCTAACATTATGAGCCTGTTATTGGGCTCCTATTAAGGATTATTGAATGTAATTTGCTTTCTGAAACTTTTTGACATTACTTAATCGTTAGGTTCGAACCAGAGCAGTTACTTTGCAAAAGTATGTTCACTCAAAGAAGGATATTTTGAAATATGCATCAAAGCTGCTCACGGCTGAACTTCCCATCTCGTTGAGATTGATAGGTAATATACTATCTTCATTCTTTGAACTAGTCTTTTCTGTTATGAACATGCTGAAATTTGACAGTTTTACGTTGCCAAGTATATGTGCCTTTTATAAGACTCTATGGATATGCTTGTTAGCATGAACTTTTGATGTAGAGGCAATGGATGAACTTCATTATACACCTGATATAGCTCGTCAATGACAATGCATTTACACTATCCAGGCCTCCGAGTATCTCATTTCAATGAACACGAAATTGGTACTCCATTTGATCCGACACAGCCAACTCTTACCAATTTCATCCTCTCAAGAGATGTGTCCAGGAAAATATTGGGTGATCAATCATCCTTGCACAATGAAATTTGTGCTGAAGTTTCCATCGATAGTTCAGAAATTTCTTGCTCTATTGATAGCTGTGAGACTGGTCATTATGATATTAGAGATCTAGAAGACAATGATCTACAGGATCTGGATGACCACTGCCGTGGCATTTCCACTAATGATCTTGATGTGAAGAAAACTTATGAGACTAGCAATGAAACTTTAGAGAAGGTAACATCAAGAACAGGGAGTGATCTACGATATTGACTGAAATTAAATACAATCTTGCTCTTTGAATCTTTTTTGCCCCTTATGGTCTTTGAATTTTTTTACTATACTATATAGCTCAATTATGCCTTTCGACCTTTGCCTAGGTGAATACTAGGGATAGCATGAGGTCTGGATCACTCTCAGAACCTTGTCAAACCGGGTTGTCAAAGTCAAGGGAATTAGAATCTTCAGTCCTTCAGTTAGAGAGGAGTGAAGAAGACCAAGTAAACAAGGCTGTCACTAACTGGGCTGAGATCTTCTGGGTGGATGAATACAAGTGCTCAATATGTGGCATTGAAATCCCACCAGATTTTTTTGAGGAAAGATTAGAACACTCAGATTTCCATCTTGCAGAGAGGATTCAAAAGGAGGAATCTGCATTGGACTCAAGAACTCCTGTGCCGAGGCAAAGGTGCAGTTTATGCATTTACATTAACTATGTTTCTAATAATTCCTCTGAACAGTAGGGGAAACTCTTCTTATGCCGAGGCAAAGGTCTGCTGTTTATGCATTTCCACTAACTATGTTTATCCTCATTCCATTGAACAGTAGGGGGAAGCCTCTTCTGCATCCATAACCATCTCAACTTATTGCTAGTCTCAGCTAGAACTATGCAGAACCCTAGCTTAAACTTTTCCAATCTATTTCAGCTACTTAAATACATTTAATTGAAAAAAATTGTGTTGCACCGAATCTCGTAATTCTGATTACCTGTTGTTCAGTATCAATTTTCTGAATTACATGAACGAATCTACATTTGGCTTAACGCAGTCATCAACTCTTTTCAGGAGCCTCTCGAAGGAGCATCCCTCAGGCCAAAGCTCACAAAAGAGGCGCAAGCCATCTGCAAAAGAACAGAGGCATATTCCCATAGACATGTTCTTTGTCAAGAGCAACCAGAATTTCTAGCATTGCATGCTTATGATGTTCCAGTCCTGTCTATTTTATATGAGCGTATGTAAAATTACAAATTGTTAAGCAAATTTTATGATAAGTCATAAACCACATTACCCTGTAAATGATAGTCAATAGCTCAAAAACAAGAAAATATCCAATAACGAAGGTTGCCCCCATCAATTCTATCATTTTATTCCTTAATTTTCTGTTCTATCGATTGTGTATGATTAACTAACTAATGACTCGTCCGGTTGGTAACTGCCATACATCCACTTCAGACTAGATACAAGTGTTTGTGAACGAAAATAGCCCACGTCACCCAGTTTCAACTTATAACAGTATCGTTCATCCCTTCCAATCGAACATCGATCCTGCTTCTCCATCTTCATCTCCCTCTCTTCAAATGTTGGATTCTCAGTTCTTTACTCTCCATACAAATTTAGCTTTTTTTTAACCAAAGAGTCTATCGGATGAGCAATTTTGACAGTGCTCGACTATGGAAGTAACGTCCATAACTTCAACCTCCCAGCTTCGGTTGTCACATACAATTACACTAACAAGAACCCAAATCATTTCTTCAGTCACACGCACTTCTCGCTTTCCATCTTCAGCCCAAACGACAGTAAAAGCCCACTTAAGTTCAGACCAGGCGACCGCCATTAGACCTCAGAATGGAAGGAATAACAACTTGAAGAAGAGAGCCTTACCTACGATGAGTGATATATTGGCCTCATCTAAGGCTCAGAAACTTGATCTCAAGCTCCACACATTGGGACCCTTTTTCAGAATCACAGTCACGAGTCTGGAGACCAATAACGAGCTTGGGAGAGCAGAGGGAGTAATAAGGGTATGGTTGAGAGGGAAGGTTCTTCATCTGGACTCAATGAGACTGAAAAGAGAGACATTGGGCATGGAGAAATCGATTTTTGGTATTGGTTTGTTCATTGGTGCAGTTGCTATTCGACATGGATATGAGTGTGGGTGTAAAACGGCAGAATTGCTGGCCATTAACGACTCCGATCTTTACCATACCAAGGTTCTTACATGTTCATGTTAATGTTAGCATTCTCGTGTGATAGTAACGTCGTCTCATCTGATGGTTATTAACTGTCTGTCCCCTTGTTTGTTAAATGCTAGCTTGTCAGGTTTTACGGAAGAATAGGATTCAAGGCTGTGCACGAAGTGACTGGCTCAACATTTGGAGACCTTGCCCACATGTTGGTTTGGGGAGGAATTGGAACAAGAATGGACGCTGATGTCAAAGAGCTGATGCTAAAATGGTGCACCAGGTTCAAAAAGCAAGCTTGAGATAAATTTATGTCGCCTGTGCTAAGGGTAAGATGAGAAAATATTCAGGTTACCATTTTCTAAATGGTCCAGTCCAGCTAGTGTCTTGCACTATCACTTTCAGCTGAATCTGTATGGAGAAACTGTAAACATTGTGGATAATCTTGTGGTGATGTCAACATTCTTCTCCTGCAGAACTGAGAATTTGTGAGTAGAAGAAGGTGTTTGGATGACTTTTATTTTATCACGTTCTCTTGAACATAATCATGCCAATGGAGACATAGAATCGAAAGAAGCAAAAAGAAATTTAATTATGTTGGAAAATTTTACAGAATCAGATTCAATGCACAATAAAAGAAAAATCAAAATTTTGTTCTTCAATTTTCTGAAAATTATTATTACTTTAACTTTTACAACGTAATTAATGGGAAGGATAAATCATAAAAAGTTTATTTAGTCAAGTACTTGATCTTAAAGTTTGAGAATATGAGATAATTATTAATCAATATACATACTTTGGATTTAAAATACCATAAAGTATATAGATAATAACTAAATATTAACTTATAAATAATGTTTAGTTATTAAATTATTATTTTAATAAAATTTTACTAATAATAATTTATGTATTTATTTTGAAACAAGCCAATTTTTAATAGCATCAAATCAGAATGTAGGGAAAATCCCAACCACAACAACTAGCATATAAATGTGAGACCCTTGCTAAGTTATGAACTTTCACATTGGCTTGCCGATGAACCTAACAGACTTTGATCTCAGATCTTGTACTTAATAATTCTTTACATTCAAAGATAACTCTACCAAATTCAGTCTAGTCATCATTACAATTATTAATAGCAGAAACTAGTTTTGGGCGTTTGAGTAAAAAGCCCATCGATATGACAAAGAGGCAATACCCAAATTAATGCCTCTCGAAGCGCTGCAACTTCAACCACATCTGAGTTACAATACCCTTCAAAATGACTAGATATTGACCTCGCGAAGTTTCCCTCCCCATCTTGACATATAATCCCATAGCCATAGAAACATCTCTCCACAAAAGTGGCGCCATCTATAAGGCACAACCAATCCAATTGTGCCTCATCTCTCAGTCCTTCCACTACCCCACTCCCCTTCACTGGATGGGCTTGTATGGTTTTTTGCATATTGGCTTGTTGCCAGTCATTAATATAGCCTTACGATATGCGATACAAAGTAAAAGAGGAGTACCTTTTGACTGCTAAATCCGATCATTATGTGCTTGCCATAGTTTCGAAGCTAATAAGCACCACTGAATCACTCGTGCCGCCAACTCCCTCTGACACACTTTCACAAACCACTGGTTAAAACCCACCCTCACACGCATAATGCTGCCACCTCCCCAAAAAGACCACACCGCCCGAGCCTCCTCACAAAAATGTAGAGCATGGCCAATATCCTCCACTTCCTAGCAATGGACACAGCCAACACTGATGCTCATATGCCTTTGTACTAGTTGCATCATGTGGATAAGATGCGACTTAAAGCTCTCCACAAAATGTTTTTAAGCTTAGAAGGTATGACTAGTTTCCATAATTTCTCCCAGAAATAACCTTTTACTCTCCCATGCACCCTTCCCGTGTAATTCAGACTCAACTGATAACTTGAATTTGTTGTATAACAACTATCATGGGAATAATGTCATATACGACAATCATCATAGTGTTTCCTCCCCAGTAGAATGGTCAAGATGGTTCAAATATCCTTGATTGAAAATAATTCCAGCATTATATCCCGATTCTATCTCCCCCCATTCGGATGAAATAAGTCCTTTGTCATCAAGTTACCTAACGTGGCATCACCTCCACCACATAGAATTCCCCATTTGCTCTAGGAAGCCAAGGTTCATCTAGCACCCGAATGTTTCTCCCATTCCCAAGAGACCCGCGAAAGCCATGCTTCACCACATCGAACGCTTGGAGAACACCTCTCCAAGTGAAGCTTGGATTGGATCCCAATCTAGCTGAAAAAACATTTCCCCCGAAAAATATTTGACTTTGTAAATCTGATATAGAAGAATATCAATATGACGAAAAAATTGCCATACTTGCTTTCCAAGAAGTGCAATATTGAAGCAGTGTAGCTCTCAAAAGCCTAAGCCACTATCTTCCATTTGCACACATATATGCTCTCATGAGAATCAATACATGGTCCTCCTCCCATCCATCTTCCCCCTCTACTAAAAAGAATTCATCATCTTTGAATCTCATCACATGTAGAGATTGGTAGCATAAAGATACTCATATAATATGATAAGATGGCTTGTGCCACATTAAGTATGATCTCCTTCTCGGCCCTACTAATATTTATTAATAAACATTGTATGAGATAATAACATAAAATTATTTTCTTAATTGCTTCATAAATTTAATTTATTTTTAAGTTCTATCTAATATTTTAATTTTCAGTAATAAAAATATAATCGTATTAATATTAAGAATTAAATAAAATTTTGTTTTTGTTTTAAAAAATAGAAACTAAAAATTAAAACGAAAATTAAAATTTACAATAAAAATAAAAATTGCAAAATATAACACTGAATGCACAACTTCTTGAATCGAAAGGTCAAAGCTCACACACGGAACATCAAGATTAGACACAGACAATAGAGTCAAGCAAACACCATTAATCTAATCAGACGGTCCGAACGCCGTGTTATAAACAGCAACAAATAGACGTCACAATTGTGGTAGAATCTGTGTAGTAGCATCCTTGTCCTTTGATGGCAAACTACCTCTATCCACTACAGTAAGCAAGAGATACGGAGCAAGAGCAACAAAACCCCTTTCGGCTACTGCCATTCTCTTTCTAGTCCATCTTCTTTCGCCCACAACCATGTCTCGACGAGAACGAGAGAGGGGGCGAGACCGAGACCGAGACCCCGATTCTAATACCAAGAGACGTCGTTCCGGTTTTGACAACAGAGAATCTAGGTACCTTGAGTTCAGATTTTGGTTGGTTTTGATTCCGGTGCCTAAAGGTGCTTCGTTTATACGTTTCTGGTTTCTGTAATGTGCGTAGACTAGATACTCCATAATTTACCCGGAAATGTTTGCTTTTTCGTGTGACATCTAATTGTTTGTTTTACTTGAAGATATTCGAGTTAGATATTTACAGATTCTGTTGGTGTTTCTGATGTATGACATAGTGATCCATCATATGCTTCTCTTCTCTGCAATTGCATGTTTTATTGCCTGATTAAGAGGGTCTAAAATCGTGACACTGACTTGTCGAATAACACTTTGATAATATCATATGTAAGAGAATTTAAGAACAACTCCTTGATAATACCATATATAAGAGGATTTACGTTTTCCTAGTAAGGCAGGCTCTGATTTTTAGTTAGAATATTTGTAGCTTGCAGTTACATGATTAAAAGATTATTGACCACTTTAATTGTTGCATGGATTATCTTCTTGGCTTCTTGCCATTTGGTTTTAGTCCAAAGAGGTCTAGGAGGGATGGAAAGCCAGAGATAGAGAGATTAAGCGAAACTAATCCGGAAAGTAAAGACCATACTGATCGAGATCAAATGAACCACCGCCGGCTGCAAGATGCATTACCTCTCGTGGCTCCAACTGAGCTTTATTCTAAAATTGAATCTGGCCTTGTGGCGAAAAAATTCGACAAGAAAATGAGTGAACAAAATGAAGGGGTAAAAAACCTTTATGATCCAACTGAAGTGCCTCGGTCAAGATCTTATTTTCAGGTTCTTGTCTCCTTTTTTTTTTTTACTAAACGTTCATTTTTTTCATCCCTTTTCTTTTAGTCTCTAGCCTAGGTTTTCCAAGAATTTACGGGGATCTATTAGGATCCTTCAAATATTTTAGTAGTTTGGTCCAGTTGCTTACTATAGATGAAAGTCTCAGCAACTTACACATTTTGTGCAAGTTCAACAACTGGATGATTATCTTATTAAATAAGAAAAACCAAGCACCTGAAGTGTAGTAGCTATTAATTCCACGCTTGAGTGCAAGGGGTGTTTAAGTTGTTGATTTGAATAATACCCTTTGTGGGCTATGGTTTTGGAGGCTTAAAGTTGTCCATTCTATTTGTGGGATTGTTGCTTGGATGAACATGGTGAAATCTAGTTTAGAATTGTGCTGTTACATTATAAACGAACAACTTGGGACTTGTATGTCAAATTCAAAGAGAGAGAGAGAGAATATATCACCTTAACAAGCTCCCACACTAATTTTTTTCCTTATAAACCTTTTATCTGAGCTAGCTATGGTGACTTTGGAACCTCATATGTTTGGTCAAAGCCCATTTACATTTCAAAATGTTTATTTGCTCAATCAAATGACAACCCTTATGTTGATTTTAATTAGATGGTTTTCATTCTATGTATGGGAATCTTTTTACTGCATTGATGGAGACTGGTTGATCCATGGCTTCAAGGCCTCCTTGTACATAACAATCTTGGGCTTGCCTGTGCATGTCTTTTTAACAGCACGATGAGCGTGGTAATATCGGGCAAGTTGGTCGAAGCTTTGGTCAAAGAGCTATTGGTGAGTCCCTCATTCATTGAGGAGTTACTCTCAGTTTTCATTGACTCTTGTTACCATCCATGACCATTTCAACTTTAATCTTTGTTGCATCTAGCATTTGTTGTTTGTTGGATTACTTTTGACGCCTTGTATTGCGGAATGCTCTAGGTAATTGTAGAAGGATATTGGTTTGTTGCTTTCTTTTCAATGCTATTAAATATGTGCTTCCATGTTATACAATTCTCTCCCTTTTTAGTATATTCTCCATGCGACTTTCATTCTTAGCCATGTAGTTTGTCGCCATATCAAGCCAAGTGTAGTTTTTCCAATAGTCAGGAATTTGAATGATGAACATTATAATGGTTTGTAATGAAACTTAGAGTTATATGTTTAATGTTATCTAATGTAATAGGGAAATAGGTGATTGAGAACCTATTGCATGCCTGCTAGTTTGAATGAAATCTTTGCTTATGTACTTTGCATCGCAATTCTTTTTGATGTTGTTAATCCGATACTGTGTCATTATTTTTATATGGTGAATCTTGCTAATTCTTATGTTGTTGAATACAGATGCATGTTTATGTTTTGGTTGAATTTGCCCTTACAGTAATTTACTCGCTTCCAAGAGAAGAACAATCAAGAAGAGAAGAATAAAAAATAATAGATGGAGAGAAATAATTGAGTTTTGCTATTGCATGAGGAGATCCATTAACAAACACTTTTAACAGAAAAAGAAAGAACCATCAAAATGGGGACAAGTACCATAGTTTGTTATTCTCATACAATTACATAAATGATGCATATGAGTAAGTAAAATCTCTAAAGACAAGCATTGTCATTATTCTATTTAAACTTGGCTCTTCTTTCCTGCAATCATCTTCATTTATTATCTACTGCAATTCCTTCCCCCTTAATAACCTTGTCTACTATGTTCACTTTTGGGAATCTCTATTGTAGCTTAAAGAGAGATTCTCAAGTTGTATTATCAACTGTTCCATGTGAACATTGAACTAAGAATTGGGTTGCTAGTTTGTTGTGTCTTTTCACCATCCTCTTCCCCAAAATTGCTAAGGGAGTATGCTTTGTTACAATAAGACTGGTTGGGGGTTCTATTGACATGGGGGCTTGACTGGAAGTAAACTTCTTGAGTTGGGACACGTGGAATATTGGATGTATGGAAGTCTCTGCTAGTAGACATAATTTATAGGTTATTTACCTACGCCTTCCATGATCTCACAGGGACCATAATACAATGGGGAAAGTTTGTGATTGGTCATCTGTATAGTTAGTGTTGCTGATAGGGTTGTAATTTGAGGAATACCCAATCTCTAGCCTAAAATTCTTTGTCAGATCTATTCTTGTCATCTTGTTGCTTCATTTGGTGTTGAGCCCTTTTTAGATGATATTTTGTCATTGCAAAAGCTATCTCTCTTTCCTTCATAGCTTGATCAACAACCGTGATTTTGGAGTCTTTTGCTAGGTAAGGAACACGTATGGGTGATGGATATCCATACAAGACCTCAAATGGTGTTGAGCTAATGGTTGTGTGATCGGTGGTATTATGCACCATTTAACTAAAAGAATCCACTCAACCCATTTATGAAAAAGCATCACAACAAAACCTCCTTAGGTAAGTATAATTATTTTTTTGACAACCTCGGTTTTCCCATCAAATTGGGTGATAAGCTGTGGAGAATCCTAGGCTGAGCCCTTGTAGCTTAAAAATTTGTTGCCAAAAAGTACTCATAAACAAAGGACCCCAATAATTTACTATTGTGTTTGGCATTCCATAAAGTTTAAAGATATAACGAATGAATAATTGAGTCACTTTAGAAGCTGGATAAGGATGCTCCATGGCGATGAAATGGGCATATTTGGTAAACCTACCAATAACTACCAATATCAGCGAATTACTTCTGGATAATAACAACCCTTCAATGAAATCCATGCTTATTTCTATCTAGCATCCCTTAGGTATTGGAAATGGTTGAAAGAGACCTAGTTAAGTTGACGAATCTATCTTATTTCTCTGACAGATCAAACATTGTTTAAATGGGATTCCTCACAAATTTGGCTAACCCTTTCCAGTAAAATAGGTTTTGTAGCCTTTTTGTAGTGACCAAGACACTTGAAAGCTCCCTTGTGCCTCATCATTCTCTATGGAGACCCACTTGGCCTCAATTTGGGATTAAACCCCACTACCATTCTCTTTCCATTTCAACAACCCTTCTCTCCATTTATAACCTTCAGATCTTGCCAGTCTAGCTTCCAAACTTTTAATGAGGACTTAAATTGAAGAATCTTGTTTTCAATTCTTGTTGGTTTCTTCCATTAAGCCTGTATGTACTTGAGAGATTGAAGTTACTAGCAGTTAAGTGTTGATGAGCCTTGATAAAGCATCAGTTGGCAGCATGCTCTTTGCCACTCTTGTAATGCTGCTCAAAAGTTGTATCTTAGCAATTTAGACAACTAAGTCTTCTAGAATGGAGTGGTGACTCTTTGTTCTAGTAGATATTTAAGGCTTTTATGGTCTGTTTGCACAATGAATGATCTTCCATTGAGCTAATGGTGCCAGTGTTTGATATGGCTTTATTCACAACCAAGAATTCCTTTTCATAAGTAGACAATCCTCTGTGTTTAACTGCCAACACCTTGCTTAAGAAGGCTATTGAATGTTCACTTGTTCTAAGACCGTTCCAATTCCCCATTCTACTTGCATCAACCTCATTTTCAAATGATTTGGAAAAATTAGGTTGTGAAAGGATGTGCAAATATAGTTGCCCTTTTCAGACTCTCGAATGCCTATTGTGCTTCTGTAAACCCAAGCTGGTTGCAATTTTGTTAGGGTATTAACTAATTCTCCATAATGTTGGACAAATCTATGGTGGTAACCAGTGCGAACCCAACAACTCCTTAATTACTTTAATGTTCTAGGTGGTGGCCAATACTAAATGGTGTTCACCTAGAGATTGAATAGTCCAAATAATCCAAATGCCTTGCTCCAAAAACACACTCGCTTCCTTTAACAAAGCTGGTTCTCCTGTAGATGTCATTCATCAAACTTTGAAAGGTTGAAGGGCCATTGGTTAAGCCAAAAGGCATAACCAAGAACTCATAATGCCTTTCATGTGTCCAAAAAGCTGTTTTGGGTGTATCTCAAGGGTGCATCCTTATTTGGTGATATTCTAACCTTAGATCAAGCTTAAAATACAAGTTAGAACAATGCAACTCATCTAATAATTCTTCAATAAGTGGAATTGGAAACTTGTCCTTAATAATAAGCTTATTCTACTCCTTTAGTTTGTGCACATTCTCCATGAATTGTCGTTCTTCTTATCAAGGACTCCATGAATTGATGCATAAGGCTCAGTGCTATGACCAATAAACGTTTGTTTCATCCACTCCTAACCCATGAATAAAGATAGGATCTAATAATATTAACAGCTTCTACCCCCTCCTTGTGAAATTTGTGGTTTTGCTTACTGTTGGGAGGTAATTGAGTAAGCTGTTGTAACACTAATGCTTAACCAGCCAAGACCCCATTGATTTCACCAAAAACACTCAACTGATCCTCTTTAATGTTAACTTGTTGTAATTGACATTCAATTGGTTATGTCAATTGTAGCATATACAGCAGCCCTCTCCTTGAATTTTTTAGGATTTTATGAGAACCCTTTCCTGAAATCACAATGGAATTTTGCTGGGATTTCCACGTAACCACATGATTATTCCACTTGAAAGTTCTTTTCCTAAAGTTGTACAACACATCATCAAGGCTAACCAGCCATTACATTCCAAACAGTACATCATAACCGCCCAATGCTATTACCAAGGCATTTATGGTAGACTCATTCCCTGCATAGACTATATAAGATTCATACAACGTTGATTACATTCCTGCTTCAATCCTCCTTAATGTAATTTGAAAAGGCTTCACCTCGTGAACTTCACACTTGCTTTTCTTAATCACTGATATATCAACAAAATTATGGGTGCTCTGATTGTTTACTAGAATATGTATCATCTTTTCTGGGATGGATTCTAGAAATCCTCATTTGCTTAAATTCTCACTCTCCTTCAATTCCCACCATAGCCTGCAAGTACACATTGAGAAAAATAGGTTCTGGACCTTCTCCCACAGATTCTTCTTCCTCCTCCACAGATTCTTCCTCCCTCTCCATCATATACAAGTGCAATTATATTTTCTTGCAATTATGAGTTGGTGCATATCTCTTATAACACAAAAAACAAAGACCCTTGACCCTTTTTTCATCAAACTCTTAATTACTAACATGCTTGGGCACTCTATTAGTTCTCAATTGATTCAGCTTGTTGACTTGATTACTTGGTCCGCATAACATTCCCTTTGATTGATTAAGATTGTGACGGTTCTTTGGGGTGATCCTCAGACCAGGGAGCCATTATTTGAGTTACCTCAATAGTGAGGTAACTTGATACTGCCTCCTCTATTTTGATGTGCACTTAAATTGTTTGCCACCAAGGCTTCCTATTTTCTAGCAAGAACATAAGCTTGTTGAAGGGTTATTGAATCTAGCAGCTTCACCATCAGTTCTGACTCTAGTTTTAGCCCCTTCGCAAAAAATCCCACCGAATAATTCTATGGTGGTGACAGATGATTTGAGTAACAATCAAAATTTGAACAGTATTCTTATACTATTCTATCTTGTCTCAATTCCTTTAAATCACCTACTGGATCTTGGAAAATCTCCTTGTCGAATTTGCAAATTCCTCCCATTCGGTTGGCTTCACCTTTTGTTCGATTCTTCAAGTAAAGATGGTAGCACTTTTGTGCTTGTTCCTCCAAATGCATCGTTACCATTCCCACCTTTAGATGATCGATTGTTAGTTGAGAACAAGGATTGCTCACACTTGTATAACTATGCCTTAACATGAGCTCCATCAAATGCGGAACAATTGATTTTACTGAATCTGGTCAGTATGGTGTGATTGTCATTCTCGTTAGACTTGTAGATGTCCCTTGATTCATTACAAATTTCTGCATGAATTAACATAGATTTGAGCTACATCATCTCACACTCCTGCTTCGTCATTCTTGTTAGAGGCCCTTGGGATGGCTCCTATATTTTCCTTGCCACCTGTAGATATCCCTTGTTTCACTCCAAATTTCTGAATGAATTAAAGTGAACATAAATTTGAGCTCCATCATCTAATGCTCTTGCTCATCTCTCCTCTTTTTGAGTTTCCAGTAGGATCTCATACCTGGCTTGTGTTTCCACAAAGGTTTGAATATTTTCTTCAATCAGGCGCAGCTCTACTCTTCTAGTTCCTTTTGCTATAGTTTCTCCGGTGCTAAGGTTCAATTGCTCTGATACCAAATGTTTTGGTTGAATTTGCCCTTTAATAATTTAGTCACTCCCAAAAGAAGAACAATCGAGAAGAGAAGAATCAGACAACGATAAAGAGAGAAACTAGAGAGGGAGAGAAACAATTGTGTTCTCTTATGGGCAGAGGAGATCCATTACACTGTGTGTACTTTTGTTGTTCTCAGAAACTTATATAAATGGTGCGTATAAGTAAAATTTGTAAATATAAATGTTGTTGTGCTATTTAAATTTGGCTGCGATATATTTAAGTTTGGCTCTTCTTTACCGTGATTATCGTCGCTTATCATCCACAACAGTTTCTCATATATTCCTTTTGAATCACCATCCTTTAATTCTTTCTTTTGGAAATTGTAGAGCATAGATCCAAGAATTTGAAGGATGAACAAGACAAAAGGAAAACAAGCAAATTGGGAACCCTCGATTCACGGCAAAGAGAGCAGAAATCAGAATCGAATGATCACAATGGAATGTGGGGCCATGATGGTTTTCTAAAACTGGAGACTGAACCTCCATCACCTGCAAGAAAACGACCTCCTTTTAGGGAGAAAAAGGTACCCACGGACAACACCAACAATGACAAAGTTACTGCTAATCCTTTAAGGGTGGGCCACTCAGTACGACCCGTGTCTGGTGATGAGAAAAGAGATGAAAGAGACCACAATCCCCGCTATTCAGACAAATCTGAGAGGTCATTTTCTGGTAATAGGGGTGAAGCACAAAGACACAGCCTTCTGCCTAGAGAAAGGTATAGAGGTGGAGTTAGCATCAGCAGCAATTACAGGGGAAGAGACAGACTCAGTGAAAAGCAAGGTTACCGCCCTAGGGGTAGAGGAGAGAAGTGGAAGCATGATTTGTTTGATGAAGCTAATAAGAGCCAATCCATAAAGAATGAAGAGGATCAGATTGCAAAAGTTGAAGCACTCTTGGCTTCGTAGGAGCAGTGTTTTAGTTTTTATGAATGTGTTCAGCGTTTGCTGGGATCCCTGACAAAAATGTTAGAATTTTATGTTCAATATCTTACCTTTTTCTGACAAAAATGTTAGACTTTTATGTTCAATATCTCACCTTTTTCTGAATATATTTTGTTCCCAAGGGTTGTCAAAATTGGATTATGATGTGCTCTTGGTAATGCAACTTCGATGAATGTTTCTTATCTGACATCATGAATTTTCTTTTTGTTACAAAAAACGGAGCCAGGTGATTATAGGCTGGAGACGATGTTGCCAATCGGAACCAAAGCTCGTTGGCATTAAATTTGAGATTGTTCAAAGCATTGCATGTGTTGTGGTTGAATTCTGACTCAATGTTATAAATGCAAGTTCTGGCCGTCCTCATAATCCAAGGTTTGTTTTCCTTCAGCATTATGGGTCTACTTCCATTATGTTGCTACAAAGATACCTGTCCCAATAAGTTATAAACCATTCTGGTGATGTACTCGTAGTTATTGGACAAAACTAAAATACAATCCTGATTCAAGTTCCTCAAATGCCTAATATGGTTAACTGAATAATTGCTACAAGTGGTTATACCTACCACCAAAAACATGGTTTATCTTGACGGACCAAGATCTTCAATGTCACTTAATGCATCCAACGTCTTATCAGATGAATTCACCACCAATTGACCACAAGCACCACTTATGTCTTGGCCCATTTGCTTGCGAATTGTAGTCCGTATGTTGTATGTACCTCTAAGAGTTTTCTGGAATCTTGACACTTTTTCTTCACCACTAGTTCTGTATCGACTCAAACTGCCAATTGAGTTGAAAGGTATCAAGTTCACTACCTGCTTGGAAATTAACAAATACGTGAGTATCCATTTCTTTTGCAAGCAAAGAAATGCATTCAAATATGCATTGACATCAGTAAATAAAATACAGGCAGGTCGCACTGCACTACGAGTTGCAGAAGAACTGCGCAAAGTCGGAGATGTTTTGAACTGACAACTGAAAGAAAAATAATCGATGTAACAGGATCAAAAAAAGCACAATTGAACGTGCGCCTGTCATCAGTTAGCTCAACTTCATAGACATTACAAATTGAAACCAGCTATCAGACCATGGTGTTGTCACTTCAAGAGGTTCCACATCTTCCCAGTAACATATCAAATCAACCATTGGACCATCGTCTGATGATCCATAAATCATAGTTTTGATTTCCTCCTTGTGCTTCAATCTTAGATCATCACATATTTTGCTAGCATCAGTAAAACTAATTACCTTAGATTCCGTTCTTGAAACCATGTATGGATAAGACTACAAAATAAAAACTTGAACTTGATACCAAAATTGCATATTTTGGCAAATTATGTGAAAAGCTGAATTAAAAAAGAATTGGGTAAATAATATTCATGAACAAAGAGATATCAGAGAAAAACGTATATTGGTCAGAGTAGAGCAGAAATTTTGCAACCCAAAGGGAAAAAGTACATTAGGTGACAACTTTTTACTGGACACTCAAAACTCCACCCATAAACACACAACTGTTATTGGAAGAAGAAAATATTGGTCTATATTAGTGAAAATTACGTTAATACCCCTTGCATTACCCATTATTTTAATGCTTCATAGGCTTCTCATAGATAATTGACGCAGTTTGCCATCAGGATATTCATTGGTGCGTATATAAGATCACCTTATGGATTCAAAGGTCAGTAAAGTAGTATATAGCTTGAAACATAATTCCATTTTCTGCAATCAGGTTTGAATTTTTGAGCACTCACCACTTCAAATGACTCTAATAATTTTCCCAGCTGATGGGCATGCTGCTCTTCATCATTGATCGCATCAAGCATTATGTACTCGATGAAAATTTTCTGTTTACTGTGGATTAAGACAATACTAGATATCTTATGCAACAATTCCCAGAAAACACAAATAGATCTTTAACTGCAGAAACTTGAAGAATGAGCATATGCACCTGTTCTTTTGATATACTTGTAAAGTATTCATAAGCTTTTCTAAAGGAAAAGCCCTAGCAGCAGGCATAATATGGCAGCGTATATCTTGTACCGGTGCATGCAATGAGACTGCCAAGTTCAAACCTGGTAGATCTTTCTGAAGCTTATTAATTGCATGAATAACTCCAACCTAAAAAAGAATATATTTTCCAGAATATGCTTGTAAGTCACTTTTTCCCGCATTCATGAACCAATTTTAAATTTCAATTTATCCCTGTTTATTGAACTATGCTTGTGAAAGTGGTTGACCATGACAACAATTCATTCATAGACTAGCAATTGAAACAGTAGTGAACTGATTTTGCATTAAATCACACCATTTTCATTCAATATTTCAACCAACACATTTCCTGTTCTTTTTTAACTTTTTTTTTTTTTTGAGGAAAGGTGGTGGGGTATGCAAGGAGCGAAGATTATAAAATTTAAGTGAAATAGTAAAGAATGTACGGTTGAGACGGTAATTCTTTTTGTTGACAGCCTAAATGGGGATCCCAACATAATACGAATCGCTTCGACCACAGCAGTATAGTTATTCAAAGGTTCTCCCATCCCCTGACAAACAAAAGAAACAGAAATTAGTATTTTTAGCCACATCGCCAGATTGATAAGTACACAGACAATAAACGATAAGATGAAACAAAGAAATGAAAAAAGGACATAGAATCAATTGCTTGTGTTATATATAGGTACTCATGTTTGACATTCAATCTTTATAAGCTTGTGCCCAGACGTAAATGGATAATAGAAAACAAAGAAATGAAAACTTTAACCGTACTTCAGTCACATATTCTTGCTGCTGAAATAAAAGAGGTCTCCTTTTTGTTTCACAAAACCATCAGAGAGATCACCAATTCAATTGCCAACATTCTCAAAAGAGACTAAAAAGAACCAATTCATTATTGAAGTTGGCCCTTACAGCCATTAGTGGAACCCTCTCCACATTATGAAAAGGTGTTTTGCATACCATCTTAATGAGTCTGTTAGGCCTCCTATTATGCAGGTATATTCTAGAAGGGCAAGGCAAGGGGTAA
>JANZLX010000213.1:32567424-32583442 GCA_025531955.1 Erythroxylum orinocense
CAGGAATGATTTAGAAATAATACATAAATGCAAGTTGAATATCATTATTATAATTTTAAGTATACAATAATTATTCTGAGAATTTTATCTTTATTATTAAAACATCAAATGTAATTGACTTAATACCTAAACATAAATAAAACCCTTATTAATTAAAATAATACTATCATAAATAAAATTATAATTATCCCGCTGACTGAAAGCACATAAACTAACATTGATTAGATATAAGGATATCCCAAATGTATTGTTTAAGAATAATGTTCTACCGTAAGATCATGGCATTTTCGTGAGCTGGCTCTTGTTGATACAAATCATGAATACCGCTAAGCCAACATGCAAGAATTCTGGATGTCAATGCCAGCCTCCAAGACTCATCCGATTAGTCCAAATGTAGTTCAGGCCGAAACCCACCGATGAGATGCTGCTGGTATGTTGCATCCAAAGGGCGGTACTAAATATTATCTTGTTTGACCTTCCATCTAATGTGCGATTTTCAATCTTCCATTAGTTTTATGTATTACAGTATAAGTTGCGTGGGTATTAATTTGTAATGGTCAGTGTGTACTGGGAAGTACGTACAAAACCAGATAACTGTCATTTCTAACTAGGAAGTATAAGATAGGCATAACAACTCGTAGCCCTAATTGTTGACGATTACCAAATCATTTAGAGTATATCATCAATTCGTTAGAAACTGTAACATATGCACATATAATTAATCAATTGTTTTACGACCTAGCTGACTTTCTTTGAAGTTGAAGGGCTAAGATTCTGCGGATTAATAGAGGGCTAGTCCGTCCACTAGAAATTTCTGTCCTATAAATGTCAACATAACATTAACATCTTCAGTCTCAGGATGGGAAGTTTCTGTGAAAAGAAAGTGGTCTGAAGGATGGATAAAGAAGAGTAAAGAGAAGGTGGCCTGGTTTGAGTTAGTACTTGGTACATAGTTTCACTTCAAATTGATTATGGTTTTGGGATGTTGAAAGTCAACCAATTTAATCTTTTACTTTTGCTTACATGGAACGTGGCGTCTCTTTGTGTTTGACCGTATATAATCTGATTCTTGATCATTATTAGATTAATCAATACTGAATGTTGAGCATATAAACCCAGCTACTGTATCTATCCTATAAGGAACATTTTGTGAATCTTATATGCATGTTCTTATATATATTTTTGATAGATTTTAATCATGTTTTATTTAAAATGATTCGTATTGATGAGTTAATAAATTTATTTTATTTTTTAAATTTAATTAATACCTTTACATGTGACATCAAGTTTAAGCCATATTTTATAAGTTTTCACATATGATCATACCTTAACTAATTTATTTCTACAAAATAAGTTGTGAATAAATTTTCTATATAAGTAAATAAATCTCTTGCTTTGAGGTTCACATTCTTTCCTTTAGATTTTTTTTAATCTACAGCTTTCATGGGAACAAATAGGCTATCTGAAACTATTTCTCAACAATTCATACTTTCGACCATTAAGAAAAATTCCATCTTAATTTTTTTTGAAAAGCATAGTCATTACTATTAGAAAAATGGGTTATGCTAATATTTTGTCCCTCTTGATTGTACGTGGATGATGATGAACCTAAGTAAGCCATTGCGATCTTTACTTTAGAACTTTGTTTGAAATACTAACTTAACAGACTTACTCAGGTACTTCATGACATTCAAGAGGGAGGTGAATTGAATATTGATAAATATAAATTATTATTTCTCATCTAATGAATTGTAATTGAACAATAACTTAATATAAATCAATAGCACAATTAAAGAATAACTTAAAGAGTATAAGGAAGAAGAAAGGCAAACCAATTTATAGTGATCCGACAAGCAACTCTTACTTATATTTATTCTCTAAGACACTTCATTACTAGCTTTATTGTTGTTTGAGGTAGAGTGTTATTGTTATATATGACTTGGAGATAGAATGTTGTTGTAGCTACATTATGACATTATACTAGAAGAAGCTATATTTCCTATAGCAACAAAAGGATATAATAAAAGATTTGTTTAAATTGTAAAGATATACATTAGAGTATATGTATACTGGAAGGTATAAAATACATTTCAAACTTGCATTACTAGTTTCATTGTTATTTGAGGTAAAATGATATTGTTGGCTAATAATTGAATTTCTTCCATTAACTGACTGATCTGGTTAAAGTTGAACGTTGTTATGTTCTAAAATTTTTCTAACAACCACCTTCTTCCTTTTGTTTCTACGAGGTGCCATAATGTTGTGGATATCTATAAGAAAAAATAGACATTATATAAAAAAAGGCAAATATAACATATACGAAATAGAACAAAGAAAACTCATCATTAGTAACAAATATAACATATATGAAATATAATAAACGAAAATATCATGTTTGGTGATCATTGAATTCTTTCTCCTCATGAAGCCACGATACTTATCAACTTTTATGCATACTTGTTTATTTTCATTTAGAACACCTTTGACACATGCCATAATGTCTCTATAAATATCCTATACTTGATCTTACCTTATTATCAATATAAGTTATTAGGATCGAAACGGAAAGACAATTAGTTGCAGAGGTCCCTTCTTACCTAAAACCTCTCCATATCTCTAAGCTTATTAGATCTTATATTGATCTCCCCCTTCAACTGCTCTAGAGTATTGATATACCTTTTTAAATAACATATCATTTTAAAAGTATACAAATATTCAAATAATCTTGTCAACAACCAAATATGTTCATACTTTAAGGAATAAACTTTAGTAATTTTGTTTAAATTATTCAAATTTTATTTTCTTATTATTTCAATCACTGTTTTGCTGACTTGTGATTCCAATTATAACATTATTTATGATGTATATATTTAAGTTTTAAATCAAATTATTGTCATCAAACTTATTTTCACATACATTATCAATATCTATTCTAAAATAAAATATTTATGCTTACCAGTTGCCTTCCATTTCTCTTCTATGAAATTTATATCTTTATTATAGAAGATATATTAACTTGACAATAGCTTTTAGCTTCTTTTATAAAGTTTGAGGATAAAGATAGAAATGACAAAACTTTTACATTTTTTAATGCAAAACTATGTTAGAAGTACCTCTTAATTAAACAAAAATTGTGTATAAATTATAGTTACTACCATTAAATTCTATAAAATATGTCACCATATTTGTCAAAAAATAACTACAACATTTAATAATAAATATCAATGTATACTATTATAATATACATATAATAGCATCGCCTTATATAAAATATATGACCATATTATCCTAAACATATTACCATATTATTATAAATGTACCACTTTATTATAAAAAGTTTACCACTACATAATATAAAAATTTTCACTACATTTTACAAAATATCCTACAATAAAGAAACTTATAATTATTTTTTTGAAAAATGAATAAATTCCATTAACCATAGTAAAGCTATTATGACATTACAACACTACTACATTTATATGATACAACAAGATCTTACATCACTTAACCAATCTAACAAAAAAGATAGGATCATAAAATTTTATAGATTTACAAGTGCCATCTGTTCTTTAATTCAGCTGAAATGTTGTTATGAGCATTTTTTACTATTGTTGTAGCCTTAATCCAATTGATAATGTCCTTTGCTAGCTAATTTATGCTTGTTTCTTCACCTTTATAAATTCTCCTATTTTTTCTTTCCATAGGGAATAAATTGTCGCAGTGAATGCTGCCTTGAAGATTGCTTCATTATGCTTTTGAACTTTATCCATCCTAGTGATCCAAATTAGTGTTTCATGCCAATCATAAGTTTAGGAGTATTCTAACAACATATGCATGAATCTACTCCAAACTGATCTGGAATACCTGCATTGAAATAACATATGATCTCTATCTTCCTCAGCATCTTTGCACACCATACATTGAATTATAAGAACCAAACCGCCCGTTTTTGGTTTTGAGTTTGTTCTTAATTGCCAGCCATGTAGTTGGTTCACCTTTAAGGGTGAGAGGGTCTTTCCACAATAAATTAGACTCGTGAACATGCTCTTTGTGAGGTTGAAAGATTTAACTACAAGATTTGTTAGTAAACAATCCTTTAGAGTTTGCTAACCAGCTGATACTATCATCTGTATGTCAGTGAGTGATTTGGGGATAATACTCAAGTAAGGTGGTGAAACCTCTAAATTTTCCTGACCACAAGCCATTTTGAATGAGTGAAGAGGCTTTGGCATTGAGTGGAATTCCATTCCTAAGCTGAGAGATCTCATTCCTTTACCCTAGTGGAATGTATTTTGCCAAATTATCATACTATAGCCAAATGATTTCTCCATTCCAAGTCTGTATTTTATCTAGAGGTAGATAGTGTTTCTCAAGTTCATCATGTGAATGAAACACCATGAAGTGTCCCTAGTAATTTATAGCTACCAAAAGCTTTGATCTCTAAGATAATTTTCATGAATCCATTGGATCTCTATAATTCTCGTCTATGTGCAATCTCCATATCCTTTTATAAGTATAGGGATTAATACAATTCCTAATCGCCCTTGTCTCTTTGGAATTGTTATGTCACTCCATTTGATTTTGGCCCCTTTTAAGTTTCCTATTTTTCCTTAATAAAGAAAAGCTTTAGTGATTTGATCAAGTTCCTTGATAACCTTTCTAGGTAAGATACTATGTGTTGCCAGTGAATATGCATACTAGTAAGTACTGAGATGATTAGTTTAACTTTTGTAGCAAATGAGAGAAACCTATTTTGACAAGCATTGAACTTGGTCTTGTACTTCTAAATAAGGGGAATGCAACCTGAGTACTTGGGCTTAGCATGTGAGATAGCAACACCAAGATATTTAAAGGGTAAAGAATGAGATTGCAAACCTGAAATTCTGCTTAGTTCAACTACATTGCTGACATCCCTTAAAGAAATAATTTACTTTTCTCTGCATTGATTCTTAGCCTTGACCACTCTGAGAAGGCTTAAATATTTCCACTAGGATCCTGAAAGTCTGCAAATCAGTCCACTCACCAATATCAAGTCATCTACAAACATCAAATATGCGAGATTGGATACTTTACACTTGTGATGAAACAAAAATCTTCCATTGGCACTTGTTAGTAGGAACACCATTAACAACGATACTAAGAGATGAAGTTTTAATACATAATATGATCCTTGCTATGAATTGCGCTGGGAAATTAACCAAGTGCTTCCATGCAAGAACTTCCAACTTATTCTATCAAAAGCCTTGTAAAAAGCAAATTTCCATAAGCAACTATTGATCCTCCTACCTGAATTATGTTAAGCAACTAAACATCCCAAAAGGTTTAAGTAAATTTTAAATTAAAGATTTCAGCACATTACATGAAAAGGTAATAGGAGACAGGCACTACATGCAGAGGTTTTATCGATTGATTCATATTTTATTTCACAGGATATGTTTCATTACCAATAAGCACATTTTTCATGTGCTTAGCAATACCATCTGATTTGGGAGTTCTTATAACTATGTGGTGTAAAACTATTTCATAACTTCCATATAAATCATTAAATTCTCCTCCTTGTAATTTCAAATTGTTAAAAGTTTTGAGATATTTATTTTTCTAGGTTGATTTTTCAACTAGACCCATTAGTAAAGATATTGTTTTTACATTTGAGAAAAAAAAATTCAACTTTCAAAAATAGTCATCAATGAAAATATGTACTAAACTTCATCTTTCAAAGCAAGTTAACATATTCCCAAAGATATAAATTGTAGTGACTAATACTTTTAATTCTATGAATAATTGAAATAAAGAAAATTGTTTGTTCTTTCTAAAGGTGCAATATTCACATAAGTTGAATTTTGATATACTCTACTCACTTATAATCCTCTCTTAATAAAGGTAATATATTTCTTGCTCATATGTCATTATCTCATATATCATAACTTGGTACCATCACAATTTATATAAAAAATGTAGTTATTGAAAATATTCATGTAATAAAATTTCCTTCCAAAACTTAAAAAGTACAAATAGTATCCAAAGTTCATTTATGATGAAGCACAAACTTTGCATCAGTCATTATAAGAATATTTTCTGCAAACTCTTTATATAATCCAACGGCTTCAAGAGGTTTATAATCATCACCCTTGTCGATTGTAATAATCAGCCTTACGTTTCCTTTTTATTTTTTATTTTTTTATTTTTGATTACAAAGGAAGCAAAACAAAAAAAATTAACTCAAAGCTCGAGAATACATCGCTCCTTGCGCATCTTGACACAGTAGCTCCAGGACTCTCATCAGAGGCTCTTATAGAAAATGCAGACCTGGACTCAGAAAGAAAGCTATAGTCGCTAGGCTGTCAGCGCACTGATTCCCTTCGTAATAGGTACGCTGAAGTTGGACTTCCCATGCTTAGTGTAAGAGACCTCTGATACCTGTCACAAAAAATTATCCTCGGTCAGAACTATATGGGAAGACGAGGGAATATTAATGACCTCAAGAGAGTCTGTTTCAATAACAACTCCTCGATAGCCCATTTCTTAGGCCAACGAAAGTCTTGAGTAAACGCCCCAGAGTCTTGCAGTTAAAGGTGAACCTCGCCCTATCTTAATGTTGAATTTTGATCGTAGTGGTATTTTGGAGGTGTGTTTGAATTTCTTTCGGGAAATTTACCAATAAAAATTAGGCTTTGATGTTTACATTAAATAATATTACTATAAAATTTTTGTCAATAACCTCTCTTAAAAATAAAGATGATTTAACATCTTTTATAGTGGAAGTCTCTATATCATTAATTAAAGTTATTCTAAGTTGATTGTATGATGACAATAATGGCTTTATCATCCTCATCTAATCTTCGCGTTTCTTAAACTAGAAAATTAAATTTAATAGAAGTAGCTTACACCATGTGTAACATGAGCAACGTTATTTTATACTAGTGAGGATCTTTGATAAGTGCGATCTCTGACTTTTGCCAGCAACACTTTGTTGTTGATAACCTCTCTTAATAAAGATGATTTAACATCTTTTAGAGTGCAGATAGCCTCTATATCATAAATTATGATGACAGTAATGGCTTTGTCATCCTTATCTAATCTTCATGTTTCAGAAAATTAGATTTAATAGAAGTTCCTTACCACTCGTAACATGATCAATGTTATTTTATGATCAACTTACCAGTGAGGAAATAAGCAGGATTAAATACAATGACTCTGAGTTTAACCATCAAGACATTGTTTTCTTTTCATGGATTTACTCTCGTAACACTTAGCATAACCGAATGGAAAAGAAATGTTTTCAGTATTCTGTACAGTAAGCAATAAAAACACTTACTTAAATTCAAATTTCGTAGAATTAAATAAAGTCGTTTTAATTTTTCATTTATCATCAAATATTCAATTTTTTAATTTATTTAAATAAAGTTTTAAATTTTTTAACTTATTTGTTAATGTTAGATTGTTCAATTTGATTTATATTTTATTATTTACAAAGAATATAGGAGTTCATAAATATTTTGTAGATATTACATGACCATTATTATCAATATAAATTATTTATCAATATAAAACGTAGTTAATAGGAAATATATGGCACCGAAGTAATAGCTACCCAATTTTATTCACTTTTATATCTTATGCACATGCAATGTGGTTCACGTTGGCTTAAACCCCACTTCTTCTAAGATCTGTTCCAACTAACCGTAGACTTTTGTGCATAATATTTAGAAATAAACAATAAAAGACAATCCATGTGCTGGCCTCGAAACAGTAGAAAATAATATATATGCCGGCCACTAATAATAAACAATAAAAAGGAAGTCATGTGTGCCAAAAGAACAAACATGATAAAAATTTGTTGGATTCCTTCCAAAGTAACTTGGCCGAAGTGATATGAATAATTGACAGTCGTATTTTACACTAATAAAAGAGAATTGCTTATATATACAATTTATGTTTTGTGAATCATTTAGTTTGCTATTAGTCATTAATCAGTGACGGAGCCAGGAATTTAAGATAGGAGAGCTTAAATATTTATTTTTTTAAAATTTTGGAGGGCTCAGTGTACTACTAATTCTTAAATAACTCCATCTTAGTGTGTGTGTATATATATATAATAAAAATATTTAATAATCTTGGGGGCCCAGTGCACCACTGGGCCCCATGTACCTCCATCACTGATTTTAATAGTGGAATCGCGCAAGTATTGGCAAGCTTTGACCATTATTTGACACTCAAGATAACATAACAAAGCAAAGACTTCCGAGTTGGCATGCGAGGGTACACAGTGGCATAGATCTTCAACAAGACGTAAAGATTCAGATGTGAAACTAAAAGATAGCTTGAGATAAATCTTAAGTTAAAGGTTAGCTGGATCACATACATGAGGGAGGCACATGAGAGATTTAAGAACTTAATGTGTGCTCAAATAGACGGACCATGATTAATAGACTTGAATATAAATGCTTTATGCTTAGATGACTCATCATCATTGAATATAGATCAAAATGAAATCTTAGATGATATGGCGGATGAGATCATAGCAAATATATATTAGCTTTAAAAGATAAAGACCGTATGGAAGTATCATCTGAAGACAGTGGAGTCCTTTATGGATATAAATGTACCTTTCCTAACTAAATGTAATATCTTATCTTATTAGTTGTGATATATCTAAATCATATCAAATAGAGTCTTATTTGGACAGAGGTGTCATCCAATTTGTTAGTGTGGTATCATTTGATAAGTATAAAAGTGATCTAATTAGTTGAGTTCAATTAAGATTTTGAATTATAAAGTTTGAGGTGTTCTAAATAGCTTATTTGAGCCTTCTCCCAAAATAGAGAACAAAGATAGAGAGGAAGGGAATACATTAAGAGAGAGCATTCCTTTTGAGTCGATTGTTGCATATAATTATTTAATACTTTTATAGTATTCTTACTCGAGTGTGAGTGTTAAACCCTTAGAGGGTTGTGAAACGTTCGAGAACAAGGTTTTGTTGATTAGTGATCATGTGGAAAGACTGAGTCTTACTAAAATAGGCTTAAGCGAGATTGTTATGGAAATGAGTAGGTGTGACTTTAGTATAAGTTTGATGTCTAGGAAAACCTTTTTAACAATTGATATTAGAGCCAAAATATCGATATGATAGGAGGCAACAATTTGACAGAGCGTGTTGATAGAGTGGAGGCAGGAAGATTGATAATAGTAGATTGCATAATGTTTTAGTTGATAGTTTAGTATGTTTTTAGTTGTTAAATTGCATTTTTAGGCTAGGATTGTTTTATTTATTTAGACATTTGTGTTTTGAGGGTTTTACGGGTTAAAGTATGCCATTGAGCTTAAATTTTGTGTATTTCAAGTGCCTCGATGTGTTTATTAGTGTTTAAGGTCAATATAAAAGAACAGGGTAGATTTGGAGGAAGCTCGGGACAAAACCTATGGCCATAATCATGATAGAAGCCTGATGAAGGTGCCACGATCGTGAAAGAAGAAAAAATTTTGTGCCACGATTGCAGCACTATGGGCCACGATTGTGGCCTGCATGACAAACGATGCGAACATCCATCCGAACATAAGTTTTCGAGGTACTTTTCGAACTTTTTAGGCATGGGAAAATCTTAGGGTTTACCCTAAATGGAAAATACTATATAACGAAAGAGAAATGACCTAGAAAACAAATCTTACCTCTTCCACTTTAAGAAAGATCCAAGGAGAGAGAAAGAAGAAGAGAGAAGGAGGAGAAAGGAAGGGGAGAAGAAGGAGGCTATTGTGATGCCATCTTTTTGATTGATTCTGACCCTTCCAAGTGACTTCATTTCATCCTTATTGTTCTTTCTTTTGAGTGCATAAGATAGATTTGTTGGTGAAGGATTTGGTTTTAAACTTCTTTAGGGATTTATTCTTAAATCAATGTTAATGTGATTTCTTTTGATGTTAATACATTGGGTGTTATGAATATTTGTTGTACTTGTATGCTTTGGTAATAAATCAAGAGAGTGAACCAATAGCAAAACTATTAGATTGGATGATGAGAGTTAAACAATTTAATAGATAGTGCAAATAATCAAATCAGGAATTTAGATGAAGAGAGATCTCGTGTGAGGACCCAGTTGTCTATTAAAGGACTTAAGATTTAATTGTAATTGTGGGTTTTTTGTTAATTAAGAGATTTCAAATTCCATAATTTAATTAGGGGTAATGATTTAGGGTTTAATGATTATAACTCGAGAGAGAGTAATTCACCATTCGAAAGTCTAGGACCAATACCGTATTAACTCAAAATTAGTCATGTTAGCATTTAATGGTACGATAAATCTCCCTTATCATATTCGACTAATCTTCGTTGTGTGATTTCCATTGTTAATTTAGTAGTGCTCACTTTGCTTCTCTTTATGTGATAATTTTACATTTTTATTCCAATCAATCATCTTCATGTGTTTACTTTTCTGTATAATTTTTATTTCCTTTTTGATAATTCTTTAGGCCCTAGATAATTATAACTAGATTACTTTAATAGCTCCTAAAGGGATCGACACCTCACATACTACATCCATGACTTGTGAGTTTACAATTTTTTGAGGGTTTTAAATAGATTAAAAATTATCTTAACAAGTTTTTTAGCATCGTTGCCAGGTAGTAGTAGGATTAGTTTAGCGTTGGTAGTCTAAGGCATTCTCATCACTCTTATGTCCATGCATTTGCATGAACAAAAGAGTCGATCGAAGTTCAAGTCGGATTGTTGAAACCCTAGCATTTGACATCACTAGCCTGGAACAAGCCATTAAAAAAACCAAATGCCAAGAAGAAGAATGAACAACCGATGGCCGAGGAATTTCATCAAGAGTTTTAGTAAGGAGGAACCCAAAGGAACCAACCTCGGATCTTTATGGATTTCATGAGACTGGGATTTAATGCAACCAATCAAGGAGTTGCTAGACCTTTTGTTCAATCACTGTCATTCAAAATTAAGTCAGCCCTATTGAACACGTTGCAAAAAAATGTGCAATTATATGGGCTAACCAATGAGGATCCCAATACATATATAATGAACTTCCTCGAAATATGTGATACCTTTCGATATTATAAGAAGTTGGAAGACGTGGTAAAGATGAGGCTTTTCCCTTTACATTAAGGGTTAGAGCTAAAGCTTGGTATCACTCTTTTAGTCCCTCAATTGTCACATCGTGGGAGCAATTGGCATATGCATTCCTAGACAAGTAGTTCCCCTCACTAAAACTATGAAGATGATAAAAGAAATCACGAACTTTGAACAGAGTGATGGAGAACCACTTTACGAGGCGTGGGAGAGGTATAAGGATTTACAAAGGAGGTGTCCACACCATAACCTACCAAAATAATTCCTTCTACAGACCTTCTACAATGGAGTCAATCCATCCATGAGAGGTACCATAGATACAACATCGAGTTGGTCGCTTATACGAAAGACTGTTGGTGAAGCAGAGGGGTTGCTTGAAGAAATGGCCAATAAAAGTTGTTTGTGGATGAATGACAAGAGTAGACAACCTACAACCCTCTGTGAGCAAAAAGGAGCTTTAGCTGTTAACCCAATTACAGAAATACAAGCTAAGATCGACAATTGAACAGTATGAAAGCTTCTTCTTTAGCCACTGTTAAGGTTATTCAACAAATATGCGAGTTGTACGGCTAGGACAACCATGATACCATTGACTGTTTCCTGATGCAAGGTAATAAAACATAGCAAGTTATATGGGAGCACAGTTTGATCGTTGTGGAGGGAACAATCCCTATTCGAACATGTACAATCTTAGGTGGAAGAATCATCCAAATTTTTCGTGGTCAAACAATGTTGAAGGTCAATTCTGACTTTAAGGGCCACCTAGTTTTCAACAGGAGAGACCTAATTCCATGAACTCCAAATTAGATAAAATGTTGGATAAGATTGGAAGCATGGATGATGCATATAAGAGATTGGAAGAAAAATTTCAACAAGTGACAAAGAATCATGCATCCTCCACACAACTTGGAAGTCCAAATAGGCCAGTTGACAGATGCACTACCTGCACGTAATGCGAGGAGCCTTTCGAGTAACACAGAAACAAACCTAAAGAAGAGGATCATAGTTATCACCTAGGCCACTAAGGAGAAACTCGACCAAGCTAAAGAAGATAGGGAGAAGCTAAAGAAGAGGGCTAACAAAAATCTCCTACTGAACGAACATAAACTGAAGGAAATCAAAGAGTATCAACTTACAATTCCATACCCTATTTTAGCATAACAAAAGCCAAAAGAAACGAAGTTGAAGGAAGTCCTTAAGGTAACTCACTCATATAGAATCCATACAAGAAAGACTAATCAACATAAAGGAGCTGGAAAATCTAGCGAGTGAAGTAGGAAGCACGAAGAACTCTAATGAAATGGCAATATTACCACAGAAACAAAATGATCCAAGGGATTTCTACATTCCTTGCACCATAGGTAATGTCAAGGCGGATAAGGCTTTTGTAGACTTAGGAGCTAGCATAAGTATGATGCCTTATACCTTATGCCAAAAGATGAAGCTAAGAGAAATAACACTGACCATAATGAGTGTGTAGCTGGCTGATCAATCAATTCACCGTTCGAGAGGTATACTTAAGGACGTTCTTTTTAAGGTGGAAAAATTTAGCTTTCGTATGGACTTCGTTATTTTGGACATAAAGGAAGACTTAGAGATACCAATTATCTTTGAGCGACCATTTTTAGCCACCGCCCGATCTATTATAGATGTTGATGAAGGCATGTTGACCCTAAGGGTGGGGAATGAGAAGGTGTCCTTTAACGTGTCTAAGGATAAAAAAAGTTCTCACAATTTTGTAGACATAATTAAGAGAACCAAGTCTCTTGGAGAGGTTGAACATAGTGATGATCACATAGATCCACCTGGGAAGCCACAATCTCAAAGGAATAAGAGCAAATGAAGACGAAGAAGAAGGGTGGTGGAAATCATAGTTTGGTAGCTCATTTTCAATTCATGAGACCGATGATCATGCTACCATTACACGACTCTTTCAAACCACTATGAGAAAAAGAAGTAAGTCGAGCTATTGACGGTAAAAGAAGAGCTACATGGGAGGTAACCCATGGTTTTTTATCATCTTGTTATGTCGTCTTATATAGTAAGTAGGTTTTGCATTCTGTTTTTCTTTATGTGAGTTTCGAGTCCAATTGAATATCTTGGGAGAATTGAGAATTAGTTGGCATGGGAATATGGTGGAAGGCAAGCACAAGGAGGTAATAAAGTAATTATAAGGTGTGGAAGGATTTCGGGAAGAAATGAGGAAAAGAAGCAAAAATTGAAAAATAAGTAGGCATTTTTGCCACAATCATGGCCTACGACGGGGCAGGATAGGGATGCTTAATTTTCAACTTTTTTTTTCAATTTTACCCCTTTTTACCCTTCCTACCCTATATATTCACACTCACCCTCATTTTTCTTACACCTTTCACTTTCTCACTTTCTCTCTAAACGTAAGAAGTCAACCCCTCTCACTTCTCTTTGCCTATCTTCAAACCTTCAACTCTCTCCAAACTTTTCATAACTCTCAATCCAATGGGGCAGTGCATCAAGAAGACAATTAAGCGAACCCAACCTAAAGGCAAAGTCTAAGTATCAGGTTGTGGACAACAAAATAGGGTAGTGGATTACGGTGCACCTTTCTTGATCTTTTCAGAGGAGGAAGGTATCCGTTATCACACCCTTAGTTTAAAGAACATCATTGTTCCTAAATACTTAGATTTTGATACGTTAGAAGCAATCGAATTGAGAGAACGGGTTAAGGATTTAGGTAGAAGAATTCAATGGGAAAAATTAATGCGATTCAATTATCCTGTTTACGAGGAACTAACCCTAGATTTCTTCACCTCCCTCCAATTTGAGCCAACTAACCCTAAGGATCTATGGTTTCAGTTGCGAGGTCAACTGTTGGGACTCGATTTCGAAACCGGACCCCAACCGGAAAACAAAAAACGAAAACAAAAAGCGAAACAAAAGGACAGATTCCTAAACCCAAAAATGGGCCAAAACAAATGCGAAACACAAATCGAAATCAAAAAGCTTACGGACGCAGAAGGAATGATCAAGCGAAAACAAAGCGGAAAACCAAAGGAATCGCAAGATCGCAAATCAAACTTAAGTCAAAGTCCGACATCCGAACACGTGCACTTTAGAAAAATTCGCGTTGAAACACTCTAAGACCCACTCGGTCTAAACTAATCCAAATCGATATAATATTTTTGTTTTTCATCATTCAAAAGAATTCAAAATCCCATTTGTAATCCATCCATAATCAAATCTCAATTCTTATTCATCTTTATTCAAAACAATACACTTTTTCAATTGGAAAAATCATCCATCCCTCAATACACCCTCTTCCACATCAATCGAAACTCATCAATAATCAAAATCTTATTATTCTTTTCTTTTTGCCAAAAGACACGTAATACACATATTCATATATCCACAATTCATACACAATAAACACTTCAATATTTCCAACTCAACCAACATAATTCATCGGACCTCCTGTCTGGAATCTCAATACAATCAAACTCATACATAACTAAAGCACTTCAATAATTCTCAAACATCCAAAATCATCGGACCAACATCACATTCAATCACATTCATTCATATCCAAATCACATTCACAATCATATGCAATTTATATACAAAACCATAATTCACTTTTTAATCTATATACACATCCTTAATTTATTTACATACTCTAAAAGAAATAAATCACCTAACAAAAGTGGCATTTTCAAGTCATGAATACAACATCAATTTCATAAAGATACAAAAATCTCAAAAAACGCAACATAAACCTAAGCCCTCATTTGTTACAATAAATCCAATTTAAACAAAAATTACAGTCACACATGACGGACGAACGTCTTGACTTTCTTTCATCCGATCTCCATCATGATGACCTGGAGATGGGGATGAAAGGGGGTGAGCTTGACAACTCGTGGATAACATGTTTATAAATAAAAAAATAAGCAAAAATCATCTTTCAAAAACTTTTTCCATTTTTATAAAAATTTCACAGTAGAAAATGCATCAATTGCTTATTTTTCAAAGTTTCTCAATTTATCAAAGAAAATCATGAACAATTTAAGAACATGAATGCATCACATTTATCTACAGAAACAAAAAAAAAACACATAACATATCAGAAATGCTTTGGGTCGGTCCAGGAAACAGAACGTACTACACAGTCCCACATAGCGGTCCTGTGTAGCCGTGAACACAACGTACTACACCTTCCTGCATAGTGGCCCAGTGTAGCCGTGAACTTATGGGAGTCCTTAACGGAGCTCAAATGCCACTAGCGAGCAGGCGGGCGAAGCCTAGACAAGTGCACTTGACCCTCTTATGGGACCTAACCAAACCCACATAACACACAATTCATACTTGAAATCAAACTGTCCAGAGGCATCTTTCAAAAACTAAAAATCTTATAATCATGTCATAATCAAACACATTTACACTCAAAAATTTACAATATCTATGCAATCACATAACACATTCTAAATCATTTAAGAATGCAACAATTATAGCAATTATCAAAACATTCAAACACAATGAATTTAACAATTATTTCAATTTTTTTCAAATCATTCAAAATCAAATAATGTAACAATTGAATCATTTTATTAAAATGTCCAAAACAATTGTAGTAATTTCCAATCATTCGAAAACCTTGCATTTAACAATTATTTTATCTTCTTCTTGATTTTTCAAAAACATAAACAATAAATTTTTAGAACATTTCCTTTCTTGATTTTTTTGAAATCTTATCATTAGCTTAAAATTCAAAATATAAACATGGTACCTACCTCATTTTCATGCTTGTAACTTGTTCGAAGCCTCAATTTCTCCATTGCCTCGCTTAATTTTCCTCATCCAAGACAAAATCCCTAATTAATAAACACCTAAAATTGAACCAATTAAACCATGCAATCACCAAAATTGACTTGAGAAATCACAAACCCATAACATTTCCAAGCTATC
>JANZLX010000213.1:32593117-32603351 GCA_025531955.1 Erythroxylum orinocense
ATTTCTCTAGAAGGAAGTTTTGGCAAAGTCCTCCAATTTGATGGTTAGAAAAATGTCCTAAAGTAAGTATAAATTGAAATAAAGTTCAGGGGCAAGTTTGGAAGTTTACTTAAAGGACTTAAGTTAGAAGGCTTTGATGGAGGGGCATATGGGTCATTAACCACTCATTAAATGTCATGCATGTCCGTTTAACAGACATTCACGGGAAAGTTTGGGATTTTGTTTTGGAGGTAAATCAGGATTTGTGTTTTTCTTGAAAGTTTTAGCTCTTGAAGTCTACTTTCTAATGGTTCAAAAACAAAAGCAATACGACTTATATATTGAATGTTATGGCGATCGCGCCAAGAGAGGTTCAAATTGATTTGGGATGTAAACATGTGTGATTCTTTTGATCATAACTATTTCATCTGACCTCCGAATCAAGTGATTCTTGAAGCAATGGTTTCCTAAGACATGTATCTATCTCTCCATAAAAATTTGTATCATTTATAGTTGATTTGAGCAAGTTTGCATTAGAGCAAGTAAGAGGTCGGTTAGGTGAGCATGATTAGGGTTTGAGCAGACTTGAGCTTTTTAAGTATATCTTGAGCTATAAAGCTCCAATTGAGGTGATTCTTGTTTCAAAATAAACAAAAGACATAGAGCTATGATTTATATGAAGAAGTCAAATTGAAATTTGAATTTAAAGATTTTGAAATTCTATTCGCAAGTAGGAGAATTGAGTTCAAGTATGGTAACTGATTTGTATGGGCACGCCATTGAGCAATTTGTGAGTAAATTTTTGGGATGAATGAGAATGAAAAAAAAATATGATGGCTAATGAGGGTTTAATGGAAGAACCCTTCAAGGTAATATGCATGCTCATGTTTTATGATTATCAGAGCAAACGTTGGATTCTGGAATCGAGTGGGGTCCAACGAATGAGTAAGCAAGAGAGTTGGGTTCTGGTAACGAGATCCAACACTAGTAATTTAGTTGTAGTAGTCGATGGAGTACATAGCTCAGCTCCATTATGAGATGGATAAGTTGAAGGGAAAGAGCAACACTTCGACACAACATTCAGAGCATCCACATTCACGAAATGAATAGCATAGTTATAGTCATTCTATATGAATTAAATACTTATTATTGTAGATAATAAATTTTTTATTATCAATTACGATAATTTTTACTTTATACCATTAATCAACTTTTTGTTTTAACAAATTAAATGTAGAAACAAATCAAAATATTATCAACAGATAATTGTATAAATTATACGCCAATCGTAAGATTATAAATGAAATAAATGTAGGAAAAATATTAAGAAAACAATATCAGTAAATTTATAGATGGAAAAACAAAATCAGTCAGCAAAATGCAGTGAACTTATCGATGGGCCATTAAAATCCATCGGTAAAGTGCATTGAATTTACTGATTGAGAACTAAGATCCATCGATAAAATTAGTTATGAATTTATCGAAAAATTTGGGAAATCTGTTGGAAAGGTTACCAATGGGGTAGCCTTGTCTGTGACTACATTTATCGACCAAGACAAACCTTTCTCACTAAATTCACCAATAGCCCAAAAATTAACATCACTAAATATAGCGACGAAACATAAAATATCCATTGGTAACTTAGCAATGGAAAATTTGAACTCCGTCGCCAATTATTATCCACAGCTATTTCTCTAACGACTCTTTGCATCGGTAAATTCTGTCGCTAATGTAGCTTGCCAATGGAAAACTTTCACATTCTTATAATGTAAGATTAATAGTTTCTAGGAGAGGTTTGAGAACAAGAAATCATCGAAATATGTTTAATTAAGGTGTAGGTCAAGATTAAACCAAAGAATCAGACTCTTACCAAATTCACCACTTTCAATATTTTTACATGTTTTCTTTAATTTGCTTTTGTTAGTTTAGCTCCATTTTATTTTCTTTATTGATAAACTAACCAACCCCCTTATAACCTAAACACCGATTAATTTTATTTTAACAACTTTACACACACTCTCTGTGAGATCGACTTAGACTCATCATTGTTATAGTAGTAGTTTAGTTTATTTTGACTAACGTTACGACATGCTGTCAATTTTGATGTCATTGCTGGATAATGTAGTATTTTAGTTTTTTTTGGTGATTTTAATTAGTGTTTTGTATATATTTGTTTGTAATTTGTTTTTTTCAGTTATTTTATGATCTTTTTATTTTTCGTGATTATGATTACAAAACTTTTGATGGATGGAAGTAATTTCTTTTATAACTATTATTCTCAATCCTATAACCAAGGTTGGACTATTCAACCTAACTTTAGTTATGGATGGAATGGTCAACAGAATTACTTCCATGACAGTTTCTAAGATGCACAACAATTCGCATACACACCAGAAGTTTCTTACCATAATTTAGGTACACCTCTGAAAGAATTGATTAATATTATGATTGCTAATACTTTACAATTCCAGCAATTCCATAAGGATATACAACCGTAGCTTCAACATGGTATACAACAACTCCTAAAGGATACAACATCTAGACTCCATAATGTGGCAAGCGAAATGGGTGAGATGCCAGCGAGGATTGACTACCTAGAATCATAAACAAAAGAGGAGCATTTATATCAACCTGAGGTATACCCAATAGATGTTAGTGCGGAAACCTTAAAAAGTGATGAGGAGCTTAAAAATGTTGAGTGTAATACTCAAGGAATTGTTTATGTCGAAGAAGTGGAGGAGAAGCTCGATGCTAAAAAGGATACATCTTTCAGTTCACAGGTAAATTCTTAGTTCCAATTTGTTATTAAGGTTGACTCTTTACTTTTACCTAGCATTTTCGAGAAATTGAATGAGAATGAACAAGGTGAAGGGTCATCCAAGTTTTTTATGAGAGCATAGACTTAGTAAAGATTGAGACTTTGAGGACAGGTCATGTGTTGAATATGACAGACTATTTAACCAAGATCCTATCCTAAACTACCTCATGTGGAAGTGGCTCAAACTGTAACACCTAAAGATCACAATTTTTTCACGTAAGGGAAGTGTGGAGTTGAGCCAGTAACCCTAAACAAGGGTGATTTTTGGGAGGCAAACTAAGGGAAATAAATTTCTTTTCCTTTACTTTTTCACACCATTTAGATATGGATGTGTGTTTCTATGTTAGTTTGTTTCTTGCTTGTTTTAAGTTTTCAATCAAAATGAAAGAAATATTAAAATAAACAAACAATTTCTCATTTTTTATTGCTTCTAAGATTATATGTTCATAAGTATAGAATAAATTAACTAGAGAATTTTATGGCAACTTTAATATTTACTTTTACTTTTGTGATTGGTCAATGCACAATCTTTAGAAAAGTAATGGCTAGCGGTGGATAAAGCTAGTGAGATTTTGAGCCTTCATAGACTGACACATCCATATCAGTCTCATTCTCTTTTGATAATATGTAACCTTCATGACATGTGTTAAATGTAAAGTGCATCATGTTTTAGGGCATAGTTTGATGTATGCTTAGCCGTCAATGTGATCATTTAGTGTATGTTTAGGTTAGAATTGTTAGTTTGTTAATTATTTGTGTTATAAGTATTTTATGGGTTAGTATAAGTTTTTGAGCTTAAATATTTTGTTTTAAAGGTACCTTGATATGTTTTCTTGTGTTTCAAAGACAATATCAATGAATGAAGGAGTTTTAGAGGAAACCTAGTCTATAATAGAGGCCCATGATTTTGGCCGGCAGGCCACAATCGTGATAGAAGCTCCATGTTTGGCCCACGATTATGGACTGCATACCACGATCATGAAAGAAACTCTAGGAATGGCTCACACTTGTGGCCTATATGCTGCGATCGTGGCAGAAGGCTCAGATGTGAGCTATGATCATGGCCTGGCTAGGGTAGACATGTAGACGATTAGGAACTTCACAGTTTGAGGGACTTTTTGGATCTTCTGGACCTTAGAAAACCCTAGGGTTACCTAAAACATAAAAGAATATTTAAAGAGCAAAAAGTAAAGAGAAAAGAGAGCTCTTTCGTGCAGCCACACTTGAAACCCTAGAGAGAGAGTACTGAGAGAGAGAAAGAAGAGGGAAGAGGAAGAAGTGGAAGACAAAGATCACTTGATGTGCTTACCAGATCAGGAGCTTTTCTGACATCGCTGCCTTCCATCGTCTATTCCAAGTCGTTATCTACTTTTTGTTTTGATTTTATTTATGTATAGAATTGAGATGGATAGTATAATGATAGGATTTGGAACATTAATGTTCTTTTAAACTCTCCTTCGAGATTTTATTTTGATTTAGTGTTATCTGAGTTAATTTTGTGTTATTTAAATTGGGCATTGTGATTTGTTGGATTTCTTACATAATTCGATAATAAATTGAGAGGGTTAATTGAATAAAAAATGAATGGTTCTGATTAACAAGAGTTGGGCAATTCAATAGAACCCGTAACTAATCCGATCAGTAATTATGCAAAGAGAGATCTTATGTGAGACTTGATAGTTTATTAAAGTGCTTTAGATCTAATTAGGATTGTGAGTCTGTTTTTTAATTGAGAGATTACAAATTTTATAATCCAATTAGGGTTTAATGATTATAACTCGAGAAAGAGTAATCAACCCTAGGATCGTCTAAAACTGACGCCTCATTAATAAATATTGGACTAGGTTAGCATTAATGATAGGTAAAATCCCCTTTCTTATAACTTAATTAATTTCTCTTGATTGATTTCCATTGTGTTTCTGCAGTGCTAAAAATTTCATTTCTTTTTTGTGTTAATTTCTGAATTGCAACTCTTGCCAATAAGTTTCTTGAATTTGCTTTTCTTGTGAACTTTATTTCTGTTATTTTAATTTCCTTAGCCTTAGATAACATAAAATTAGATTAGTCCCCTTCCTCATGGGATCATCACCTTTTATACTACAGTCGCGACCTGTGCACTTGCGATATTTGAGGGTTTAGTAGTTTTAAAGCTCGAATGACACGATCAACGTATACATCCTGACTTTGCTTTGATTTTCTATTCAAGACCACATTTTTATCACATGCAGTAATATGGAAATGATTGGGCATTTTTTTCTTTTCCAAACTAAATAACCCAAATAGCATAACCATTATATGATTTTCGTTTTCGATAAGCCCCTTTGAGCTTTATTAACCTTTCTTTTATATTAACCACTTAAATGCTTTAACCTAACCAAATGTCTGACCTAATCATTAAAGCTAGTGAAGCATTCATTGATTATTGAGTTTCTGGATTTACAAAAGTATAAGTGCGGGGGCGTACGTATATATGGGTTGGTTAAAATTTTGGGATGCTATTTTATGTCTTATCCTTAAAATTCCCATATTGATTTAGTTTCTTTTTAATTTTCATAAGAGTAAAAGAAAAAGAAAAAGAGAGAAAAGAAAAAGAAAAAGAAAAAAGTTTAAATAAATGTATCAAGGAGGAAGTGCATATGTGTTGAAAAGTTGTATATGATTAATGCATCACCCTAAATTTGTATTGAATGGGTTATTAGAGTATGTTGAATATGAGGTAGATGATGGCTTCGAAGGTTTACTCTTTGTGGTTTCAATGTATTGTCATCAATTATATGAGTGATTCCCTTGGATTGGTATATGCTTCATGTGGTTTGTGTATGAGAGCTTAGATTTAAGTTATGAAACATCATTTTTGCATTCATCATAGTTGATGTACACAATTGTGAGTGCATATTGGTTTTTGCACTTGATAGTATATTGAGTGTTGTTTTTGTTTTACTAGCTTTGGTGACTTTCATTCTACTTGATCCAAATACATCTCACTTTATCTTTACCCATATTACAAACTTGAAAACTCCTTTGATTCATGATTATGCATTTGAATTTTAATGGTGGAGAAATGAAATGATATGCAAAGTTGTGGAACGACATGATCTTAAATGGTGTTAAGTTTACCTATGAACATATCTTATGTAAACACATTTTCCCAAGTACACCTTTAGATTGCTAAGTTTTTAAAGGTATTGAATGTTGATTGATCATGAGTAAATTCTTGAAATGTCAAGTTCTTGCTATATTTTTGAAACTCAATCAACTTTCTTTATGATTATGTATTCTTGAAAAATATGAGAATTGAGTAAATGTTTTAGGACTATGAGCTCAATTTTGATGTTTTTTTGGAGGACGGCCAAAATTTAAGTGCGTGGGAAATTGATATGTGCTTAATTGTTGATTCATTTAATCCTTTACACTTAGTGATTAATGATATGAAAATGCTTAAGATACTCATTGTAGTTCTTATATATGGTTTTAGGTCGATTTGGAAACAAAAGAGTTAAAGTGAGTTAAAAGCGCAATCTTTGAGCCATCTTTTTGAGATTCACACTCTCTTGTCTCCATGAAACAAGAAGAAGAAGGATTAGAGTAAGAGGAGACAAGAAAATGCATGAAGGTGAAGAGTCTACATTGTAGAAAATCAAGTGAAGTTGTGTCGTAGTTGTGACCAATAGTGCATGACCATGGCACAATATATCATGGGCGTAACTCACCTAACATGGGCGTGACTCAAGTGGTCATGGCCATGACGCAGCATGTCAGGGCCTTGACTTTAACACATATATACTGCCCGAAACTGTAGTTTTTAATATAAATAGACATACGACGATAGAGAGGTTTATGAAAGTTTTGGGTGTTTTTAGCTGAAAGGAGAAAGAGCTTCGGGAGCTTTAGGAGAGCACAAAGAGGGTGATGGAAGCTCTCCATCATGAAAGACTTATAAAGGGTTGTTTTTCAACGTCAGTTCAGAGGTGACATCGATGCCGACAACCTAGTTAAGCATTCCTTCTATGTATTTATTGTTTCTTTGTCTCTTTAGAAATTGATTATGTTATCTGATGTGTATGGATTTTGGTATTGTGAAAAGATGATTTAATGCATTCATTAGGACGTTTTATTACAAACCCATTGCTACAATATTCAATGTAATCCGTAATTGTTATATTAAAATTTATTTGTAGCGACTAATGGTCCGTAATCATTAGGCGTAACATAACCTAGGTTAAGTGGCACATCGTATTGTAAGGTTCCGTTCATATACCTCATACATATTATATATCAAATATATGCAGTGGAAAATAAATCAGAACCTCAAAAAAATCGATCTATCTTAAAAAAAATAGACCTACTCATGCAGATAGATATAGAAAACAAAAACAAGAAATGTAAGATGTTTACATACCTTTCCGATGATCTTCTTCGTTTTTTAATCTTATCTGCGTTGGGTTAACGTAAACCACGACAATCAACGTAGAACGTCTCTAATGAAAGTCCACATCAAAATAGAAGAATGAAACCTTACTAGAAGATGGTTAGAATTCTTTCTTTGTGCTAGCAAAGACAAGAACTCTTGTGAGAGTTAGAGAGAAAAGAGTGTTTGTCGAAAAGAACCGTTCTTTCACTTATATCTTACATAAGATGCACAAAAATGATGATTATTTTTTGCCCTCTTTGGCCTCCCATTTCCATCCTTAATAGAGAGTTATAGGAAGTTAATGGTTATGAATAGCATACATTAACAGATGGAAGTTAATGACCATGAATAATATGCATTAATAGAAGTTTTGGGAAGTTAATGACCATGAATAACATACATTAATGGAAGTTTTGGGAAGTTAATGACCAAATTGACAATCAAAAACACTTGTTTCAAATCCATTAAATGCAACAATATATATCACGACCACATAACGATACAATCTTGAAACACTCTCTCATATCTTGAATCACCCTTCAAGACCATTTTACTCATCCTTCGGATCTCCTATATGTGGGACTCATTAGGTTCCCGGTTATGTTGGGCACTTGAATTAACATTTAATTCAAGTAAGTCAAAAACGATATCTGGCAAGACGTCATGACCCCCAATTGACTAAAAAGTCAGTAGTTTGACTACGAACCATTTCATACGCAATGTTGCCATGCAATTCGTCATTTCACCATCTATACCCCACTTAGTTTAGAGTATGGTCAAAGTGTCAACTCCCACTAGTCTAATTGTTATTATATCTTGTTCTAAGGATCTCATTACTCTATGTATCATTAAAGATTCTCTTCATGACACATATATACTTTGGCCAGAGACTCCCGAGTATTGACCCCGATAAGAGGTCGTGGGTATCATCTCCTTCTATCTAGAGTGGTGAATCCTTTATTGCCTACTCAATTACCTCCTAATACCTCAAACTGTACGCAATCACCACCCTATGAGTAACCCCTGAAAGGCATCGATGAATGGAGTCAAAGCACAGGATCAGTATTTGAGATATCCTTGAGCCCCTTAAGTCAAAGGATACTTGCACCATTGTTATGATGAGACTATCATTGACAATGAAATAGAATATCTGTATGATTCTCTCATAGTAGGTCAATCCAATGTACTTACTACCCTTAAGCATCCATATGTTAACTCTAAATAACTTATGTCTACAGCTTATGAGATTTACTACTTGATCCAATCAAGGAGTATAACATATGCTAGTCTATCCGAATCAATGATATCCCATCTCGTTAATCCTATGACTATGGAAAGTATAGATACAAACATAATTACACATGATAGGAATGTTATTATCATGATCTCATCTTGATTTCCTCCACGCTATATTTTTTATCAAAGACTTCATTAACTCAATTTAAGATCAACCTCAAATCCATAAAGTATGAACATCAAAATAATGAAAAATGCCTTTATTAATCTTAAAATGATTTGTACTATAAATGCTAAAGGTGATTTCCTTTAGAGAACTTCTCTAACAAACTCCCACTTGCACTAAAGCCAATCGCTTTGATATCTAATACCACAGGCGTGTATATGTGACATAAAAACTCTTTTGGGAAATAGGCTTAGTCAATGGATCAACTATATTTTGATTAGTAGGAACTCTCTCTATCTTGACATTATTTCTACCAATGATTTCTTTAATCTAATGGTAGCGCTCGAGTATATGTTTGGACTTCTGATGAGACCACAATTTCTTTACCTACGCTATAACTCCGTTGTTGTCACAATACAACTGCACTAGGTCAGCGATGCTTGGAACCATACCAAGTTCCATGATGAACAAATTAATCTAAACCATTTCCTTTGCCACTTCTGAAGTTGCAATTTATTTCACTTCTGTCGTCGAATCTGTACTTGTCTCTTATTTTGAGATTTTCTAACTAACTGCACCACCATTCAGTGTGAATACATGCTTGGACTGGGATATGGAGTCATCCTTATCAGACTGGAAACTGGAATTAGTATACTCGCTTACCACAAGATCACCTTATTCATATACAAAGAATACAACTTTAGTTAAAGAATATTCTTGACAGCCACCCAATGACCCTCACCAAGGTCCAATTGGTATCTACTCGTAACACTTAAAGCATACGCTACACTGGGTCTAGTATATGATTGATCTTATAGCCGAAACATAAGGAATCAAACTCATGCGAGTCCTCTCATCTTGTGTCTTTGGACATATATATTTAGATAGTGTAATCCTATAAATCATAAGAAGATAACCTCTCTTGGACTGCTCCATGCTAAACCTATTTAATATCTTGTCTATGTATGTAGATTGAGAAAGAACAAGCAATCTCTTAGATCTATCTCTATAGATCCTTATCCCCAAAATATAAGTTGCTTCTGTTAAGTCGAAAATTGACTTTACGTGTTATATGATTTTGATGACAAAAACCAGACAAAAAGAAAAGCAGATGCATTACTCTTTAATAGGAAGAAAAGCAGACGTAAACTATACGAAGAAAACAGACGAAAGCTTATGCAGAAAAAGCAGACGCATTACTCTTTAATAGGAAGAAAAGCAAACGTAAGCTATGCGAAGAAAAACAGACGAAAGCTTATGCGGAAAAAGCAGACGAAAGCTTATGCGAGAAAAGCAGACGAAAGCTTATGCGAGAAAAGCAGACGAAAGCTTATGCGGAGAAAAAGTAGGCGAAAGCTTATGCAGAGAAAAAGCAGACGAAAGCTTATGCGGAAAAAATAGACGAAAGCTTATGCGAGAAAAGTAGACGAAAGTGTATGCAAAGAAGAAAACAGACAAAGCGGAAAACAGACGATACTAAAAGCAGACAAAGAGTGTCAGAGGTATCCGTTTATGGAAGTTATAAAGCGCAACTACCTAACCGTTTGTTTAAAGATTCAAGAAGCAGTTATTCAAGAAGCAGTTGAAGACTCAACTATAAATAAGAAGTCGGAGTTTAGAAGAA
>JANZLX010000213.1:32622299-32632796 GCA_025531955.1 Erythroxylum orinocense
AATGAAACCTATCAGTCTGACCCAATATTACCAGAATACCCTTTACTACAGTAACGGGATGTTACAAGAATGATAGAGACAATAATAAAACGATAGTAACAACCTCAAGCACAAATGATAAGATATCATTGATTTGTGTGACTAGTAAGTGTCTTCACATTAGTCACTTAGATCCTAAGTAGCTTGTCAATACACCATTGTATTTCAAAAAGGGAATACTTCACCAGTTACAGAAGTGGTGATTTTAGAAGTATGACGATGGAAATTAGAGCTCCATCAGCATTATCGACAAAAGTGACATATGAGTTAAAACTAACATTGGGTGCATGTGACCTTGAAAGTGTAACACATTCTTGACTTGTGTTTAATTTGTTGTCGATGAACATGCTTAACCAAGAAAGATGTCATCATATATTTAAGGATGGCAAGTGGATGTTGTTTAAAGGAGCATTAACAGTTGCTCAGGTGGATTATGTTATACCTTCTATAAGACACACTTGAAGGCGTGTGCTAGAGAATTACATGTCATTGAGGAGAATACTTCTCCATATTTTTGATTTGGTGGAATTATTATTGGTTTGTCTTATGATTTTTTAACATTAAAATTATATGTCCAATTTCTCTTTGAGTCATCTATATCGTTTAAGTGATTTCATTAATCATATGAGTGCTATTTCTTAGCAATCCAAATTGCATACATATGTAGCTTTATCTGCTATTAAGGTGGAATATATTACAACCATGGAAGCTAGTAAGGAGATGTTTTGGTTGAAGTGTTTTCTCTGAGAATTGGATGTGGAATAAGATGATTATATAATTTTCTATGACAGTCAAATTATTGTGGGTTTAAGCAAGAATTCTATGTATTATTCCTACACCAAACATATTGATATTATGTATCACTGTTTGTGATCTATGATTGTGGGGCAACTAATGAAATTGAAGAGATTCACATGGACAAGAATGGTGCTGACATGTTGAAGAAGGTGGTTCTCGAGAGTAAGCTTGAGCTCTGTAGTAAGCTCGCCAAGATGACTTTCAAGTGATCAATAGGGTGATTGATTTCTCCTCTGAAATAGGTTAAAGAGGGAGATTATTGTAGATACCACTCTATTTTAAAGATGTATATTCATTTAGTTCCACCAAATTTAGGCTCCAGAAGTGGTAGTTATCTTCATGGATCAAAAGGAATAAAGATCGTGTATATTAGAGGCATAAACTAATGATTGGAAGTTATTTTTAGTATACATGCTTGTATCTGAGTTGCACACACCTATGTCAATAGTAGACATAGCCGTGTGGATGGACGTGTAAGCTTTTGTAACTGTATATGAGTTGAATGACAACGCTTGAAGTCAGACACGCTTGTGTGGAGTTAAACGCCCCCGTTTTATTGGTGAATGTGGCTGTGTCTGCTCACCATTTAAGTCATTGAGACTGTGCATCTTAGTAGTGTCAAATTTTGAAGTTTAAAAGTAAGACAATGTTACCACACATAGACAAGTGGGCAACCATGTGTGATATAAAATCTTATCTTTTTTAGATTAAAAGATAAGCTTGAAAGATAGAAGTTACATGAGACATAAATATTTGACAAAAGAATAAGCTTTAGAGTTCAAATAGCATTGTTAAACTATAGTTTCATTGAAGTTTGATTTAAAGAATTAGTTTGGAGTAGTATTGGTATATATTCAATCTTAAATGCTTGTAACTTGCTATTTTTGATTTAGCAGAGTTATTGATATTTTGTCCTATGCTTTTTTGCATTAAAATTGTATGTCCAATTTATCTATGAGCCATCTATATTTTGATTTTGTAAAAATTGATGATTGGAGTCCAACATAATTAAACAATAAGGAACAGAAGAAAAATGCACTAAAAAAAACAATTGAAGTCCATTTAACCTCTCTGAAGGCAATCCATAGGCTTCAAAGGTTCAGTCAAAAGTCCTCTTCAAGTTCATAGATGCTAGCTGACATCAGACGAGTACTTTGACAATGACGTCCTTCACTAACGATTATAACTGCCTCCAAAAGACGCGGAAACGCCACTACTCTCGATGTCCCAAACTTCCAAGATTCTAGCGGTTTTTAGATAATGTGTATTCAAACGGACCAACCTCAGCAGTTGTTTATTTTCCGATTTTTGATTTGAAGAGAGAGGAACAGAAGTAAGAATTGCCGTGTCCGAAATCGCAGAACAATAATAATTAGGAAACAAAAAATCCTTCCCTTCGGACTTGTAGCTTTCTTGCATTTTGGTGACCAGAACAGTTCATCTGAGAAACCCTTTTGCCCTTTTCTTCGTGTCTTTCCTGTCAATATTCGTTTGGATAATCCATAGTTTTCCGTACACTGCTGCAATACGTTCTTTGATTGAGAAAATCTTGGTGAAGAAAATGGCGCAGTTGAGTTCTGGGGTCCTCGTGAAGTTTCTTCGCGAAATGAATGTCGATGGAAACCCTTTGCATGATCGTCAACCTGTGTTGTTGCAGATAAGAAGCATTATACCTGTGTTGAGAGATGGTGATCTTTGGCCTAATAGAGGTTTCATTGTAAAGGTTTCAGATTTATCTCACGCCTTATATGTTTCCTTGCCGAAAGAACAAGATGACATGGTTCTCTGCAACAAATTGCACCTTGGGCAATTCATATGGGTGGAAAAATTGGAGGCTGCATATCCTGTTCCAATGCTTAAAGGCGTTAAGCCTATTCCTGGTAGGAACCCTTGTATTGGGAGTCCTAAAGATCTTCTGCCCCTGCACAATTTGGAGAAATCTCTTGGTCTGACTAATTTGCAGCCGATGAATGAGGAACACAACAATGATGTTACCAAGAAGATCCCGGAAAAGTATGGATCTTTAAGTGTTCCAAACGGGAATTTGGATGAGGGTATTAGTAGAACGAGTTGGATGATTGAAGATAATGTTGATGTGATGAAACAGAAACCAAACGAGAAATCTCAACCTTTACGCATTTCAAAAGTGAGCTCCAATGAGGGAAAAGGAAAAGGAGGCCAAAATTGGACAAATGAAGAGACTGATAATGTTATAGCAATCAAGAAGCCAAGCAGGGTGTCTTTAGGTGCTCAGATGGTATCCTCAAACGGGTGGATGGTGAAGAAGGCCGTGAGTTACAGACCTCGTAAGAGTGGTGCTGAAAGGACGGTGAGTTACAAGCCTAAAAGGAGCAACGTTGGAAGAAATGGTGAGGCGGTTCGGAGAAATAGACTAAGAGGGGTTGATATTGATGCGGAGAGTATGATCTCAGCAACTTCTACATTGTCAGCATATAAGCGAAAAAGCTGGACTGGAAGGGAAGCTGCAAATACAATCGTTGTCCCTGAGACCATAGTCGAAAAACATGTTTTGAAACCTGACTACAGTAATCGTAGTGGTTCTGTGAGTACCTCAGTAACTCCCTCTATCCCTACCTCTAAAACTCGGGAAAAATCTCCTATATTGTAAGCTACATTGACTGCTCAAGATAAAATTAGTTATGCAAGTTCAAAATTCTTTTTTTAAGTATACTGATTTCAAACAATCGGAATGGTTAGTTCTTCTAAGATTTCAGGAGGTTTCCTGGACTCTTTTGTTCCTCCTGTCGATGTAGAATTGGTATCCCTAATGCCCTTTGTTTCTTAACAGATTTCTCCAGTTCATTCACATACGAATGACATCTCATGCTCCAAAGCAAAATCAGCAATTAGTGCAGCAACAGAGTCATCCAACATACCCAACAAGAGTATTGTCGCAGTTTCAGAAAAAGTAAGTGAAGATTCCGTTAATCAAAAAGTTGCTTCCAGTTCAGTCATCGACAAAAACTTCATTTCTACTAAGACATCGTGGGATTCCCTTTCTGCAACCTTGTTGAAACTTGGCCAGGTATTTCTCCTTCTGTGACTTTCATCAACTGCATTATTCCTAGATTGTAACATAAAAAGGAGTTTTTTATGCTCTCCAGGAGGTCTTAAAGCAAAGAGACATGGCTCTCCTTGCCGCCGTAGAGGCTTTGCAAGAGGCTTCTGCTGCTGAGAGATTGCTCAAATGTGTAAGGTGGAGCATCCTTTGAACTTTGACCTTTTTCTAGTCTCGTTTGATGCAAGTTTAGTCAGGTAGAGGTAATTTTGGCAGCGGACATGTTGCTATATTGTTGTAATATTAGTATATTTCTCACAGGCATATTAAGTATCAGTAATATTCTTCGTAGCAATATATGAAACACAGGTTAGTATCTCTGAATCTCCCTATATGAAGTTAGAAATATACCAAACGGAGTAAACAGGAGCCCATGCCAACGAGGAAACTGGGAACACTTGAGATGATGTAACAAAAAGAATGAATTCTGACAGGGAAGAAGATATTCCAAATACAAATCAACTTTATTCATCAGTTTGTTCATTATGTCTTTTTGTCTAACAACACTTGATGATTATATGTAATCCCAAGTACTAAAACGAAGTAATTAACGGACCCTTCCCTTTGCCTCCTTTCAGCATGTATTCTGAGCTGCACTTAGCCAAGGAGGATGAGGAACATCCATCAGTTGACAAGTTTTTCTGCCTCGAAGATGACTTGGCTCAGAGCATATCAATTGTTCAGTCATTAACAAGTGTCAGTCCAGTGAAAATAGCTAATACTGATCATAGTGGCCATGGTTCTGCCAAGGATGCACTTCTACTGGCATCCAACAGAAAGCAAAATGCAACTTCATGGATTAAAGCAGCTTTGGCATCTGATCTCAACCCACTTTCTGACGGTATGAAAGCCAATGCTGCAGCTATGGAAGTTACTAGTGTGTCCAAAAGATCTAGTAGAAAAGGTTATAATGCTAAATCTAAAGGTGCTACCGTGATAATGAATCAGAAGAACAAAGGAGAATCTGATTTTTTATTGGTTCCTGATTTGGACAAACACATTTGTTGGGTGAAGGGAAGTGCCCTGCCTGTATCGACAGAGTTAGCAAACGCCTTGCACAACGATTGTAGAGCTTGGTTCTTGACTTATGTTGAGAAATACTTAGATTGGGTTGGTAGCAAGATGACTTCAATTCCATCTGATAGCCAGGTAGCGGAAATGTTGTACCAGGTGAAGAGAGTAAATGACTGGTTAGATACTGGAAAAAGTGACTCTTCCAACGTCGAGGATTCTGTTTCTGACGTAGGATCTTATGAGAGGGTAAGGAGCAAAATATATAGGATACTTCTAAAACATGCAGAGAGAACTGCCATGAATGCAATGGTCTAAAACATGCAGAGAGAACTGCCATGAATGCAATGGCCGGAAGTTGAAAAGATTGGCATCAGCGATCACTTTTAAGTCCCTCCCTATCCCTAGAAGCCAAGCATGACAAAAGACTAATTCAGAAACACATCATCAACTTCTTCCAAAAAAATCTTTTGAGATGATAGAATCTGATCGGTTGTGGTTATTCCTTTTGCTGGATTTATAATTAATGAGTTTTTGCTACATATGGAACGGAGGAACACGACACAAAAACTTGTGCTGCATATCTTCGATACGTGCACTCACTCACGTGCATTCATGTTAATGTTATGGCCATGTATGTAGTCTATGTAAGATGATGATACATCTTTTTGAAGCGTTCAAATTCTTGTACCAACCCATTACTAAAGCATATAATTGAAAGATTCAACTTGGACTATTCCATTCATTGTTTTGACGGTGGCTTGGATGATAAAATGGCAGTTGGAGAATTTATAGCAATGGAGTCGAGGAAAAATATCATGAAGTTGACACGTTTTTTTGACTTCATTTTGACTTTAATGCATCCAATCTGATTCTGAAATCAAGACCAAATTGGCGGTGAGACACATTTTTTTATTTGTATTAGAACAAGTGGAAGCTATCTATTATCGTTAAAGACATTTGAAAAAAGATGGTCTCACACATCATTTTCTAAGTTACCGTTCAAGATTTTGTCATATAAGTAAAGTAATTGTCTTTTTATGTTCTTAAGTATGGAGGCTTACGCCTGTTATAAAAAATTTGTCTAATATTCAGTTTTCAAATAATTCGGTAGGCAGGAGGTGGAGTGGAAATGGAATTCCAACTGCCAAGCCGTTGGTGTTGACTATTGAAGTCAACAAAATCAAGTGATGGGGATAATCAGTCAATACTTGTCCGAGAAGGCAAGTGGGGCATAAGAGGATTTGATCAAACTTTATAATGTCACCAACTTAGATGCGTTATTTGTATTTACATCCTAACATTGATTAGAATAAATACAACTGATATTTTGGAACAAACTTAGCAAAAGAGTAAGTAAGAAGATCGTAAGTGGGTGATTTTAACACCGAGATGCTTGTGAGTTGTGACCGTTTTTCCTTGCAAAGACTGGAGGGCTTCGTGGTGGTTTGTACTTTCAACTTTGTACTGTGTGTGTGTCTGTGAGAGAGAGACAGATGGAGCAGCACCCTTCACGCAACTAAAAGAGCGAAGAAACAAAACAAAAATCAGCGACTTTGACACGCACTTTTGTGTATCCTGGAGACAAAACAACATCATTTTAAGACGTACCCACTTCGTAGATTTAGTTTCCATAAGAATCAGAACATGTTCTTACCCGAAGCTTGGGTTCTGCTGTAGAAAAGAACCAATCTTTCCTACTTTAGCTTGACTGTTTGATCCCCGAAAAACCCAAACCTACCAAAGGCTAGTATCCTTCGCATTTAATTTGAGGTAATGGAGCTAAAGACAAAACTTTTGAGAGTTTCGTTGGGGGTTTTGTTGGTCTTATTGGTTTTGCCAAGTTCTTTGTGTAGATTTGTGGTCGAAAAGAATAGTCTGAGGGTGACATCACCTGATAAAATTAAGGGGACTTATGATAGTGCAATTGGGAACTTTGGGATACCCCAGTATGGGGGTAGCATGGCAGGGTTTGTGGTCTACCCTAAAGAGAACCAGAAGGGCTGCAGAGAGTTTGATGATTTTCGTATTTCGTTCAAGTCCAAGGCTGGAGCTTTACCAACTTTTGTCTTGGTTGACCGTGGAGGTATTCTTTTGCTTTTCTCGTTTCAGTGTTGTGCGATTTAAAGTATGATTTGTTAAGTACTGATCTTCTGGACCTAGATTTGTTTGGGACACTTCTGATGTGTTTGTTTTGCTTTGTATTATTGGTGAGCACCCTTTTCCTAATTTGGATCGAGCTTCTATTTGTCAGTCATTGCTGCCTTTTGTTTTTTGGTGTGTGTTCTGACGATTTGATCCGATTGTTTTTACGGTCACCAGAGAGATCTTTAACTTTTTATTTTATTTTCTTTTTGTACTCGACTTTGGGATGCTGGAGCTCTTTATTTTTCTTATTTAATGATTCGATTGCATGGCTAAGGTTGGGCTTAAATTTTAGTTATTGAAAGTACCATTCTGCATTACTTGTTCAGTTGTTAAAGGCATGGGAGGTTTCGGTTTCTTGATATTATTAATTTCCTAAATTTTACTTCATTTTACTGAGCTTTTTATATATACGAAATTGGGAGCTCCGGGTACAATTTGTTTTGCTTCAATGGATGGTGAATGTGAAATAATGCAGTTGGATTAAACTTCTCCTCTTTATTAGCTTGTGGTTATTTGCAGATTTAACTTCTTTCTATTCACGATGGTTGAGTCGTTGCAGAAAACTGAATCCTCTGAAATTGTCCATTTCTTATAATATTTTGGTTTCGACATTGTATGAATTCCCTTAACATCAATGTAGATATCAAGTCATTATTTACAACGGGTTTGTGATTGATTTTGTTGGTAATGGAGATGTTTCTTTGCATAGGTTTTTGATTTCGTTGTTACAGTAAGAGCTTTTAAATAGTACTTTTATCATTTTTGGATTTTCAGATTGCTTCTTCGCATTGAAGGTTTGGAATGCTCAGAAGGCTGGTGCTTCTGCTGTTCTTGTTGCTGATGACATTGAGGAACCATTAATAACAATGGACCAACCTCAGGAGGATGGTTCATCAGCGAAGTATATTGAGAACATAACAATACCATCTGCACTGATTGAGAAGAGCTTTGGAGAAATACTAAAGAAAGAAATAAGTAGGGGGGAGATGGTAAATGTGAATCTTGATTGGAGAGAAGCCGTCCCCCATCCCGATGACCGTGTGGAGTATGAATTATGGACCAACAGCAATGATGAATGTGGGGTTAAGTGTGACATGCTGATGGAATTTGTGAAAGATTTTAGAGGTGCAGCACAGATACTAGAGAAAGGGGGATACACTCAGTTTACACCCCATTATATAACCTGGTACTGTCCCAAGGCTTTCACCTTGAGCCGGCAGTGTAAATCCCAGTGCATAAACCATGGGAGATATTGTGCTCCTGATCCTGAACAAGATTTCAGCGCAGGTTATGAGGGGAAGGATGTTGTCATTGAGAATTTGAGGCAACTTTGTGTTTTTAAAGTGGCAAGTGAGAACAAAAAATCTTGGATGTGGTGGGACTATGTGACTGATTTTCAGATTAGATGTCCCATGAAGGAGAAAAAGTACAACAAGGAATGTGCTGATGATGTCATTAAATCTCTTGGTGAGTACTTCATCATTGAACTGATTGATAGTGGTAATGAATATGGATGCAAGAAAGGCCATGTTTTTACCAGATATATTAAATGTTCTTTACGTTAATCTGACATCTACTCAGGACTTGATGTGAAGAAGATTGAAAAGTGTATGGGAGATCCAACTGCTGATTCTGAGAATCCTGCTTTGAAAGAAGAACAAGATGCCCAGGTAATGTTTCTTTATCTCTAAAACAGAGTAATTAATTTCAGTGCTTTAGGTAATGGGACTGAATGCTCCCTTTCTGTAAATATAGCTCCTGGGAGTTTTTATTATTTAGTGAATGGGTGATTGACAGTGACGTTCATTTAGGTTGGAAAAGGATCAAGGGGTGACGTGACCATATTGCCAACCATTGTTGTCAATAATCGGCAATATCGAGGTCTGCTACTGCATGCTCATGATTCCCAAACCTTTTCTGTTCTGTTCTTCATCGCTTACCCACTAAAACATGTGGCTGCAGGAAAGTTGGAGAAAGGTGCTGTTTTGAAGGCCATATGTGCTGGTTTTGAGGAAACAACTGAACCAGCTGTTTGTTTGAGTGGTGGTAAGTTTTCTACACTAATTGTAGATAATTAAGTTGTTAAATTTATGCCATTATTATATGCCACAAGAAGAGACTTAAGCTGCTAAGTAAAAGAGTGTTTTAGTACTGAGAATGATAAGTTACTTTTAGGTAGAAGTTGTGGTCAGTGCCTCCGAACACTTTGGTGGTACTAATTTTTGTGGTAGTTGCTTACTGCAACTTCTTTATTCTGGACATGGCTATTTATATGGGGATCTCTTTGAAACAGATGTTGAAACAAATGAGTGCTTGGAGAATAATGGAGGTTGTTGGCAAGATAAAATAGCCAACATTACAGCCTGCAAGGTTCTTCTATATTACTCTTTTTCTATCTGTATCTCTCTTTCTTTCGCGTTCTTTCCTTCCTCAGATTTCTAGTTTTGGCTTGCTTTTTGACATTTCATTTTAATCTGTTCAGGATACATTTCGTGGAAGGGTTTGTGAATGCCCCCTTGTTGATGGTGAGCAGTTCAAGGGAGATGGTTACAGTCACTGCAAAGGTTAGCTTAAGTACTTGTCTCAAACTTTCAGTCAATAGTTATGGCTATCCTACATAAGTTGGTGATCTTTTTCTGTTCTACTTATGACCTCTATTTTTTCCGCTTTTATGTAGAAATGTACACTTTCATATAAAAACCTAGGAATTATGTTAATATTATTGACTATAGTCAAGAATCAACCAACTGACAAATCCATAGCCTTGTATGATAATTCTTCCGTAGGGAAGTTGAGGAAAAGTCTAGTTGAAATACTAAACCCAGGCATTGGCATATTTAGTGTCTGGTCCTTCTAGACTGTTGTGGAATCAGCCATGTACTGTTTGAACACAGCCTATGAGTAACATTGTCATATCTGTAGGCTTGTATTTGATTTTTGCTCCATTCAATTCTTCACCCAAAAGAAATGGTCAGAGAGAGACAACATATTCATGCTTGCTGACTGTTTTTTTTTTTTTTAAAACCCCGGTTTCCCATAAACATCATCTTGCATCTCTAAGGGGCTCTAACATGTCTATGGTTGTTTAATTCGCTGTACTTGGTAGCATCGGCATGAAACTTCTGTATTGATTGGGAAAGCTAAATACATTGGGAAAACTAAATACATCACAAGCTCATATTTACAAACGATATTATGATATTGTTAGACCCAGGTCTCTTAGAAATAATGTTTACAGATATAGTAAATATATAAATATATATATATACGAGGAGCTAACCGAATTCTGTTACTCCTAACAGAATTCGTAGTATAAATAAGCAGTGGATGGGAAGAGTGAGGAGTGAGTATACTGTGAGTGAAAGTGTGAGCCTAAGGCTGGAGGTTTCTGGTCCTCGAAACCAGTATCGCTTGTATTCCTA
>JANZLX010000213.1:32632896-32643237 GCA_025531955.1 Erythroxylum orinocense
ATGGAGGAGCCACCGCCGGGATTTGCGCGACAGGGAGAACACCGAAGGGATTGTCGGACTCGACAGGTGGAGATGCCGGTGTTTGATGGGGAGGATCCGGATGGGTGGATTTACAGAGTGGAGCGATTTTTCTCGGTGGGAAGGTTCAACGAAAGAGAGAAGATGGAACTGGTTTCACTCAGTATGGAGAAGAAGGCTTTGGCTTGGTTTCGATGGGTGGAGGGGCGAAGGCCGATGAGAGATTGGGAGGAATGTAAGGAGCTGTTAACAAAAAAATTTCGACCCTTCCAAGAAGGGACTCTGTGTCAACGTCTGTTGGCTAGCAAACAGACGGGGACGGTGGCTGAATATATTTGGAGATTTGAGGAGTTGGCAGCGCCCCTACCGGAGTTACCTGATGAAGTACTGGAAAGTGCATTTTTAAATGGGCTGTCAACAGAAATCCGAGTGGAACTCTTAATAGCTAATCCCAGCAGCTTGTCCCGGATGATGACCTTGGCACAACAGATTGAAGAAAAAAATAAAATATTAGGGCAAAACAAAGTCATGGGAGGTAATGGGACAATCGGCTATGGTGGGCCTAAGGGGTGGGAAACAGCTGGAGAGCAGGAGAAGGGTGGGGGCAAAGCAGGCTGGGCTACTGTGACTGACAAGGGAGAGGGGAATTTTAGGCGTTTAACTTTTAATGAGCTACAGGAGAAGAGGAGAAGGGGGCTGTGTTTCAAATGCGACGAAAAATACAACATAGGCCATCAGTGTAAAATGATAAACCTGAATGTTATTACAGTCCTTGATGAAGAAAAAGAACAGGAGGAGGAGTTGGACAGAAATGAAGTGGAAGCAAGCTAATTTCCGGCTTTCACCTTGAGGACAAGGTGAAACTGACGGGGGGAGTATTGTTAGACCCAGGTCTCTTAGAAATAATGTTTACAGATATAGTAAATATATAAATATATATATATATGAGGAGCTAACCGAATTCTGTTACTCCTAACAGAATTCGTAGTATAAATAAGCAGTGGATGGGAAGAGTGAGGGTGAGTATACTGTGAGTGAAAGTGTGAGCCTAAGGCTGGAGGTTTCTGGTCCTCGAAACCAGTATCGCTTGTATTCCTATACGAAAATCTATAGCAAAAATACATATTCTCTTTATTTGTTTTCTGGGATCCTATCACATCGGCATGAAACTTCTGTATTGATTGGGAAAGCTAAATACATTGGGAAAGCTAAATACATCACAAGCTCATATTTACAAACGATATTATGCTATAGGTTCTTTGGAGGAAATGGGAAAAGAATTAGAAATTTGTTTTTACCATGGAACATTTGGTAAATTTTGAACTATACTTTTTGAAGAGGCAATATTTCTTTCAAGTTTGACTCTTAGATGGCATGCTATGTCTGAGTGTTATTTTCACTTGGAAGTCTTAGCTTGATGTGCTTTACTTTGAATTGACCATATAACCTTGAATTAACCATGTAACTGTTGCCTTATAGTGAGTGGACCTGGGATGTGCAAGATAAATAATGGAGGCTGTTGGCATGAATCACATGATGGGCATACATTCTCTGCTTGTTTGGTTGGTGATCTTCGTGTTTGAAATGCTTTATTCTTGACTAAACATAATCTAGTTCAGATTCTAATCGTACATGTGAGCAGGATGTTGATGGTGGGAAATGCCAGTGTCCCCCAGGGTTCAAAGGTGATGGTGTGAAAAGTTGTGTAGGTAAGGGATATTACAATGTCACATACAGTGGGCTTTATTAATGTGGTAAAAATTTGGTGATTCAGCAAGAAATCTAGAGAAGTCTAAACATGGCAAAATGTATGCCAATAATATATTGGTGTTTTTTGGTTGGAGGAATAAACAGAGCCCTTAAGCTTACATTGGTTTCTGATTAATCTGTTGCTTTCTGTTATTGATAATGCAGACATTGAAGAATGCAAAGAGAAGAAAGCTTGTCAGTGCCCTGAATGTAGCTGCAAAAATACATGGGGAAGCTATGAGTGCAATTGCAGTGGCGATCTCCTGTACATCAAAGACCATGATACCTGCATAAGTGAGTTGAAACACGGGAGTTCTCAACCCTTTTTCCATACCTTTATTGTCGTTTTATTCTTGTCCTTCCCCTTGATGGATTGCAGGTAAGAGAGGTACAGAAGTAAGGTCTGCATGGGCTGCCGTTTGGGTTATTATCATAGGATTGGCTATGGCCACCGGCGGAGGATATCTAATCTACAAATACAGATTGAGGGTTTGTAACTTTGCAACACTGCTCTTTTAAGAAATAGATTCATGTTTAATGTACCTGAATCCACCAATCTGCATTTGATTATCACCTTACACTACATGTTATTTGTTGATGTTTCTTGACGTTCTCTTTGCAGTCTTATATGGATTCGGAGATCAGAGCTATCATGGCACAGTACATGCCTCTGGAAAGTGAAGCAGAAGTTCCAAATCATGTAAATGATGAACGAGCATGAACAGGAGAAGATGCAGCATCGACTGATATTTTAATGAATTCAAGTCTTGCAGAGCTGTCTACTACACGGTGCCTGTCCTTATCCAGGCCATGGATTTTGAGCATAAGTTATTTGATTGGTATTGTACATGGCAATATACAAGTGCAAGTAGAAATTGGCTGCTTGTTTATTAAAATTGTAACAGGTAGGGGATTAGATTGAAAGGAAGGTATTTCACGTATAAGACCATTAAGATAAGTAGATGCTACCTCCATGATTGTAGGTTTTTACTTTTGATTTGGGAGTTATGCTGCACAGATGATGGCATAAAACTTGTCCGAAAAGATAGGACCTTGACTGATGATTTCCATTAATGGCGGCCAATGAAGAGAATTTAGGTGGATAATTCAGAAACGCAGTACCAATTTGTAGTTTTTTAACGGTATTGGTATAAACAAACCGACCTTTACATAGGAAACAAGTAGAGAGCATTCATGCCAACCAAATAATTAGAAAATGATAAAACTTGGCAGAACTGCGAATTCTTTATACCAACTACAAAGTCGTTTCTTTTTCAAAAAGAGCAAAATTATGGTCCGTAGTGTATCATATATACCGACAGTGAAGAAATTGACAGGATTCTTAAAGTTCTTCTGTGGTCCTGGAAAGTAGATGGTGGCAAGAAGGCTTAAGGTTAAATGAAGTGAGCTTCCGATTCCAAAGAAACAAGGAGGATTACGCATTATTCCTGTTTCACATAAGCAAAAGGTACTCTTATGTAAAAGGATATGGAGCCTTTTTACACTGTATTATTCCTATTACAAGGCTGCATGATGGGTCAAGCGGGTGAATGCATATCATCTTAAAGAGCAGAATTTTCAAGTCACGTGAATTTTCTTAGATTTTCAACTTATTACTCAACTTGAGAGAGTTAGTCTATCCAGCATCAGTTGGGGGATGGAATAAATATTTAGTTTTGATTTGATAACTGGACCACATATAGCCCTCCGGCTCAACTCCAAAACAGAATTGCTAGTACTGCAAGAGATTCTACACTTATGTATAATAGAGAGTGGTTTGACAGTTTTAGAGGATTCTCCTTACTTGCAAACTTCCTACCACCTATTTCTGAAGCGGATGAAGAAGACAACCTCATTCGGGTCTCGAACTCTAAAGGTGCATTCACTAATATCTTCTGTCATAAGTTAATAGCTCCTAATGTTGCTGAAGTCCCTTGGTATGATTCATTATGGAAGCAATCATTGTACCCAAAAGCCTCAGTTCTTTCCTGGTTGATAATCATAAATAAGCTAAACGCTAAAGACAGATGGTTTGAAACCTATGATCTCATTTTTGTTTTGTGTAACCAAGCTGAAGAGAGCATGAGTCATTTATGTTTCTATTATGATTATACAAAAACGATTTGAGCATGATGTTACATCTATTACCATTTCCTTACTACTCTTTTGAATGGAGAGAAAAATTTGAATATGATTATTGATAGCACCAAGTATAAAAAACCTAATGGGTTGCTCATTAAGACAGTTTTTTACTACCACTACCTGCGGAACGTAACAGGAGATTGTACAAAGGCGTTGAAACAGAAAAATGTCAACTAGCAGATATGATGATTAATTGGGTTCAAGCAGAATGTACTTTCTCCTAACACGAAGATTACCTGGATGCTATAATTACTAGTACCTTTTGTATATATGTCTAGTAGGTTGTTTTGGCAGATTTGTGGACAGATTACGTGTAACATTCTAATGTGGTTGGTGTAGCTTTTGCTATTTTTGAAGAGAAGTGTACTGCTTTTGGCCCGCTAGACGATGAAAAAAAGCTGGAAGCTTTTCAAACGGACCAGGAAGATAGAAGTTTCTTCTCGTCAGGTTACCAAAATTTTCAGATGGTAACCTCCACGTTGAAGATTAAATCTACGTATATGAGATGTCAGAGAAGGCATGATTAGTTGAATTTGAATAAACTAATTACAGAATCTATGCCCTGGCATGTTTCTTTTTTATTTGGACCAAAATTCGTTGCATGATTGTAACTTCACTCATCCGCATCCTACGGATTCAAACATAGATTAAGCCGAAACTCAACATGGTTAGGTAGATGAGGAATTTCCAGTTGAAAAGTAATAACATCAACTAAAAAGATGGCTTCAAATCGAACACAATGTCAGTATTGTAAGCTCTGTGGCAGTAATGTCCACCATATGCAGGTGAATGAATCTGATGGTGAAAATAAACCATTGCAGAAGGCCAATGACATCATTTTGAAAGATAATGTACATAACCAATATTTGAGATTAAAAAATTTATAAAAGCTCAACTCTCAATTTCACAATCTAATTGGCGTGGTCATCTTCAGATCAAGTCCAATGTTCATTCCATTGTAAGCTATGGGAGCGTACATCCATAGATCATCTGAGCTTAGTAACTACACAGTTCAAGACATGAAAGCAAGAAATTCTTCCATCAGGGTATCTAAAAGTTTTATCAATTTGGATATTTTTCCAAGGGAAGAGGTTCTTACCTTAATTTGGAGCTGCAAAAACTTCACATATTGGACAGCTTCTTCCAGCATTGTGCTGATATCAACCTACCATACCAAAAACTTATCTTTAGAACTTCTCAGAAAGAGTTCCATTACAGATAGAGATTTAGCACCCATTGTGTTTTGACCGTACCTTTGTTCCATTAGGGACCAGGTTCTGTAGAATTCTCAACCTCTCGTTTATTCTCTCTCTTCTTTTCTGCAATAACCAAGAACATCAAAGATGATAAATTTTCAGTTCATTAAAGCTAATGGATTGAGGTTCCAAAGCACTAAAAGACACTTACCCTTGCGTAGAGGCTCTGGGGATCAGTCGCTGCCCCTCTACTTGCTCTTGGCTTGCCATTCAAGTTAAGAGCACCCTTGGAGCTCAAACTCGTGGTTGATCCTCCGTTGGGCTCCTGAGGAGCACTTGAGTCATCCTCAGAGCAGCAACTGCTACTTGGTGGCTCGTTGATGCCGGAGTTGTTCTCCTCATCGTTTTTGCTACTTGAGGCCTTTTGACTCTTCTTCCTCTTGCTCTTTGGAGCCTATTACATTGTTGAAATGCTGATTAGAAAATGGTTCTAAAATTACATCACGATTCAAATTACTATAGAAGAGCGAAAGAAGAGGTCAAATGCAAGTTACTCACATCTCGACAAGAACTTGATTTTTTCTTAGAATTATGAGAAGGATTGTGGCCCTTATCGTTAGCAGATGTTTCTTGATCGGTCAACTGTCCGGGTCTTTCCAACTGCAAATTCTGAACCTGAGAAGCAGCTTGAGGGTGATTCATCTCCTTGGCATTGCTATCTGGGTTCAGCCAGTCATCTCCTTCAACGGGATATGAGGTACCATTGCCAGTATCCTCCATAAAGTAATCCGTTGACCTGGGTGAGTTCTTATCAACCAGAATTTGGTAGGAATTATTCAAGTGGCGACTTTCATGATCGGAGGTGGAAGGCAAAATAGAACTATTATTCCCTTGTGAAAACTGGTATGAATTACTACCGATCTCCAAACAATAAAGTGAATCTTCATTGACCCCTGTGATGTTAGTTGGCAATTCACGATTAGACCAAAAAGTAGATGGAAAATCCAATCTTGAACTCATCGTAGAAAAAGGGCAATTACCAAGCAATTGTGACAGGAAATCAGCCTCCTCGGTTGTGTACATTCCACTAAGGCAACTCCACTCTCCTTCTGAAATGGCTCCAACGGTCTCCATTGTTTCTAGGTACAGTGTTATGTTTATGAATGTGTTTTTAATTAGAAGCAAACTGAATAAAGCTGGATGCTTGAAGGGAAACATGAGTTAGGCGAGGTATTTATACCCAACAGCATCAAAGAATGTCAACAAAAGCACTGAATTCATTGTGTGCGCCGAATATTCCACTTCATAAATGAATTCATCAATTATTATTATCTATTCCACAAAAAGAAAAAGGTCCGAGTTCTTCGTACTGTAACCAATTAGGACAAGTACGTTATGGGGACCACTACAGCTCATGTTTAGTGTCTGTTTCAAGCAATTATGGAACTAAAGCAATTAGCTAGGTCCTAGAACTCACTAAAGGACACGACAGGACAATGAAGAAGCTGACATATCTGTGCTTTTAGTTGCAATCCAGAAAGAAAAGAGAGGACCGAAATGAACGATTGTTTTTGTACATTTGGAGTCAGGAGTGAGATTTGGTAACGCTAGAATGGCAACGAGAATGACGTCTGCGAATGGAAGGACGTGGGATGTTCTTGCCAAATACGATAAAATAATAAGAAAAATGTCTTGCAAACAATATATGACTTTACTGGATTCTTTGTCTGTGATTGTGATTCTGTTGAATTAGCTCTTCCCTTCATGAAAACTCAAAATATCTACCAACATAAGGACAACCGTGAATTCTTATTATCTGCAACAGTGGCATGTCATTATAACAACTGCATACTACAGTTTAACATTGTGGGATATATCTTGACTTTTTTGACATATAACTTTAGTGACCCTGTACTTTTCGTGAAATAGAGTTTGTGGTAATAAAATTTTTTAATTAGATTTCTTATCAGAAATTCTAGTTTATAAATAATTTGATAAGGTTTGTAAGTTGAGACTTTAAAGGATTTAAGAAAGGATATTTTCAGGGAACCTTTGAGAAGTTGTGTAAAGTTACTATCATTTATTCTCCTTATATTGTCTTTTTCATAGTAACAAAAGAAATTTGTCATCTTATCTATAGATATAGGTCACATAGATTGGGCAAACCATGTAAATTTGTGCTTTTTAATACTTATTTTCTTATATATTACTTCCACTTTTGCAATAATTGGTATTGAAAGGTTGTCTATACAAAACAAAGGTTTGCTATTAAGGCATCTTTACACAAGTTTGATATTAAGTTCAAATAGATCTAATGATTTTGCTCTATAAAAGGTGAAGATGAGAGAAAAAATGCTAAAGAATTTAGGGGCATCAAAAAAGAAAGAGATTTTGTTGAGGGTGCTCAACGACTCTAAGTGATGAGATCTTGAGAGAAGTGGTTGATGAAACAATTGATGCTTTATTGTAAAAACAACTTGAAAGTAAGTATCACAAGAGATTACTTATGAATTATCTATATCGAAAGTAGTGTTTATATAACTTGAAGATGTTATAAAGCACATAGGCAAAAGACTACATTCATAATTTTATTATCAACTTAGATCAATAAGATATTGGAGTTAAAATAGAGGATGAGAAGCAAGTCATAATCTTTTTGTATTCCTTGTTTAATTCATATGAAAATTTTGTTGATGCTATATTGTATGATAGAGAGAATATTTCTGCTAGTAATGTGAAGGATACTATTTAGTCCAAGTAATTAAAGGGAAAATGTCTCTCTCATACATGACGGTGGATTAGACGTATCACCTTGGATTTACAAGATGTTAGGGTTTAAATTGAGGATGAGGATTAAGTCATCCTCAATTTTGTTGGTACTATATTACATGGTAGAGAGACTATTTCTGTTAGTGATGTGAAAGATGCCATGTAGTTCAAAGAACTGAAGAAAAAATTTCTACACTTATGAAGGTGAACTAGATTTGGTTTGACTATTAGCAAAGGAAAGAAGAAGGAAAAGGATTTTAAAAACTAGAGCAAATCATGTTCCAAATTGAAGGTTAAATTTGTTTGATATTTTAACTATAAAGTTAAAAGGTATTTTAAGTTGAATTGTCCATAGCATAAGAATGGAAATGAAAAAAATATAAAAAATAAAGAAAAGTAAGTGATGCAACAAAAAGAGGCAGTGATGTTTCAATAGTGAGTAATTCTATTTCTGTCAATCAATGAGTGATAAATATTGGCTTCATTTATCATATGACATTCAATAAGGGTCGATTTTGTTTTTTTAAAAGAAGATACCATTAAATTAGGTTATGATAGAGTTTGTTGCAAAAGCAGTGACTTAGTGCAAATCAAAATGTATGATGAAACTATTAGAACATTAGATAACTGATATGTTTCTAAACTTTGGAAGAATATGATTTCTATGGATACTTTCCATAGTCAAAGGTATAGGTTTATAGTGATGATGGGCATCTTAGGGTGGTAAAAGGTGCATTGACTATAATAAAAAGAAAATTCTAGCATGATATATATGTCTTAATGAGATAAATAATAATGGAATCAATGGTTGTATCTCAATCTTTAAGAAAGAAAGAAAGTATTGTATTATGGTATATACAAGCGAATCATTTAATGAATAAGAGATTATGGAAATTTATAAGGGGATCTTACTAAAAGATGAAAAATATAAGATTAGCTTTTGTAAGTTTCATATATTAGGTAAAATGTCTAAGATAAACTTTAAGAATATAATATTCGAGGAGTGATATAAGAAAATGGCATGTCAACGTTAACTGTGAGCAGAAAGTACTAGAATAACCTAAAATAAATGCTAAAGAGGCGGAAATTTCTATTTTAGGAGATATAATAACGTAAAAAGGAAAGCTTCAACAAAATATAGCCAAGGATGAAACAAGAAAGACCATCACATAGCTAAAGAGATATGATTGGAAAAGCCTAATTACATATAATGGAAATTAAAATATCTTTTAAGAGATCGAGGAAAGTCATGTAATATCCCGTCCCCATATTAAGGGTTAGGACCCGAACTTTCAGTATTTGTGAGTTTAAAGAGAAATTAAGGCAATACATTTTCTTGCTCATGTATCATGTTAGCATATATGCATATAAATATGGAATGTTTTCACATAAAAAGTGATACATGCATTCATTGACAACTTTTGGGTATAAATCGTAGTAAATATGATTTTATTGAAAATGAGGAGTAGAAGGAGTAGAAAGAGTGATCTTAGTATGAGTTGTAATAAGGAAAGATTTAGAAACAAGATTGGTAGTTATCTGGAAAATATTGATTGAGTATACTTCAGTCTTTTAGCCACAACGTTTTCTCTAGTTATCCAAACGAGATGATTCTTGATTTGGATTAAACTAGAGATATATGGCTACATTTTGTATGAAGACATCAAATTTCAATTCTGGCTCTAAGAGTCCCAAAATTTGTCATGAAGTGAAGAATCGGGTATAGTGTTGGTGTATGAATGAAAATTTGTCTTCGGACGTTAGGGGCCAATTTGGGATTGATATAAATATATTTGAGTAAAGTTGCCTTCTGTAAAGTTATAGATCTTTCTTTTAACTTTCTAACGGTATATTATATGAAAAATTTGGACATTGAAGTCAAAAGTTATGATCTTTACAAGTGGAGACATTTTGGAGCAAAAGTAAGAAGAAGTTAATGTTCATCTTCTTAGTTTGACTTTTTGCGTCTTAGTTTGACCGTCTCATTTTTGCTTTGTCTCAATATGACGTCAGCGATTTATCTCATGACGTCAACATCGTCTCACTTTGTCTAAAACATATTCTAGCCCAAATTTGATCCTCTAGATGACATAATTGGTCTTTAAGGTCTTCATACGAGTTGTAGCTCTTGAAGTCTTCTTTCCAACCAGCTAAAGAACACCCCGATCTGATATCTGTAGGAAAAGTTATAATAATTTCCCAACCTTCTATCATCTGATGACGCCACTTCGTCTCAAAAATGACGTCGTATCGTCTGATCCATTTTCTACCCCTCATATGAAAGAATTTGCCTTTGACTTCTTCATGAAAGTCGTAGATCTTGAAGTCTTATTTTCAATGGTCTAAAAACGAAATCACTCTGATATTTCTTGTGAAAGTTATGTAAATCACACCAAAACAGGTTCGTTTTGATTGAGGTCATAAACATGGTTGCTTCTTTTGGCCATAACTTCTTCTCTAGACCTCC
>JANZLX010000213.1:32650551-32667417 GCA_025531955.1 Erythroxylum orinocense
CAATATTATTGGTATTAATACAGAAACCCAAGTTACAAACCAAACATCATTTTTTATACCTATTCCTATTCCCATTTCCATTCTCATTCCCTTCTACTATTATACCCATACCCATTCCCAAACTCGTGCTCAAACCAAACGCCCCCTAAGAGAAATAGCACCTACTTTTCTCATAAATAATAATTGTATATGTGAATAGTATTTAGTATATTCAAATACCTGAGCATTCAATAAGTAGATATATACATCCCAAATTAGATTTTGATACAATTTGTTGAAACAATTAGGGAGATAGAGAAAATAATAACTCAATTAAGATTAGAAGAAATAGAATTCAAAATATTATTATGAGTAAAAAAAGTTAGAATAGAATACAAACACTCCTTAACTATAAATTACAAATATTAATTTGTAGCTTAGAACTTATAAGATTAGAATTCTCATGAACTCTACTTTTAGGCACTTGAATTTTTGATAAATAAAACAAGAAAATATACGAGAGTGAATGAAACTAATTATAAACGTACATTTCAATTTGTTATAATTACTATGCATTCTAATATTTGCATCACAAATTATTTATCTTCATATAAATATTTTTGTGTAATATTTAAATTGTTTTCATGTGAGTAATACTTAAACGTTGTGAGATATTCAGATTTTTCTAGGACAAAAACACATGAAAAAACGACCATATATATATATGCACAATAAATACTATACAGTCCACCACATTAAGAAATAACTCTTAAGAACGAAGATCCTCGTTAAACCTATATGTTTTTTGCTGAGATTCCGGCGTTTCTCACGCTTCATTGCAATGCACGCGCAAAATTGAGCATTCAATGGAAGAAAAATCAGAGGGCACTCGATAGTTGATTTTTCCACCATACAATAGTTTTGAAATTTGGCGCCGGCCATCGCACGATCGCTTGTAGGCTGGTAGAGGAAAGAGTTCTTAATGAACCCATGCATGTACAGACTCGCAAAAAAAAGTGATCCGAACATCTTTCTTGAGGAATAAAATCTTTGCATTGTAATAAAACAGGACAACTTTCTGTGTTCTTCTTATGAGAATGAAAGAAGATTTGGTTTTATGTATATTATGTTTCGATACCTTTTTGTGTTCAATCGACTTGTTTTTTCTCTTTTGATCCGTTGGCAGGCCTGCACGACCTACTTGGAGTTTAATGGCAATTTTGTCTTTAGCTGGCAACTGGTAAGAGAAATAGCATTTGGATGACCAAATGACAAAATGTCAGTATTTTACCGTTTTCCTTTGTTTTTAAATCACTCAAAGCAGATTCTTTTGGGGGAATAACTTGCAACTTTATGAGTCGATATTATTTTGTATTTAACAAAAGTTTACAATTTAACGAATTAATGATAATTTTTGTTAAAATGAAATTGTTTGTTTAAATTCTTTTAAAATTAAACTAAAATTGATATTTTTAATCATACATATACATAAATACACACACAAAGCTTTTAACAATATGAAATCCAAAAGAATTCCAAAATATCTAAGTATTTGATATCTTTGACGAGTGTATTGGCAAGCTGAGGCTACCTGGTAACAATATATATATTATGTGGATAACACCATTAAGTTGGAGCACAGAATTTTATAGTATTGGCTTCGGGGCATGCGACACGTTGATGCTCTCTTTGTTCATTATTTAATAAACCATAAATGCTTCGATTAATCTCTTCATCTTGTGTTACGTGGGTTTCAATTTTAATACACATTGACGGTTAATGTTGAGATTTGAGCATTTGAAGTAGTTAAAATCATATTTTTGAGGTGACTGTTAGCTAATATAGGTTAAAGTTGTTAAATTTGATGTACTATTATTTTGTTGTAACATTGGTTAATGTATTAGTCGACTAATAATATGCCTATTAGTTTATCAGTATTCTAATGGCTAGTGAATTCGGAGCTTTTAATGCATACTAACATACAGTCATTATAACGGCTAGTTCTTGGCTCTGATGATTAAGAAGGATCTCATACATTATAAACACGTTTTTTATAACTTGTTTTTGTATCAAGAAGCATTTAGGTGTATTTTACACATATTTCTAAGTGTTTTTTAGTCATTGGAGCATCATTGTTTCATATCTATGTGAATGATCCTTTTTGGAGTTATTAGTGTAAACAAACGAGATAATTTTGAGTTGTAATCCTTTATTGTGGTATTGGATATTGTACTTAGGGGTGATCTAAGTGGGATTAAGTTTCTTTTTACATTAGAAGAAGATTGTAAGAAGGGTTCTTCTTTATCGACAAAGACTATACAAAGGTTATTTTTCACCTTGAAAGATAAATTATAGGAGAATTTGAAGAAGTTTCTTAGGATTGGATGTAGGCAAGAGTTGTTTATCAAACCACTATAAATTGATTTGCATTCTCTATTCCTTATCCTCTTCAAAGTATTGCTCAATTATTTAATTAATTCATATTAAATAATTTCCTTATCCTTATTTACGTTGATTGTTGTTAATTAAGTATTTTGGTTAGAAAATTATTGAATTTCATAAACAAGTAATTCACCTCCCTTTTGGTGCCAATAGGGACTAATAAGTGATATCAGAGCTGGTCTATTAGACTAGCATTTCCAACAAAACCCTATAAAAAGGATCATAATAATATATTTAGGAACATTATCATAATCATCATTCAACTAAGAGGGACAAAATATTAATAGACCAACTTTCTTTGATGGTAATGATTGCATTTATTAGAAAACTAGGATGAAATAATTTTTAATGACTAAACATTAAGACATTTGGAAAATAGTGTCAAATTGTCCCTTTATTCCTATGAAAATTATGGATAACAAAAAGGGATCCACATTAAAGGAATAATGAGAATCTTAAGATAAGATACCAATTTCCTTGAATAGTAGGACTATATATATCCTTTTTGTGCATTAGAAAGAAATAAATTCAATAGGATCTTTATATGTAAAACGATTCACTAAATTTGGCATACTTTAGAAGTTTCACAAGAGGGAAGTAATCAAGTAAAAAGGGGAAAGTATGCATGCTAACATATGAATGTGAACTATTTCAAATGAACCATGATGAAAACATATATAGCATGTGTACTAGATTTATCGATGTTATTAATGATCTCAAAGGCCTTGCAAAGATCTATAGCAATGTAAAAATTATAAGAAAGTTGCTTAGGTCACTTTTAAAGATGTGGGAAGCTAAAGTGATGGTTATACAAGAAGTTAAGGATCTAACAATACTAACATTGTAGGAACTTGTTGGATCTCTCCTCAGATAGAAATGAGGCTCCAAAAGACACAAAAGAAATAAAACTCTCAAAAAAAAGGATTTTAGCATTCAAATCCTTAAAAGAAGAATTGAGTGAAGAGGAAGAGACATCAACTAATAAAAGTGATGAAGAAAACATTGCCTTAATTTCTAAAAAATTAAAAAAGTTTTTGAAGAATAAATTCTACAAAAAGAAAGGACTTTAAGGAAAGTAAAAGTTATTAAAAATATAAATCCTACAACATTATTTGCATTAAATGTAAAAAAACCAACCATATAAAGTCACAATGTCCTTTACTCAAAGATAACAACAAGTATGGGAGAAATTATAAGAATGAGAAGAAGGATGAGAAGAAAACACTTAAAGTAGCAAAGGTGAGCATTCAGAAGAAGAGATAGCTCATATATGCTTTACCACTATAAACAATGATGAGGTAACATCTAACTTTAATTTTTGTGATGGTAATAATGATTTGACCTATGATGAATTAGTTAAAAGTTTATAAATAATGAGGAAAAAAATCAAGAAATTATCTTTAAAAATCAAGGACATTTAAACATGGTTATCTTCATATATGTAAGAGAATTAAAAGATAAAAATTAAATTGTATAACATTGAAGCAAAAAAAAAGTGATTATTGATAATAATCATGAGTTAAATGCATTAAGGCATGCGATTAAGACATTACAAAAAGGAGGTAGATTCTTTTATGGATATATTGTTTAAGTTTACTAAAGGGAGTGAAAAAAAACATACTAGAAGCTCAAAAGAATTCTAATGATAGGCATGGACTAGGATATAACCATGGAAGTGAAGGCAATTCTAAAACCATATTTGTTAAATGAAAATAATTGCATACTGAAGAACTATTGCTTAATATCAAAAATGAGTATCGGACATCCATATTTAAGCATATGTATGCACATACCACATCCTCTAGGACTAATTCTAAAAGAAAACATCATGCTTTCATACATGGTTCATAACTTAGGCATATACTATAATACTTTTAAGGGAATGATAGACATAACTTTTATGATAACATACAAACCCACTCATACCCGTTTAGACCTCTAAAAAGCAGACATCAAGATTTAACTCATAGTAGGCATCATGTATATAATCATTGGAAAATTCACTTCCCTAAGAGAATATTCAACAACTTTAATATCCAATGGAAAATCCATATTACGCATACACACGATAAGGTCTAAGAAATGCATTTATGCATCATCATTACTAATATAACATGGTATTTCTTTTTGTGGTACGTATGGATATATTGATAGATTTTGTTTTCTTAAACAAAGAATGTCAAGTAAAACCTTGAAAGTGAGGGTTAAAAAGAAGAAGGAGACTAACAACCAAGGAACTAAGCTTATTTAGGCCCTAAAACACATCAATCACCTTAATTTGTATGGCTATTAGAAAAGAAAAAGAAAACATTATATAGTAGAGATAGAAGTTATTGAATTGAGTATTATTGAGGAGTTTATGCATTTTATCATAATAAATCTAACCTTCTTACCTCCAAGAAAGTCTTGAAGATGTTATTTAGGATGGGGAAAATTTAGCCACTAAAGACTTTTCAAAATAGATAATTGTTAAACCAAGTAAAAGAGATAAGAAGGTTGAGAAGCCTTCAATATATTGTAAACTTAAAAAGAATCTTCATTCAAATCTCTCATAAGTAAAATTCAACAAGAGGTAATTATTAATTCCTAATTTAGAAATATGTGACAACTTGTTTTATGTATCAATTGAGTCTAAATTCTTGGTGATGACTATTTTGCTTTGCATTATGAATAAGGAATCAATCTTTTTATTAAGGTATAGTGTGAACTTTAGTACCTAAACTTAGAGATTATTGTACAAAATAAGACATTAAATTAGAATTTGTACTAATTGGGAAAATTTTCTCTAAAATTTTGAATGAGGATAAATTAGATATGGTTATTTGGGAATTCCATAGGATAAGGATAACCTTATGTGATTTAACTACTAAGTTAGTTGATATATATTTTAATAGTTTTTATTTAAGATTTGATGTTTTTTTTTTACATTTTAGAAAATACTAGTCAACCAATATCTAAGTGTGATTGACTAACGTACCCAAAAAAGTAATATTTTTGCCTTTTTTCATAGAGCTTGTTCATGGTCTAGTCACTTGTTTGGTCGCCTAAACGACTACACTAGTCGATTATTATTCTTCAATGGTCGATTAATGTTCTTGATTCTAAGACTCTTTTCTTTCCTGAGAGTTTATTATGAGTTTGCTAGCATGTATTAGTCAACTAGATACCCTCAACGGTCGACTAACATTAAAGGCCACCTTTGATCGACCAACATTAAATAAAGGTCAAAAAGTAAAGCAAGTGCTCTAATATTAAAGGTCAATTAATAAGAACTGGTCGACCAGTATACTCCACTTATTAGTAGATTGGTATTAAAACTAAACCATTTGTTGAACCACGTCTCCCCTTCTCACTCTCCCTTTTCTTTGATACACCAATACTAGTCGACCAATTGAGTCATATGGTCAACCAATCCTCCTGTATTGATATCTCCTTTTTCTCTTTTTCTTCTTTTCTCATATTTTATACCTTCAAAACTCCTAAAATAATTCTCTCTCTTTTTTAAATATCATACCTTATTATAACTAGCTAACCTCTTTAATTTCCCTTTTTTTGTTACAGATCATTAAAATTAACTTTTTCTTTGGATAAACCGCTAAACTTTGGGAATGTTTGATAATGTTTATGTCTTTGAAATCATTTTCATAATCAAATGTGATATCATCATATTTGTCATTTTAGAATTTCAAATTTAAGTACTTTATTTTATCATTATTTTTTAATTTCTGGGGCTTTCAAAATTATAAACTTTTTTAATTGTTGGATAAAAAATTATACTTATATTTGTTTCAATTCCAACATCTAATCTTGTTAAAACTTTCCTTTGTTGCTTTAATTGAATTTTTAACTTGGGCATAATACTTAAATTAGGGACTTTTCAAAATTGAATATAATTAGGGATATTTATTCCGAAATTCAGCATTAATTTGGCTCTTTAAAATTTTCAATGGAACTCTTTAATGAGAAAGTTTATCATTATTAATTAAATACATTTTGATTATTTTTGCCAAGTTAGTTTGAAGTATGACTCTTTATATTTTTTCATTTTTAGATAATGATTTATTAGTGATGATTCCAAAAAGGGGAAGAAAGATTGATGATATTATATTTAAAAGGAGTGATATTATTCAAAGGGAGTAATGAAACTCGAAGGGAATATTATTTTGTTGTTTTTGTATTTCTGGATATTATTCAAAGGGAGTAATGAAACTCGAAGGGAATATTATTTTGTTGTTTTTGTATTTCTGGTCCTTTATATACTATGCTTGAGCAAATTTATGTTATCTACATATATGGATATTTCTTTAATTTTGAATATCTCTTTTGTTCTTGATATTGAACTATACTCTTTATATTGAATTATGTTTTATGCATGAATTAAAGGAGAACTAATCACTATCTTGATATTTATTTGTGTGCTTAATCTTATTATTATTCTCTAATGTTACAAGTGCTTTTTCATCATAAAAAATGGGGAGATTATTTAACCAAAAGAGGTTCCAATTGGTGTTTTGATGATAATAAAACATAATTGCTAATTGTGAATTTATTATTTTAATGAAAGTATATAAGAACAAATTGAAATCATAAGCTCAAGAAGATAGCTTATGAAGTTGATAAAGATAAGTTGAATCTTACAACCGTTGAAATAAAGATTAAACCAAGAATAAAAGAAGATCAAGGCTTATCAAGGTCATTCTTTAGTTTTTAATATTGATTGTAATCATAATTTGATAATTTAATACTCTAAAAGGCTTACCATGCATAAGGATTTCATTTCACTTTATTTCATGGAACTTTACATTTATCAAGAGGCATTGAAGCTTTTGATTTTAATTTTAAAAAAACTTCTTGATCTTTCAAACAATCTTTGGAGAAAATTTTGGGAAGTGGTTAATCATAATTAAATTAAACAAATTGGTTTTAAGCATTTTGAGTTATTAAAATCGTATTTTTGAAGTGAATGGTCAACCTATATAAGTTAATGATCAATTAATATAAGTTAAAATTGTTAAATTTGATGTACCAGTGAGTCTTGTTTTGACATTGGTTAATGTACTAGGCAACTAATGTAAGTTAAAGTTGTTAAATTTAATGTATCATGAGTTTGCTATGACATTGGGTGACCAATATGCTTATTGGCTAATGAGTGTTCTAATGGATAGTAAATTTGGAGCTTTTAATGCATACTGGCATATAGTTATTATAATAGCTAGTTTTTGGCTCCAACTGCTAAAAAGGATCCCATACCCTATAAATAGATGTTTTATCATTAGTTTTCCAATCAAGAAGCATTTATGTGTATTTTACACATATTTCTAAGTGTTTTTCAATCATTTAGGCATTATTTCATATTTATGTGAGTGATCCTTTTAGATTTATCAAGTGAATAAGTGAAATAATTTTGAATTGTAATCCTTTGTTGTAGTACAGGATAACGTAGCTGGGGGCGATCCAATTAGGATTAAGATTCCTCTTTATCTTAGAAGAAGATTGTAACGGTTATTCTTTACCAAGAAAGATTGTACAAAATTTATTCTTTATCTTGAAAGAATAATTTAAATCAAATAATTTCCTTGTCCTCCTTTACATTGAATGTTATTAATTAAGTACTTTTGTTAAAAGATTATTGAATTTTATAAACACCCAGTTCACTTCCCCTCTTAGGTGCTATCAGGGAAAAACATAGTGTCCAAAATAGAGCTTCTAATCGAAGATGTAAAATTGGAGCTAAAGAAAGCCAAAGATTTTTCCAATTTAATTTCTAAACTTGAAGCTTGTGAAAAAGTTAGAAAGGCCCTTTGAGATAAAGAGCATAAAAGATGTTAGGAGAGAAAAATAAGAGACAGCCATTGATAATGAATAAATATGACATAAAAAGATTGTCATGAAAAATAGTAATACCCTATAAACAACCTTTGCTTCTATTAGCTATAACCAAGTATAATCCCTACAAATTATATCCACAAATCAGATTTTAATATTCGTTTAACTTAATCATCAACGCTCCATTCTAAACATGCTCCATATACTTAAAAAAACAGCCAAAGCCGGTCTTAACTAATAAGATCTATAAGCATGAATATGCCTAGTAAAAACAAGTGATCATGTGATGCACCTTTCGACATTTGCAAACTACCATTGTAAATGTAAAACAACGATGTTGCTACAGATTGCGACAACCAACAATCAGTCTACAAAAAAGTTAAAATTAAAAATTAATTTTCTCGAATTACCCTAGGGTTTAACTAACAATATAAGTGGGAGAAAAATGAAAATAGCATCTGAGGCCTAAAATTTTGTATGTATATATATATATATATATATAATTCAATTTATTTAATTAGTTGTTCATGCTATTAGAATAAAGGCCCATGCTTTGGAAGTGAAGGCCTCGTTGTGTCGTTTCAAGATGGACCTACCACAGTTCAACCATTCAAGCCTGTTTTATACTGCCAACTTTGACTCTTTTAGGCGTTTAGTTAGGGATGACAATTATAGCCGAATCTGATAGGTACCTAATAAAATTACCCGAACAGAGACGGATATAGGGAGCAAATTTTTACCCGTGGGGCAGATATGGGAGGTTAACAAAAATACCCGTCGGGTATGGAGATATCACCCCCCATACCCGTTTACCTGTTTACCCGTTATATAGTAATTATAATTTTGCTATTATATATATATACATACTTATATACCCGTTATATATATATATATATATATATATATAATACATTCATATTAAATAAGCTTATCTTAAAAAAAAAGAGGCGGGTAAACGGGTACCCGATGAGGGTCAAACTCCCAACAGATACGGGTATGGGGGTGTCAAAAAAATCCTCGACAGGAATGGAGGTGGGGGCAGGTTCATGGGGCGGGTACGGGAGATGGCATACCCGCCTCATACCCGCCCCGTTACCATCCCTACGTTTAGTTCCACTTCTACTCTTTTGTTGTAGTTTTTATTTTTAGCCTTAGTTTTCTGTTTTTATCAAAAAAAAACTTGTTTACTTGATATAAAATTTGAAAAAAAAAAGTACTTGAAGTTTATAATTAAAAATTAAAAATAAAAATATGTTCGATTTTATCATCTTGTTTCTATCTTTTTAATTATACGTTTATGTTTTTTATTTTTAATATAATATATTATGTTTTTAAATTAATTAATTCTCATTATATTTAGAAATAAAATATATGTATATTTATATAATTAAATAAATTGACACATTAATTATATATAATAAAAATTATATAAATTAGTAAATTACTCACTCACCGAGAAAAAAACCAAGCAAGAACCATCTTCATGTTTTTTTTTTTAAATCAGAAAAATATGACAACAAATAAAGGGAAAGTTTCAACGTTAACATAAAAATCTACTGAAATAGCTGCGATCCACTTAGGAGGTCTCCCCAATCCAATCTACTGAATCTCGCTGATTAACTGTGTGAATCAATCTGTATCTTTTGAAATATAATGAGCTTAACAGAACACACAATGGAATGGTGGCTTGGCTGCGACCACGTCATCTCTGTTACATGGTTTTGACTTTCCTTTCAGTTTTGTTTTTTTTTTTGGGCGTGAGATTAAGAAGCTGTTTAATTCAGCATTTGGTAAGTAAATAAGCACCTTTTAGACCGTAAAAGTTATTTTTAAGAAAACTAACGGCCTGTTTGATTCACATAATAGAATAGGCAAGGAATCGAAGAGTTATTCTTAGTAATATAAAAGATTATGAATATAAAAAAACGAGTATTACTTTATTTGATTCAAATAATAGAATAGATAAAGAATTTTTATTCTAGCGTTTGGTTTGAAAGTATAAATTTGGAATAAGAAAGGAATAAGTAACATAAAGACTAAAATGCCCTTATTATTATTATTATTCTTATTATTATTGTTATTATTATTATTATTATTACTAACCTTATTATTATTATTATTATTATTAACTTTATTATTATTATTGTTATTATTAATTTTTTATTTTTTATTTTTTTATTATACGAAAATAATAATCTTATTATTATTATTATTATTATATATTTTTACTTATTATTATTCTTATTATCGTGCTAGTTTTTGCTGCTCTTCATTATAATTTACGTTGTTTTATAGGTAACACCAACCCAGAAGCAAAAAACAACAGCAAAAAACAGTAAGAAGTAAACAAATACATGACTTAAAAAACGTTGAAAATGAAGAAGATATAATAAACAAGAAGATAAAGAGTAAATCTTTAGATATGAAAGCATACTGTGAACAAGTTTTTAGTGATATACGTATATGTTTTGTCTTTATTGTGTATACATGAGAATTTTTGGGTGTTTCTAAAGATGTTGTTTAAAGCTAGATATATATACGTATATGTTTCTAAAGCTAGAAATGTTGTTTAAGTATAAGAAAAGAAGGAGAAAAAAAAGTTACAGTAGTGAGAGATAGTTGTAGATGGTAAAATACGGGTAAGAGAAGTTAGGATGGGAGTGGGTATGTAGTGAAAATAAATTAAAAATGGTGAGAAAATCTGGAAACAAAAATGAATGAAAGAAGGAAAGAAGAAGAACTGCAACTCGGTGAAGAAGAGAGAAGAAGGTTGGGAGGGAGGCTCGAAGCGGAAGACGTTAACGTAAAAGGTTAAAGTTGTCTTTAGTTAGAATTCGTATTCTTAGAATAGATAAAGATAGGCAGTAGAGAGTTTTAGCTATTCCGTGAATTTAAAGAATACGCAATCTACGTATTACATATTCTGTGTTTAATTGCAAACCAAACACAAATTTAATATTCTGTTAGAAATAGGGAGAGAATAGAATAGCTATTCCCTCAAACCAAACATCCCGTAAATGTTTAATTGTAACATTTAAAATCACTTTTTTCATAGAAATGGGTTTTTTGGAAACTGAAATACAACTTTTTGAGAAGCTTAAATTTAGAACTTTTCAAAAAAATACTTTTTCAGGTAGGTTTCTTAAATCAATTAATGAGTCTGTTTTTTAGTTTTTTTATCTTTGTGTTTTACATATAATTTTCATATTACCCACAAACATATCTTCACGTTTATTTTGAGATTTATATAATATTATTTGACTTTTTAAATGTTTTAATATTTATTTTTTATATTAGTTTTACTTATATTATAATCCATACAAAAGATTTGGTTAGATATATTTTTATTTATGTTTTATATGGTTTAAAATTATATAATAATTAATATATTGTACTTTGTATATTGTTTAATATATTTTAAATAATATTTATATGCATAAATAATTTTTATTACAAAATAAAATTTAGTTAAAAATAAAAGTGTTTTTTATTTTTATGTTGCCAAACAGTCTATTATATGAAGCTCTTTCAAAGAAGTTCTTTTTTAAATGACAGCCAAACAGTCAATTGACCTCTTAGAAAAGCTCTTTTTAAAAAAACTCTACTGACAAAAGCTCTACTGCCAAAAAATCTACTGATATAAGCCAATCCAAACAGGCTCTAAATGACATATACAAAAGTGCACATACTTTCAGCAATCATCAACAACTTACAAATGTATTGGAACAAGAAATTGAAAGTAATAATGCTCAAGCTTTTGTTTATGGTTCGCTCCTCTCAACTCTCACTCGATTCATGCCATGCAACAAAAATAAACTATATGCAAGGGTTTGTTAGGTCTTGCATATTTAACAGATCTTTACATTACGATGATTCTTTTAGTGTTAAAAACAGACAGGCTCCTATGACAAGTATTTATTGAACTCCAAGATGGGATGGTGGAAGTTGATAAAATCAACATATTATCTAAACAACATGAAGGGGTGAGCTTTAACCAGCATGTAGGCTACGTTACGATGTATCCAAAGAATAAAAGAACACTTTTCTATTATTTCATAGAGTCACCTCATGATTCGTTTACTAATCAATTGGTCTTATGGCTCAATGGATTTAATACATTTGCACGAGCACATGTTAGACTGAAGCTTCTATAGAGAAAATTTGATTAGTAACATATATCATGATTTACTTGCAGGGCGAAGATGCTCGTCTTTGGGAGCAGGAATCATATAAGAATTGGGACCTTTTAAAGTCAAAAGTGACAAATGACACTTAATTTAAATTCTTATGTCTGGAATATTGGTAATTTAAGAGACTAAACTATCTTCTCCTTTTCTGTTGCTAGGGCTTTAGCTAAGACAAATTGTTGCTTGGTTCCATATAGCTAATTTGTTTTGTCTTATTTGGAGCCCTAGTTCTCGAGACAACTTCATCTTTTTATCAGGAGTGAGTTAAAAGATCCTTTTAAGAAAGTCCAGCTGATCACTTATTAATTTGACGGTGAGCAAAACAATGGGTCGCTAGTGGGAAGAACAAAATGAGTGTGGTAAAGGAGAGGGTGTTCTATAGCAGCGGTAGAGTGTTCTGAGTGTGGTAAAGGAGGAGGTAAAGTTATGTTAGGGCTTTTTGTTCTTTGATTTTTTTTTAATATCACTTCTTATGACATGGATTTCATAGGACACTTGACATCCTACTATACAGTCACATCAGTATTGTTAGCAAAGAGATTAATGTTAAACTATTTTTGTCTAAAATTAAAATTTTGAGTAATTTATTTTCACTTTTTTAACTATGAGCTATAATTACAAAATTGTGCAAATTTATTAATTTTTTGGTAATAACCTTATTAAAAAAAACTTTGAGCTACTATTTTTAAAAATAAAATTTTATTTTAATAATATTGTCTAAATTATTCTTACATATTATATAAGTTAGTATGAAAAATAATTTAAATAATAGGAAGCTAATAGGGATCTCTCTTGGAAAACACCTTCTGAGCTTGAGGAGTAATGTATATCCTTGGATAAAGCATCAACTGGGGAATGGGAACAACATCTGACACTGGTTTGACAACTGGACATCATACAGTCCCCTTATTGTAAGAAGTGAGATTATGCATTTAAGTAGCTTTATTCTAAACTCTAGAGTTTCCTCTCTAATACATGATGGAGAATGGTCTTCAAACTTTAGAGGTTCTTCCTCTCTGGCTACATTCTTACCCTAGATCCAACAATCTCAAAATGAAGACTGCATTTTATGGAATTTCAATTTCAATGAGTTATTCACAAACAAATCATGCTATTCAATTTTCAGAGTTAGTTTGAGAGAAGTTGCTTGGCATGAAATACTTTGGAATCACTCTTTAAACCCTAAGGCTTCTGTAATTATGTGGTTGTTGGTTGATGCCTTACAGCCAATCGCTTTGGTTATAGTTTAGTAATAAATTATTTAAAGATATTCTTTATTTTATACATATTTAGGTGTATATGATAAATTTCATGTGATAATTATACATTACAAATGAAATTATAATTATGAGATTCATATTGCATTTATGTATTATCCTTAAATTGTTCGTAATTGTTATTTTATTAAGACTGAATATTAATAGAATGTAAAAAACTAGAACACCTTATGTTTTTCCTTATGAAGGAAGTAGTCAATCTCATATGCTAACGTATAGAGATACTTAAATAAACGTATGGGTGTTTGTTAGAGAATAAGTTCACTGAATAAACCCGATATGATAAATCCATTTGGAACATTACTTATATGTCTATGAAACTCTCATTGTGATGATTGTATAAATGATCATTTGATTTGAGGTCTCTAAAACGATCTTGTATAAAAATTGTTATATTTTGATACTATTTATGACCTATTTAATCATAGGTTGGTTAATCGGTAGTTATTGGATATATCATAAACTAGATAAAGGTAGTTATGTGATCAAGATATTATTCATCACTCTAAAGTAATTAGGGAGAATGTTTCGTTGTTCTCGATTAGTATTGATTTGAGAAATCCTAGGCTAAGGTGGAATGACGCTTTGTAAATAGTTTACAAATGTCATAAATTAAATCAATAGCTAATGGTGGAGAACTAATATGGTTGGGCTCAAAAAGAGCATACAATAATTCGATGCTCTGTCTAATCGAAATATTATATGATGAACGAACTAAATTCTACAAAAAAACCATGCACGAAAAGGTTAGTCAAAATTACTTTAACATTCTTTAATATTTAAGTGGTCATGAAGCGTTGCTAGAAGGCAATCTTGATAAATGATTATAAATTATTTAATTGAAAAATTAAAGATAAATTAAAAGAAAATTCAATTTATCCAATTCTAATTATGAATTATAATTATAATTTATATTCATTGCCAACATATTTGAGAACCTAATAGGTCATGAAGAAAGCAAAGATACTTTATCAAATTGAACTTGGTTGTAAAGTTTGAGAAACTTTATGATTAAATATAAGTTATTTAATAAATAAGGATCAATATGGGGTATTGGATCTTATTTGAGAATAATTGGTATTAACTAAAATTATTTGTAATTCTAATTAAAGTTTAATTAGAATTAGAGTTTAATTTCAATTAAATTACTAAAATGTCCAAAACCTATTATAAATAGGCTTAAGCTCTAATAGAGCTGGCATTTCTTACTTAACTCTCTCTGTAAGTGTTACAGAGTTTTCTTAACCAATTTTGTAAATATTTTTAGAGGTCGGATATTTGTAAGGCTACGGTGGTTGAAATGGATCGATTTCAAAAATAGTTCAAGGGATACGACAAGAACATAATCAAGCTTCGAAATAAGGAACAAATTTAAATTCACATTTTATTATGATTTGTATTAATCATTTTATAAAATCAAATTGATCTTGATTTTTAGAAAAACAATTTGCAAAAAACTTTCGTAATTATTCCACTGCAATCGTGATTGAAAACCAATTTGTAAAAAAGTTTCGTAATTATTCCGTTGCAATCGTTATTGGGTTCTATCCTGATTTCCTAACAATGGCTCGTTATTAAAAATAGAATTAGAACAAAAAACAGGTGGTTTGAAGACTTTAATCCGTTCTATGTACTTTGTAAGGTGAATATGGAGGATATGATGCATCCATTTTTTTAGTGTAGATATTCTAAAACAATATGGAGAAGAGTGATGTACAAGCCACGAGAGTATTGCCAGAATTATGAGTAAAGTGAGGTGTTGAACTAGCTAAAACCAAGCAATTGAAGCTAAATTCCACGAATCTTGAATACAACTTTTACCACCGCTATTTATATCATTTGAAAAGAGAGGGGTTAAAGACTTTATAAAGGGGAAGACATTGAAAAAACACTACGTAGCTAAAGCCAACCTCAACTAAATAAGGGAGGTTATGCTAGCTAAATCAGCACACAAGCAACTTACTTTTGATATGAAAATCAAGATGGAACATTTAGAATAAGTTGATTGTAACTTTCTGTTATTGTTTTTGTTGATTCTCTCGTGTAACTAGAAATTCTTGTAACTTTGTAATAGTTTTTTTTAATATTTAATAAAGAATTCTTTTTAAATCAAAATAATAATAATTTAAACAATATTAGCATAACTTATTAACCTCTACTTTCTTGCTTAATTTACTTCGTTAATATAAATAAGGTTTACTCTAATACCTACCACTCTAATGTTTTCAACAAATTGAAAAATTAAATACAAATAAAAATTTGACGTAATCATCATAAGCACACGTGACACATGTCAAAATATCTGAAGAAAGGGACGATGGATGCACGCAGGTGTTTTATGGTACAGTTCAGCGTAAATCTTTTTGGATCTTTCTACCCGCTGATTATAACGCTTCAAGATGTCTTCAGGCATTAGGCTGAGTGAGTCATTACTGATTTATAATGGTTATGCAAATCCAACGGTGCAAACTATCTAATTTGACGTGTGATCCTTTGCTAATTGCTACTCATAATTTCTCCAGCCGTACGTCTTTTATATATATGTGTAACGCTCTTCGTCCTTCTCCGTCTCTGCCTTGCACAAACTCTCCCGCTCACGAACCATTCTTTCTTCTTCTTCCTTGTGGTCTTTGACTGATTGCTGGATCAGATACTGAGGAGCAACAAGAGTCTTTTTTCAGAGATGGGGCAGCGTTTCAGCAAAATCATTGGGAAGAAACAAAATGGGAGTACTACCACCATCGTCCCGTCCGGCGATCAGGACCAGCCCTCATCACCTCATCCAATTTCCCCTAACGAAACCATTCCATCTGTCGGGAATACTTCTCCGTCTTCGTCACACCACAGCTCCTTACCTATCCCGCTTCCGTCAACGTCACATAACGACCCCATTCCGTCCTCAAACCCCCACTACTTGCCTAGTCCGCTTCCGTTAGCTGCACGTAACGACCCCATTCCGTCAGTCAGGAATGGTCCTCCTCGACGCCTACACAGCAGATTCAAGCCTCCGCTTCCACCAAACTCGAGTGGAGAAACTGTTGTATTTTGTTGACTTTTGATGGCATGGTATTTTTGACCTTGAAGGATTTGTATTATTTTGACTTTTTTGGCAAAATTCCTATCCCACATTGGTAAGGAATGAAGAAGGGAGGAGT
>JANZLX010000213.1:32679013-32689161 GCA_025531955.1 Erythroxylum orinocense
TATATAATAGATTTTTTGAGTATTCCAGGTTCAGGTTTAAACCTAGAACCGCAAGTTAGAAACCTGAACCTGAACCAAGAACTTGAATTTTCAGGTTCGGTTAACCTTGTTTACAGGTTCGGTTCATGCAGTTCAAGTCCGGTTCACAGGTTTGCGGGTTTTTTTGAACACCCCTAACACTCGTGCTTAAGTAAATACACCACATATTCATCTGATATAGTTGGTCCTTTCTCCCTTATAAACCTCCACAATATTTCTTCTTATAGTATCACTTGATCATTTGTGACTTACACATTATTTACTGGTTCATTATTGACATTCTTTTCCTGTACATTTAGACTATTAACTTGTTGCTCTGATATATTGCTTGGCTTTGATACAACAAAGGGAACAATAACTTGAGAAGAGAAATTAGGTGAAGAATTTTCCTCCTGATTCTTTTAAATATCTACCTTTCGTGGTTCTCTACTCCCACTGATTTGTCCATTTTCAATGAACCTAGCATTACTAGATTCAACTATTCTTGTACCATGGTTAGGACAATAAAATATGTACCTTTTGGACTTTTCTGAATAACCGATGATGTAATACTAATGGTTCTTACATCAAGCTTTCTTTCATGAGGATTATAAATTCTTATTTCTACTAGACAACTCCAAACATATAGGTGCCTCAAGCTAGGTTTCCTACCTATCCACAATTTGTAAGGTGCCATAGGAATTACTTTACTAGGATAATTAAATATGTAGCTATCTTTAATACATACCTCCATAAAGATAAAGGTACATTAGTGCAACTTAACATATCCTAACCATATTCATAAGAGTACGATTCTGTCTTTCAGTTACATCGTTCAGTAGTGGTGTAGTGGGTATTATATAATATGCATAAATGCCCCGACTTTGAAGAAGTTTTGCAAGTGGACCTAGAACTATCTATTCTCATCATTTTACCATAATATTCACCGTCTCTATTAGATCTTACTACTTTCACTTTTCTATCTAACTACCTTTTCACTTTATTAATGAAAATATGCATTAAACAAGCAAATATATATTTGAAGATAAGTCTATTTATAGGTATTAAAGATTAATAAACTCTATTTATAGGTATTAAAGATTAATAAACCTACAGATCCCTCTGTAATAGTTAAGGCATAATAAGGTTGCTGCTGACTTGCTTCATTAGTGGATGAGGTCAATTGTTGTTATTAGATAGGAACTGATTGAGCTGACTATTATTGGGTAGGAACAATTTCGATACCTGCCACTTTCTTCCTTTGTTTCTATCAAGTGCCAATATATTGGACATTTATAAAAACAATCATAAATTTTATTAACATTACAATACATCCAATCATCATTACAAACATAAATTCAATCATTGTCATAGTGCTTATGACAAAGAATTGCATAAGCATTATGACAATGTTATAGGATATATTAGGCTTCCTAAATTACTTGATAAGATTGTTATAAAACTCAAACATTTAGTTGTAATATGATTTTTATAATAGAATTTTTAATTTAATATGTACAACTTTATCATATAGTTACAGTATTATCGTCATTATATTATTCTAATTTATTGTAATTGTATTTATCATAACTTAATAATGTTTGAAAAATTTTATTAATATTAATTAATATTTATCATAACTTTCATCAAACATGTTATAAGCAATACTCAAACAAGCTTCTTAATCCATTTAAGCCTTAATCAACTCATTTTGGATGCATTCACCATCTCACCATCTTCATTATTAACACAATACACATTCACCATCAACCAAACTACAACAGACATCTTCATATAACACAAAACCTAATATTATACATAAATACAATTGTCGCAAAGCAGAACATAAAAACAATCGTCGCAAGGTATAGACGACTTACCTTGACGAATGACGGAAGCAACAATTGAAGAAGATAGAAGCAACGATTGAAGAAGATGGAAGCAAAGGAAAGAAAACGATAACGAAAAAAGATGGGCGGCTTCATTTTCGTGTTTAAAATAACACAAAAATGACATTTGTTTTGTCGTTTTCATGTTATATTTAAGAATGTTCCAACATTTGGAAACGATTTCAGAAAAATTTTACTAAATGTCGCAATTGGCAACGATTTCTATAATTGTCGCCAATGTAGATAAGGTATCCTTTTTGTTACTACCTCAAGGAATCGTCACTAAAGGTATACCATTGGCAATGATTTACTACAACCGTCACCAATGTGCTAATCTTTGGGTGACGGTTTTATAGAAGGGTCACTAAAGGAGGTATTTGGCGATGATTTTATAAATCATTGCCAATTCTTTTCAGATCTATATATTTATATTTAACAAAATTTTTGTAATATATAATTTCTATAAAATAGAATAGGTATATATAATAAATATAGTTTTGTGACATTACATAAAATCGTCAAATAATATATTTTAAAAGAGATAAATAAAAAGTACAAATTTATGTAATATAAATTAATTTTGTGTTTTTAGTTTTATAAAATTTTAAAATGACATTGATGTTAGCTAAATTTATTTTTAGACTTGCATTCATTGTAAATAATATTAAATTTGATTTTTAAGAATATGATATTAGTATTTAATATTGATTTCCATTTTTTACTATATTGTAATTATTTTTAATTATATTGCAATAAATATAATTATATATGGTAATTAATATAATGTTATATGAATATATAAATAATAATTGTAATTAGTATAATGATTTATGAATGTATAAATAATAGATAAATTTTCTCATATCTTACTTATGTAATATATTAGCCTATTTAATCATAATTCTATATTTATTATATATAAATTCTATATTGTTATATAAAATTTTTATATGATATATAATTTCTATATTATATAGAGTGGAATATATAGGAATATGGTTAGGTGAAGAATTAAAAAAATAGTCACAAAAGTTTCACATTTTTATTGCCAAAGTTCAAACTAAAACTACATCGTTTTATGAAATTGAAAACCTAATTACCAAACAGAAGACATAAATTAAAAACCTCCCCCGTCAAAAGAGTCTCCAGATGCTTCCTAATTAAGGTTGATCTATCGAAAGCAGTCTTCGTCTCCGAGTTGATTAAGTTGTCAGGTAGGGATTCCTCTATCTTGCTTCTCACCTTTCCTTTTTTTTTTTTACCTTCGGTCGTTGTTCTATAATATATAGTCATTAACTTTCACTTGGAGGAGTCACTGGTCACTCTGATCCCAAGTGAAAGCTAATCTCGAGGTATGAAATTACTTGATTATTTTATACAAACTCAATGTCTTCTTGCTTAACATAGATTTCCAACTACTAATTAGAGATTATAGGGTCTTATTTTGGATAGATAGCTTCGATCTCCAATCTTTATTAAACTCTTCATGTAAGTCTACCCTCTTTGGAAAATTGTGCTTAATTGCTCTAAAGTTGATTTGTTCATCTTTTTGGATTTCTTGCATCTATTTTCTGTGTGATTTCTGCATCTTATTGATTACCTTGGTTTGGCCTTATTGTTTTTGTAATTCATTCTATTTTAAACTCCAACAAAGTAGCTCTCTCCATATCTAACGAGGGGCGTGAGGGACCTAACTATTTTTATTAGAATACTAATCCATACAGGATTAAGGAAATATGTTGTTTTGGAACAGTTGTTGATTGCAAAAACTGTCTGTTCAATTGGGTAGGCATGCTGTTTATTTAGCTATTTAAGTTCTATAATGTTTGTTTCTTAGGTGAAACGCATGGTATTTGCAGTTCATCTAATCCTGTGGTCCATATTGCATCCGGAAAGAGGATGTCAATAAACCAATACTTAGGGGAAGATCTTTGATTGTTTCAATTGATGCCTTAAAATATGCAAGGAGTCTTCTTAGGAATCTAAACACAAGGAACTCATTTACTTTATCTACCAAGCCTATGTTATTTAGAGTCTAGAAAAATAATTATTTATTTTCCTTTTCATTGGAATAGGCGTGAAAATTTATATTACATTACTTATCATATATATCATTATATTATATTACTTATCATATGTCAATATTTATTGTTTATCTGGTAAAAGTCATATATGATTATTATATTACAAATTTCATGTTAAAAATATTTAAAAATTTTGTGACACCATATAAAATTATCAAATCATATAATTTAAAAGATAAAAATAAAAATATAAATCTATGTAATATTAATTAATTTTGTGTTTAATTATAGTTTCATAAATTATTGAAATGATTTTACATTTTTAGTAGCTAAATTTATTTTTACAATTAAAATTATTGTCAATAATATCAAATTTAATTTTTCTCAACTATAATGTTGAGTTATAAAATGATCAAGTCAAAATTAGCAAATTTATAATTATAAATAAGAGAGTAATTTTGTTATTTAAACTTTTGGTAACGATTTAAAAAATTGGTCACCAAATCTCTAACTTTTTGTGCTAATTCACAAAATAGTCGTTAAAATGCTAAGTCGTCACAAAAGGACGATTTCCACAAAGTGTAGCTAAAGACTTACATTTAGCCTTTTGTGACGATTTCCACAAAGTGTAGCTAAAGACTTACATTTAGCAACTATTTTATAAAACATCACCAAAAAAAAAAAAAGGTTTTGGCAACGTTTTACAAAATTGTCGTCAAAATAACTTCAAAGGTCACTTTGGTTGCAGCGAATAGCGATTGTTTGGGATTCATTCCAGTTTTATTATTTTCTATTTTATCTGTTACCAATATTAAATAACTAAAAATAAGAAATAGAGACTTTATTTTCATTCTTATCTCTTTTATCACTGATTAATATACATGACCTGACTGATTTGATAGAACAGGAAAAGCTTAACTAAATACTTGAAACTATTTGAAAATGCTAAATCAAAAGGCGAGTACTAGTCTAGTACTATTTGAATATGATAACTTGACCTTACGTGCTAAGAGAAGGCGTCATGAATACTTGGTCAAACTAGACTTCCAAGTGTGCATTGGTGACTTGGACAAGACATGCAAACCCATTACTTCCCCGTCGCCTCAATCTTATCAGGTAACTAGTGACTGTAACAGTTTGGATAGAGTTAATCAAATGATGAGAAAGAAAATATCACACCGTATAGTTAAGTATATATATAGGAAGAAACCCTGGAAAAGCTAATCCTTGCATTCTAAGCACGCTACTTGTACAAATTTTACTAGGAGATTATCATACTTAAACATAAAATAGTAGAAATTTCATTTGCTGTCAATTTCTAGATTATTTTATGATAAATTTATTCTACTAAATTGCAAACTCTTTTTTGACCCAAAAAAAAATTTGCAAACTCTTTAAATGGCTTAGCTAGCTTTTGTTTTCTTCTGTAATGCTTATCTAATCACTAATAAGAATACCAAACCAAACTGAAGTGAATGGTCATATGGTTGTTTGAATTCAATGGAATTCTCCCATCCATCACCTCACACGCCTAACTATAAATCCATAACCACTCTGTCATTCCGGACATCACCCAACTAACTGCTTCATGGTGAAGCATGTGCTAAACCCACCTTAACCCGCTCATATCTTCCATCTTTCTATTATATGCTTTTCATTTTGATTTACTTTGGGTTGCGAAGCCCAAGACTGGAGAGTCACTAGATTTGCGGAGTGACGGGATGTTTTGACCATGTGTTGCGGCATGACTGAAAGCATCGGAATCTTCCAGGTCGTGGATGATTGGGAGTTAAAACGAAATGGACGGTCGTGATGTGGTTATTATAGATTGCCTGTCGGTTATCTGTCGTTAGGATGGGTACAGGTAAGGTGTTGGCTACGAATCACTTTGTCTATTATTATGTTTCAAATCTATTCTATTCTATAAAAATAAAAATTTATCTATTTAATAAATAAAACCTATCAAAATTAGACAACTAAAATTGCTACACCTAAAGTTAGAACACAGGATCTTGAGTCATTCGCCACGCGTTTCCTTCTCGGAGATGACCGCATTGCGTGCCGCATCGCATGACAGTTGCGCGTCAGTTGCTCCAATTCTTGGTCTCTTTCGCTCTCACGCACGCCGCTTGTTGTTTCTACGCAGCTAACAACTTAATTGACATAAGCACCCTTCATCAATTGAGAAATTTTAACAAACAAATTGAATTAAAATATTATGAATAAGAGATGAAGGAAAATCGTGGGAATTAATGTTACACACGTGGCGAGCAACGAGGACGCTTGAGATGAAGATTAGCTGTCTTACTTGCTAAGATAGCTAGCTACCCAACTAACAAGAAACCGCCAAACCCAGGGCCTAGAAGACAGGTGAGGCCAGTTAAATTTTGACAACAAACAAATTTCGACGGAACATACTGATGGATAAGAGCTAGCCCTTCTCTGTCGTTAATACATATAATAGTGGAAAAAACCTGCTTGGAGGATGTTCCAGGAAGATGAAGACTTGGGCCAAGTCGGTCTGAAGACTGGGTTTGTACGTCAATGTCAATGCTTTTTTGTTATAAATAATATTACATATGGGGTCGAATCAAAATTAAGTTAAGTGTTCATATTGAAACTTAATTTGCAAGGCATGCTCCAACATGGAATCTAAACCAAGTGACAGAACCTAGCTAATCTCTACAGTCTGAGCTCGTCAGTGAGTCGGTAATTCAGTCTTTGTTGTCAATCATTTTGCAGAATTTTATGCAAATTATAACTTTTTGAACAAACAAACTCATCAAAAACTAAGAGGAGTCTCCGGGTCTTACTGGGATCACACAGCTACTAGTCCAATTGAGTAGAAAAAAAAGTAGTAGTTAGAGTTTTGGAAGGACAAGAAGGTCATTAAACTTGATTAAAAACTAAAAATCTCAAAATGAGATATTGCGTTGGATGCAAAAACACAAAACCATTAAAAATGTACTAAAAGCTAAAAGTCAAATACTAATCCAATTCACCCTTTTGTCATATCAGGAATTAATTAATACAGTAGTATGATTTTACAAACAACCCTAGGCTTGGGGTTGAGGGTTAAAAGGGAATTAAGGTGTACAACTGTTTTGACTTGGTCCTCTATAATAGCTCAGTCTTCTCAACGCCACACTCCAAACCTGCTCTCTGTCTTGGTTGACCGACTTCACTCTCACCGCCAACTCTCCCCCACTCCACCTCAGCTGTATATTTCTATATATAACTATAAGCCTCTCCTTAGTACTCCACATTCGTTACCATCTTCTACTAGACTTCTCGTTTGTCTCTCTATCTTGGAGACTAAAGCTTTCAATCTTCTCTTGTGCTTTACCACTTTATCTAGATTTTAAGTCGGTTATTATGGCTCTTGAAGCTCTAAACTCTCCTACCACTTTCGACCATGAAGACTCATGGGCCAAAAGGAAGCGCTCCAAACAATCTCGTAGCGAGTCCCCAGCTCCAACTGAAGACGAATACCTCGCTCTCTGCCTCATCATGCTCAACCGTGGCGAACCCACCACAGCGCCAGTCAACGAATTCTCCACCCCACCACCGTTACCATCTGCTTCTTCGAATCTATCTTACAAGTGTGTGGTATGCAATAAAGCTTTTCCCTCGTATCAAGCCCTTGGTGGCCACAAAGCAAGTCACAGAAAATCCTCTCCGGAGACCATCACAACCACGGCCACCGCCATCAACACATCAGCTTCCGCCTCATCCACAGCCACCGGAGTTCGGGTTCATGAGTGTTCTATCTGCCACAAGACGTTTGCAACAGGTCAAGCTTTGGGTGGTCACAAGCGCTGCCACTATGAAGGCGGTGTTAATAATAATAATAATGACACTAGTAACAATAGTAGCACTGTTGCCACGTCATCTCAAGGAGGTCAGGTTCAAAGTCAAAGCCGCGGCAGTGGTGGGCTCGACTTTGACCTTAATTTGCCGGCCTTGGCAGAATTTGAGTCCGGTGCCGGCGAAGAAGTTGAGAGTGTGAAGAGACCGAAGTTGTTTCTTGAGGCGAAAGGAAGTTTGGAGATTGCTGCTGAAGATTAGGTTTCTGAATTATATATTTAGTAACAATTAATGAGAACGCTTTAACTACTAGTTGTTTTTGTTTATTTTTTAGGTTTGATTTTGATACATTTATTCTGCATAGGATAGGAGATTTGGTCATTGTTTGTGAAAGTACTGTAATAATTATTAATTAGCCAATCGATATTTTTGGTTTATTTATTATTTTTATTAAAATCAGAATTTATGTATCACTAACCAACCATCTGATCAATATAAAATGAATGCATCCAGGTTAGTTAATCTCCAAAATTTGTTCGATTTGGAATGGTGCTTCAATTTATAACTTTGTTTTTTATAATATAAAAACAATTGTGAGGTGTTTTAACTTTTAAATATTCCAAGCAAAAAGTCTTGAAGAGGGGACTAAAGGAGTGAACACTTACACACCCATGTTACTAATGTGAACTCCATGTGAATCAGGCCTTCGATGGTAAAAGCACCCGTTACAACGACATGTAGGGTTGAACATCTTTTGGCTGGCTGGGGAGTGAGGAGGACACTTGTACACACACGTCTCAAGTCTAGCCTCTTGTAACAGTTTGGTAGGAGGAAGAATCAATGCATTTATCTTGGTGGGATGTATGTATACAATCTGTTGAGACTGAGTGGCACGACGTGTAAAATTATATGGAGAGACTTCATGAAGACAGTAACTTGAAGCCTATACGAAAGAAAGTGTGCGTGGCGTCGTCGGTGTTTATTCTTGGCTTGAGTGAGTGCCAAAACAACTCTTTAACAAGATACCTTGGTTTGGCGGTTGCTAAAGCTTTGAATATCAAATGCAAGATGGGAATAAATTAACTATAACTATGCTTTAATATTGATGAGAGGTAGGAAGTCACACTACAGAGAGATCGAGAAAAGGAGCAACTTTTTAAGGGAGTTCTTTGCGTGTGGGACGTTGCCTATTGTATTGTAGAAACTGATGAGTTGGACACATCCCAGAATTTCTTGGAAAAGATAATAGGCAGGCATGTGACAAACATTTAGGATCACTTGGTCATATGTACGCTGTCTAACCTAAAGGAATAGTGTTCCAATTTACTTGCATGTTGTTTATTTATTAAAGTTAATATATCTCTTGGTTCCGGATAATCACTGACTAGCTGCTATCTTCTTTTTGTTTAAGCTTGAATTGACTTGTCAAGCCAAGAGACTTTTTACTTTTATTGTAATATGTACGTAGGTTCGATGTATCAGTTACATACAGCTGTCGAATTGATGCGTGAAAACATACCAAACATTTCTTTTTTTCTGATTTTTCTTGCCATAAGTCCATGATATCATGAGTCATGACTGATTTGCTGGAAAGAGCGATAGAACTATTTTGAGTCTTAAACACCTTTGAAGTCCTAATTTAGCACATTTGGCTGACAAGTCAAAATATTAAGATTATTTTAACATAAAAAATAAACATTTAAGATTATTTTATAATATTTATACTGATCATCAATTCAATTTATCTTATAATTAATTAATAGAAAAATATTAGAAATACGTGAATTATAAAGCGTGCTTTTAATTCTTAAAACTTTTTGAACCATCAATAATAGATATCTTAAAACTCTTCAATGATGATGTTTCAAGTTATAATCATATAATCCTATGATGGTATGGATTCCTAGCTAGTGTTTTCCATATCAATCTATGATGTTTTTAATGGTTTATAGGGTCAATTGTCCAGTGATTGTTTCTTATCAGAACCATCACAGGGTATGGCTATCTAGGGCTTTTGGTAAATAAATAAAATTCATATTAATTCATCAAATATATAATATAATGTTTACATTGATTATATAACTTTTAGTTTTGTATACTTGCTCTTAGGCTAGTTTTTGGTGGAGTTTGACTTGGATGATAAGTTTATATTAAGCCTCTAATTTCAGCACTTGTATGTTCGTTTCCTCTTATTACAACTTAGCAACTGTATGGATTAAACTTGTCTTAGTTTAACAAGTTCGTCAACCTTTTTGGGTCTTACATAAGAGCTCTATGATAGAATTTTATCATTATTGTGGACTAGCATAAAAACATAATTGTGTACAAAACCTCGATTAATTAGATGTCAATGCTAATTCTCAATTTAACGTGTCATTGGGCCTGTGTCCATGGGCCTGCTATGATGGGT
>JANZLX010000213.1:32689261-32699546 GCA_025531955.1 Erythroxylum orinocense
CTCTAGGGAGTTATGAACTACATTTAATAAATAGATTCTTGCTCTTACTCTCAGGCAAGAAGAGCATTGCGGGCTCTAAGAGGTTTGGTGAGGTTGAAGATATTGATACAGTGGCAATCTGTGAAAAGACAAGCCACAGCCACTTTAAGAGCCATGCAGACTCTTGCTCGTGTACAGTCTCAGATTTGAGCTAGAAGACTCAGAATGTCAGAGGAGAATGAGGCCCTCCATCGACAGATCCAACAGAAAAATGCTAAAGAGCTAGAGAAGATGAGAACATCTGTAAGTGCAAGTCAATCTCCATCTGTTTAGTTAGTATCCTGTGCAGTTTCTTCTGTTACTCTCTTATATACTACTACCTAATTTGTTGATTACTTATGTCAAACAAGAGTATATGGCTTCTATTCATCCAGTCCTTTTTGGTTCTTCCTCAGGTTGTTGTAGACTTCTTTTTCTACCCAAATCCTTTTCAAAGCTTGCTTCTGCACTATATATATATATATATATATATATATATATGCACCAGTGCTGGATTGTGATGAATTCTACATTTTTCTGTTTATTTTTTCCTTCATTTTGAATATTGCATTCCCCTCTGCATCCAAAAGTACTGTATAAACCCTCATGAATTTTTCAAGAGAAGTCCCAATTCCAATTCATCGAATATGACACCATTAAGTTACCTCCTTTAAACTAGTCTAGTTCATTCACTTCCTTTTAACATCAGCTATTAAGAGTTAAACATTTGAACTTTCTTCATTCTACTAAAATTAAGCATCTGTTTCTCTTTCTATCTGACAGGGTTTTGAGCTTTTTTTGCTTATTAATGGATTACTCAATTGATAATTGCTTTTAACAAGTCTTTCTTCTCACTATGCTAAGTAGTTAATATGGCTTGTTGCTCTATTTTCTCCAAACTTTGCTTTTAAAAAGGGGAAAAGGCGTTCTCCCATTGCCCCAAAAAAGTGTAAATTTATTTTCTATTAATGGTTCATATATTCTACCTTTGTTTATGCAATAGATTGGCGATAACTGGGACGATAGCACATCAAAGGAGCAAATTGAGGCAAATTTACTACACAAACAAGAAGCTTCTCTGAGAAGAGAAAGGGCTTTAGCATATGCATTCTCTCATCAGGTAACCTTAAGATTTCATTAGTTTGTAATTAGTCTGTGAAACTCAATTAGTTTGACTAGGATGGCGTCGAAGTCTACGTGTTTTTTCTGTCGTAATGGAATCAAGAGGAGGTAGCTTATCCCCCCTTTTTATCCCATAGTTCCTTTTCTAGGAATTGTTTTTTTGTTATTTAGATGAATGATGCATGAATTTGGAAATTAGTTCATAGTCTGCACTTTTTCTTGACGGAGGTCTCTGTCTCCACCAATATGTTTGATGGGAATTTGAGCAAACATTCTTATCTACATCTCCGTAACGTCATACTAAAGTTCTTTTTTTTTCTTCCTCTTCTTTTTATTTGTGCTAAGAGACTTGAATTCTTAATCTTGAATCGAGAACCCTTTTGAAGCTAATGAGTGGTAACTTACACAGCAAACGTGGAAGCAATCTTCAAAAACAGCAACAATCCTCCTTGGGGTTGGAGTTGGTTAGAGAGGTGGATGGCAACCAGGCCTTGGGAGAGCTGAAGTGCAGTAGATAACAATGACCGAGCCTCTGTGAAGAGTGCACTGAGTCACACGATGTCCGTTGGGGAAATCACCGAAGCTTATTCTAATCGTGGCATGAATTATGAGAACAAGCCTTCCCCTGGTACTCCAAAGTTAAGCCGAGCTCCTAGTCGCCAATCCCCTTCAACTCCTCCTTCCAAGGCACCTTCGATAGCATCAGTAACAGGTAAAATGAGGCCTCCAAGCCCGAAAGGAAGTTATTGGAGTGGGGATGAGGATTCCAGGATTATGTTTAGTGCCCAATCTGAGCTCTATAGAAGGCATAGTCTTGTGGGGTCATCAGTCAGAGATGACGAGAGTCTTGCAAGCTCTCCCTCTGCTCCAAGTTACATGGCTCCGACATAGTCCGCAAAGGCAAAATCACGCTTGTCAAACCTATTAAGCGCAGACAAGAATGGGACACTAGACAAGGCATCTGTGGCATCTGCGAAAAAGAGGCTATCATTTTCTGCTTCCCCAGCAGGAATGAGAAGACATTCCGGTCCTCCTACAGTGGAGTCTAGGGTCATTAGGGACGTTGAATTGCACTCAGAACGGAGACTTGACAATGGAAGAACAAGCAGATAGTGACAACATTCCTGAAACTAATTTCACTGTAGGGTTTAGTGAATGAGGATTACTCCATGAAATGAGATTATCTATTGGTTTGAACTTTGACCGTTCCTGTAATTTTCCTCCTCAGCAGCTACTTTAATATAGAAGTGGGAAAACAAACAAAGAAGGGAATGAAATATCGTATTCTTAATATTAAACTTAATGTCTTAGATTAGTCCAACTCAATTCGAAGTTGATAGGACATATATGCTTTGATATTTGATTGAAAATTATGATAAATTGAGTAATCTAATATGAGTCGAGTTGGTTTAAATTTAATAGGTGATTTAATTAAATTAAAACTCAAATTTAACAATTTTTTCAACCAGCAAAACATAATAATCATGTTTAGTTTAGATCAACTCAACTCAAATTAACAAACCAAGAATAATGTATTATAATGTTATGTTCCCAAAGATAATTATGATAATGTTTATATTACAAGAGAAAAAGATGGTCCATTCACACCATTTATTATTGTTATATAAAATTTTTTAATCAAATTCTGTAATATGCAAGTAATAAAATAAGAAATGAGTAAAAATTCAAATAAAATAGTTTATGTAAAAATGATAAAGTATGAAATCTAATTTGTAAAAAGATAACCTAACCTAAGTTAAGAAATCTATTTAAATTGAAAAAAATAGTTCAACTTAAATTAAAAACTGAAACGAACTAATTTTCAATTGGTTAATTTCTTATATTATTCATTTTCTTCTTTTTATTAATATAACTAATTAATACTAATCGAGTCCATTGTCTATCTTAAGTCGGAGGTAGGTGGGTATATAGTTGTTTTTCTTTTTCTTGCTACAGTATTGTCTCATGTTTATTTATTGTTTTCTTCAAACTCTTTTTAAAATTTTATTTTTTTATGAATATATAGAAAATAATTTGTGTACTAATTAGGAATAATATTATGTATTTTTGAATGTTCTCATGTTTGTGGACAACTTATTGAAGATCCCAAGCTTGTTGAATGTAGACATAATAGTCTTTTATGTATGTCTGTTTCTAGAGAGTTAAATTTTGTGTGGTGATATATTTTTCTGGGTTCGTTACTTATCAAGGATTTTCCAAACTTTTTCTGGGTTCGTTACTTTACGGCGACGGCGACGGAAGGCTTCCGAAACTCTCCATTTGGTGGGAAGCAGTGGAAAGTTCTAGAAGGTTTGCCTAATCACAGACGGACTCCAATGCAGAAAATGACCATTTTCCTACAAAGTAATTTGCTCTTAAGAACTATTTCAATGGCCGCAAGGAATTCTGAGGTTGGTAATAGAAAACCTGGTTTCTCAGTTCTGGTTCATTCAAAAGCAACTGGTTTCCAATATCACTGTAGATTCACTTCTCCCAACTCCAAGATGAGGCAGCTCAGACTCAGGAAGGGGAAGGCCATTAGAAGTTTTTAACTTCCCATCTCCCCAAGTTTACACGTCGCACACCAAGTATGAGCCTGCAAATTCAAATTAAAGTCCAACTTCTGATTATTTCCCCGAAAACATAGTAAGGGAAGAAGCCCAATTCTCCACATTGAATCTTCTAGTTCTTTTAACGAGACCGTGTGCGAACTCTCACTCTTTCCTTTGCAAATTGGGTAATAAGCAAACTACAGCAGAAAATACTGAAAAGAACATTAAGTTGAACCGGATAATGAGAAGATCTTCTCATCAAATCCTCTTTAATTTTACCTTCGAATAACATATCAAAGAGAAAGAAGCTGAAACTGCGATGAACAGTACTGGCCCCAACGGTAACTCCACGGTGTCGCCGCCCAAGGAGAGTGAGCGGTCCACTGAAGAAGCTGACCTGATCGATCGCCACGCCAAGAAGATTAAGGCCTCCACTTGCGACCTTGGGGACGCCATGGAGACAGAGAGCACAGCGATGAGCGAACCAGCGATGAACAGTGCTGCCCTCGACGGTAACTCCACGATGTCGCCGCCCCAGGCGGGTGAGCGGTCCACTGAAGAATCTGATCTGGTTGCTCGCCCCACCCAGACGATTACGGCTTCATCTTGCGACCTTGGGGACGCCATGGAGACCACTCCCTCCATCTCGCCTCCGACGCCAGCCACGGTCGAGGATGGTGAAATCGGTCCTGCTTTTCAAGCTCAATATGTCTCCTTTAGAGACACCCTACTGCGGGGACGTCATCAAAGGCAGGGACTTGAAGCGGTCCAGGTGGAAGCCACCATTTTGGTGGGCGATGAGGAACCGATTACTGTCTCTCTGAAGGGGCCTAAGCCTTCCATTCGTTTGTCTGAGAAAACAATGGAGCGTCTCTATCGCCCTTTTCAGCGTAGCTTGATTTTGAAACCTCTTGGCAGGTCCATTGGTTTTCTTACCTTGAAGGACCGCCTTCGCCGCCTCTGGCATATCCCAGAAGACGCCTACGATTTGATCGATCTCAATGATGGATATTTTCTGGTTGAATTTGATATGGAGGATGATTATCATTTTGTGTTGGAGGAGGGCCCTTGGATGATCCTAGGTCATTATCTCACGGTTAGGAAGTGGCAGCCTAATTTTCGGCCTTCCACTGATGTCATCCAGACCACTGCGGTTTGGGTGAACCTTCCCGGTTGTCCTATCGAATTCTACGATGAAGCAGTCTTAATGGCAGCGGGGGAACTCATTGGCAAGCCGCTCAAAGTTGATGCAACAACGCTCACTAGGCGACGAGGCAACTTTGCCAGAATTTGTATTGAAATTGACCTTGGCAAACCACTCATCCCTGTTATTGATTTGAATGGTTATGATCAACCCGTTACCTATGAAGGTCTACACCTTATTTGCTTCTCTTGCGGCAGGAGTGGCCACCGGCAGGAAGCCTGCCCTTATACCACCAAGCTGGCGTCCGATCCCTTACCCATTGCGGAGGGGCCTGTTGAGGCATCGCTGCCTAATCCCCCAGGGCCTCGGGGAGCCTCGCCTCGTGATGACCCACCGCCTTTTGGCCCTTGGATGTTGCCTTCCCGTAGGCCTCCTAGGCGCCTGAATGGTAAAACCAAGCCTGGTGGTGCAACTGTAGAACGACGGATTCCTCCTACTGGCTCCCGGTACAATCTCTTGGCGGCTGTGGACGACGGTGCTGGTACTGCTCCCGTTCTGGACGGTGCTGTCTTGAGTAGTGGTGATGGGCGCACTGACATATCCCCACCAGTAGCCCCCGCAATGGGTGGTGTTGCCTTACCTCGGTCTCCGTCACGTTCTCTCCAGCCGCATCCATCTGGTGCTCGGCAGGCTTCCCATACGCCCCGTCCTTCCCCCGCCTTAGGTTCTGTTCGGCCTCCCCACGTCCGTGGTCGAGGTCCAGGCCGGGCCCTTAGTCCATTGCCTAATGCTCTGCCACCTCTTCGACCTCCTGCCTTTCATTCCCAATTTCCTCCTCTTGCTTTGTTGCGTACCCGCCCCAACACTTATCCAGCGGACTCTGGCCCCTCGGGCTCTGCCGACCCTGCCTCTCCAAATCTGCCTGTGCAAGTGGTTCCTCGGCATGATTTTGTTGACCCGATGTCTGGCATTCAGGCTGCAACTTGTGAATTACCACCGGATGCCAGCCTTATCCTAAGCTTCCACGCCACTGCTCCTACCAGCATGACCGTGGATGGTCTCCCTGCTGATGATGGGTTTGTTCCCACTTCCCTTCCTTGACTTCTCCATGTCTGACATTTTATTTTGGAATTGTAGGGGAGCGGGGTCGAAGCGGTTTTTAATGCATATTCGTGAATTACTTCGTGAACATCGGCCAGGTTTCTTGGTTCTTTTTGAAACTCGTATTAGCGGGACCAAGGCTCGTAAGCGGATCCTTAGCTTGGGGTTTGACTCTTTTTACCTGATGGATGCGGTTGGGTGTAAAGGGGGCATTTGGTTACTTTGGAACCAAAACTTTGCTTCTTTCGATATCGTTGGTTCCGCTGACCAGGTTGTCCATGGTATTGTTCGATGTGCTGGGCGCCCCCCTTGGCTCCTTTCTTGTGTGTATGCCTCCCCGTCAGCGGATGTGCGGTGGTCTCTTTGGATTGCTCTGGTTGCTTTCAGCCCTTTTGTCAACTTTCCGTGGGCACTCATCGGGGACATGAATGATTATTTGACACTGGCTGACAAACGTGGAGGCCGACCTCCCAGTCTCGTTCGTTGTATGCCCTTTACAAGCTGGATTGATGCTTGTGAGCTCATGGACTTGGGTTTCTTTGGCAACAGATTTACTTGGAGCAATCTCCATGCTGGCAGTGCCAGGATCTATCAACGTATTGATTGGGCCTTTGCCAATAGTGCTTGGCGGGTACTTTTTTCTGAAGCGATAGTTCGGCACCTTCCCCAGATTTACTCTGATCACTGTCCCATCCTACTCCACCTTCAGGGCCTTCCTGCTATCATTCCTCGGCACCGTCCCTTTCGTTTTGAGGCAATGTGGCTAACTCATCCAGATCTTGCTCGGCTGATTACTGATCACTGGGACTCTTCTTCTAGTGACCTCCCTGTCCTTACCTCCACTCTTCGGGACAAGCTACGGCAGTGGAATGCTTCCACGTTTGGAAGTCTTTTTCGCCGTAAACGTCGTTGTCTCCGGCGCCTTGAGGGTGTTCAGCGTTCCCTTATGCACCAGCCTCACCATAGCCTCTTCCTCCTTGAACAACACCTGCAGATGGAATATCGTGGCATCTTGGAGCAGGAGGAGTACTTCTGGTATAAAAAATCACGGGTTCAATCTATTGAATTTGGTGAGCGCAACACCTCCTTTTTCCATCTATCTGCTCTCAACAAAAGATGCCGCAATAAAATTATATCTCTCCGAAGGCCGGATGGTTCTTGGTGTGCGGATTTGGAGGAGCTGAAGCACTTGGTCAAACAACATTTTGAGCTTCTTTTTGCTCCTCCACTAGATGACTTTCCTATTGATGCCATGCCCCCATGTCCGTCTCTTCTGGTGGATCAATGTCAGACATTGGTTACACCGGTCACGTTGGAGGAAACCAAGGCCTCGATTTTTGGGATGCGTCCATTTAAAGCCCCAGGTCCTGATGGCTTTCAACCTCTCTTCTACCAGCGTTTTTGGCCTACGGTGGGCACTTCCTTGCACCAGCTCGTTTCTGATAGCCTTCGCACTGGCACCTTCCCTAAGGACCTTTGCAAAACTCTTGTCGTGTTGATTCCGAAGGTCGACACTCCTAAGTACATACACCAGTTTCGCCCTATTGCCCTGTGTTCTGTTGCTTACAAAGTTATTACCAAGCTGTTGGTCAATCGCCTTCGCTCCTTTTTGCCTGACTTAGTTTCGCCTAATCAAAGCTCCTTTGTCCCTGGTCGTACGACTACCGATAATATCCTTCTTGCCCAGGAGATCATTCATAGTATTCGGTTGCGGCGAACCAAGATTGGGAGTATGGCCCTCAAAATTGATCTTGACAAAGCTTATGATCGAGTTCGGTGGGACTTTCTCCATCATACCCTCCGTAGCTTTGGCCTTCCCGATTGTTGGTGTACCCTCATTATGTACTGTGTTCAATCCACTCAAATGGCCTTTCTATGGAATGGTGAAGCTTCTGAGTACATGCGACCGAATCGAGGGCTGCGACAAGGGGATCCCCTGTCACCCTATCTTTTCGTCTTATGAATGGAACGGGCCACTATCCAACAGGCACATGTTATCAAAGATTGTTTGACTCTTTTCAGTCGTGTGTCAGGCCTAACTGTTAACCTCCGCAAATCCCGCTTCTATGCCTCACCTCACATGAGTAACTCTCTTTGCACTTGTGTTGGGAAGGTTCTGGGCATCCCACGCACGTCCGATCTTGGTTGTTACTTGGGGTTCCCCTCTTGCATCACAGAGTCACCCGACATACTTACCAAGGTATCATTGATAAGGTACAACAAAAACTCGTCGGTTGGAAGGTGAAGCATCTCAACCTTGCCGGTCGTGTAACCCTGATCCAAAGTGTCACCTCTGCCATCCCAATTCATGCCATGCATACTACTCTCCTACCTCGGGTGACCTGTGATAAACTTGATAGTCTCAATCGACGATTTTTATAGGGAGGCCATGATAGTGTTCGTACTCTTCACCTCGTTAATTGGCAAACTGTCTATCTTCCCAAAAGACAAGGTGGCCTGGGGCTGAAAAGTATGCGTGAATTAAACCTATCCATGCTGGCCAAAATTTCGTGGCGCTTAATTACTACACCACCTACTACTTTGTGGTCCCGCCTTCTACTTGACAAATATAGTAACCATGGGGTGTTTGATTTCGATCGCTACCACCCAACCTGTTCGTATACGTGGCGAAATATCCAGCGCGGAGCAGAGGTTTTAGATTTGGGTCTGGGTTGGCGAATTGGTGATGGCACAGCGGTGGACTTTTGGGATGCCACCTGGTTAGGGAATAACCCTATTCGGGCAACCATGGCGACCTCTGGTCAACCCATGCAAGCTGCTCAGGTGAGCGACTTTATTGACCATGATCACCGATGGAACCGGGAGTTAATTGCAACGATCCTTCCCGCTGATCTTGCTCAGGCTGTTCTTGGTGTTCCCCTGCCGCGTGCCCCCCAACCTGACACGATTATTTGGAAACTCTCTCCAAGTGGGACATACACACCATGTACGGGCTATAACGCCCTGATGAACTTTCCTTCTGCCAGGGATGCTGGTTTTTCTTGTCTTTGGACTACCCCCGGCCTTGCCAAATGGGGTTCCTTTCTTTGGCTTGCTGATAACTTGCATTTTGTCATGTTAATTCTTTGTGTTTTATGTTCTTTTGTTAGGTTTTTGTGATGCTTTGCTTATGTTTCTAAGGTAATTCGTGTCTTTATGCGTTCTAGGTGATGAAATACCAAAGTGATACAATTTGGAGTGAAATTGGCTAATCTGGAACTGAAGAGGATTTCAACATGACCATGTTGAAAGTAACACAGTGTTGTGTTGGCATATTACTACCTATGAATTTTGACTTGACTACCTTGGAATTTAGGCCTCAATAGCACAACCTTCTTTGTTGACTAAGTCAAGTTATAGCTTGAAGTCCTACTTTAACATTTTAATTGGGCCCTACTTTATTTAATGAAAAAGAAACCATTATGAGGGGCCCCACATCATTTAATGAAAAGAACAAAAAACTAGGAGGGGCTAGGGTTTACGACAACTTTTAAAGGGAGGAGATTTTTCACATTAGAGGAATATTATTCACCCAAGTGGGCCCACTTCAGGAAAGATAAAAAAAGCAAGAAAAACCTAGAGATTGGGGGGGCCAAATGAGAGTGACGACTGTAGCTTTAGGGGAGGATATATATATCTTTAATCAACAAGACTAAGGGGGACGACGGTAGAGTAGGAGAGCTTGAGATATTTATACACAAAGTTGACGACGACGACAGCAAGTGGGGGCTGGATATTTTTATTGGAGAACCACGAGACTGACGACGACACTGTGAACAAAGGAAGAGGAGCTGCGTGCGTGAAATAGGAGAACCAGTAGCAGGCGCAAGAGGAGTGCCAGAACGTTTTTAAGCAACTTTTTAATTGTCAAATCGGCTTTAGTAAATAGTTAATATTATTTTGTGTGGTTAATTTTTTAATCTAGACAAGGTACTTTATGTTTGATGCATGTAGTTCGTTAGACTCCTACGGTTTAATTATTGTCGTTTATTTCCTATGTTTATTTAATCTCCGCACTTTAATGGATTTATTATTGTTGAGTTTGTTGATTAATGAGGCCTGTTAATTGATTGACTTGATGATAAATTACCGAATAGATTAGTTAATCCGTGATTGCTGTCTACCGAGTGGCGAATTAATTTCAATTAAGAAATTAATGAGATGAAATGATTTAGTCTAAATAGATTGCAGCTTTTCCGATTTTGTTGGCTAAGACGAGGGTCCATTAGAGCCTACCGCTTCAATAGATTATATTATGCGGAGCTTTACTTGAGAATAGTCTAATTGGTTAGGGTAATAATCTGCGGAGCTTTACTCGGGGTTATCGAATAATTACGAATGGATTGGT
>JANZLX010000213.1:32699646-32710086 GCA_025531955.1 Erythroxylum orinocense
ATAAATTAATTATCTTATTATTATTAATTAATTAATTATTTTTATAAATTTTCTACTCATTATTATTATTATTATTATTATTAATTTTATTATACGAAATTAATTATTATTTTTATTATTATTAATTTCCGAAACATTTTCTTCAAAACTTCGAGACAAATTGGGTTGTCATTAACAGCTAAAACTCAAACTTGTCTAGAAGTGAGAGACATATATTTACCTAATCCGAACATATATGGAATAGGTAAAGACAAGGTTATTTGATCTTTACCTATTCCCTCATGTCCAGGAATGGGTAATCTTAGTAATAGTTATTCCGTTAGCTTTTTGCCAACCAAAACACAATAATAGTTAACAATTAAGAATAGAGGGGTAATAGAATATCTATTACCCTCTACCAAACAGGTCGTTAGAAGTGGTTGAGTTGGTGGACGAAAAGTATGAAGTTAAAAGATTATGTGTTTGAATTATTTTACTTGCACTCTTTCAATCAAGTCTGTTGTATAAGGGGTATTTAATGTGAAATATTTGAATGGTGTGCTTACCTACTGTGAAATACTTGATCGTGTAATTTGTAAATTATTGCTTAAAATTAGAAGATTTAATTAGTGCCCACCCCCAAACGTGTTTTCAGGTTTGAGAAAACATGAACAACGCAGTAAGCAAAATGTGAAATATATAAAGATAAGCACACATCTTGACATTCATTTTTTGCAATCATTTGATGAATAACATGTCACGATCGAGTTCGTGGTTCATGGGCACTTCGCAAGATGGAATCTTTTTCCCTTTTATTTTGCGTTATTTTTTTTGAGTTTATGGTCCTAGTTCATTTACTTTTGGGTAGTTCCGGGCAGTCGAGTAATGTGCTAATGGGGAAGCAAGTGAAAGGAGAGACATTTATTAAGGGTGTGGCAACAACGAACAAGAAAGCTGTGTGTCAGTTTTGGCGTGCATGACTGAGCAAAGTGGTGAGTCATGAGTGCATCTTATTGCCTTCAAAACGCTGAATCAATATCTCCAACTGTCCTGTAAAAAGTTAAAGCGAACACAAAGAAATGTAAAGAAACTCCTTTAATCTCTTTCGTTACTTCAACTATACAATGTTAATGCTGGTCCACTCAATAAGTTTGATAAAGCATTTGTTGAACTCTTTAAGCTCAAGCGTAACAAAAGTTTCTGAAGGTGTCTATTTTTCATTGTTTCTTCGGGATTCCTTAACTAGGTAACAGCTCTGTTCGTTTGGTACACTTTCTGGGTGGTTGGTCTCTTTAGCCTTTTTGTCTTGGTTAACGGGTTGGCTCTCCAGACTCATGCTTAGCTTCTTTGCTGTGTGTCTCTTGTTGATTTAGCATTTTGAAATCTCCTTCTTGTCCATTGATGAGCTTTACTTTTCTTTTCTATTTCTTTTAGGATTTATGCTTTAAAGTTTTGGTTTTTAGTTGATGTTACTCGTGGTTGAAAATGGCTTCATGTTTTATCTTCATCGGTTCCAACAATGAGGTGGTATTGTGCATGACTGTATTGATTTGGATACACTAGTAGTCTTGGGTTCTGTTGGGGTTTACACGGAGAGTGGCTTTTGGGACTTGTCCTTTGGTTTCCAAGTTGGTTGGATAGTTGCATTTCTCCGATATGATGTGGGTTCTTATGATTATTTTAATAGACATTTTGCAATATATTCTGGTAGATTTCTCAGATTTCAGTTTCAGTTTTATTGTAATTTTTGTTGTTGTTGATAGTTTATGTTTGATTGTTGTTCATTACTAACATCTTCGTCTATCACATTTACTCCCATACTCGGCCTTTTTGAGAAAAAAGAAGAAGAAGAGAAAGATGCTTGTTGTCTCCGTTATTGGTGGTATCTTCAACTGATACCAAGATGCTGTTTTCGGTTGCAGGTTTTCCAAACTTCGATAATGGGCATGTATTGTTTTTAGTACGTCAAGTTTGGAACTTGAACCTGTAGTCAGGCTGCAGTTCACTGATTGATAATGGTCTTTAAATAAAGAGAAAAGACAGGCTAAAAAGAGAATTCAGAGAGGAAAAGACAAAGAAATAGTGAAGAAGTGAGGTGGAATCGGATTTATGCTTGTCGAGTGTCTGTAATCAGTGAATTGTTTACTGTAAAGCATCTGCTGGCTATGTCTCCTGGGGTGATTCATTGTGCCCGGGCTCCTTGGGCTTTGCCGCCGACTTAGGCAACAGCCACTTCTTTGGCTTTCTTGTTCTTTAAGATATCCTTTCGCTAAATCAATCCCATCTCCTCAATTATCCCTTTAAAACACAAACTTATACAAACGCACGCACAGTCTCTCTGTCTCCCTGTCTTTTTCTTAGTCAGGACTACTTGATTTGCGTGCTATATATTGTTCAAACACTCTTTAATCTTTACTGACTTCATTGGATGTCATAGTCTCTATTAGACTTCGGAAGTTTGGTCCCCACACCCAGGGGTATTCCTTTCCACTTCAGGAATTCTTTCTCTATGCTTCATTGGGAATGTGTTTTCTGGAGCTTAAGCCAAAAGATATTTTAATTTAGCATTTCTCAGCTGAGTAGCGAGAAGGTCAGTTTTGAGGTAGCATAGGAAAAGCTGTATCGGTTGGTAAAATGAAGTTTATGAAACTTGGATCAAAGCCAGACACTTTCCAGACCGATGGAAACCGTGCTAGGTGAGTTCTTCTGAAGCCTTATGGTCCTTTTATGCCTTCTGAATCCTTATGGTTCTTGTATGCTCTATCTTCTTGGCTGAAGTTCTATTTGGTAATTCTCCTGTTACTGTCTTGATTGATGCATGCTACGTTGCCGGCAGAGAATCCTCTTGCCGGTGTTTTCTTTTCTTTATTGGTTCTCTTTCATTGAAAAATTGCACAACTCTCTCAATTGGGTTGATTTAGGACGGTTTCTGGCCAAAGAGACAATCAGGATCGTTCTACTTTAATTGGATAGTAAGGGTCATTTTACTTTTAATTGTTAACTTAAATCAGGGATTTTATATTGCCTGTCATGGCTTTTAATATCATTTATCTTAACATCACTGAAAAGTTTATGTTTGTGAAGGTTGTCAGTTTTGTTACTTCAATTGGTGAATGATTCACCAGACAATTATTAGGCAAGTGTTGGGTACAATCTAGTTCAAATTTGAGTCTCTTTTTGGTCTATCATTCTGCAAATGAAATGAAGAGATCCACTTTTGGAACACTTGACAGTTCTATCTGGAGTTTATTTTTAGATGCTTTTACTTTGTGGGTGACTTTTATTTGGGTGAAGAAGTTTACTATTTAATTCCCGATATAGATACTCACAAGCATAAGCTAGGATTAATGGATACCGTTGTATATTCCTTGTTGGAATTTCCTCCATTATACTCTCACATTAGCGATACTGCAAACTTCATATGTCCACCCTGCTGTGCTCAAACTTGATATAGATTACTGCTTTATATATTGGCTACTAGCAAACTTACTAGTTTGTAAATATTGTCTTTCCGACATCTGAATGACCACAATTTTCTTCTGCAGGTATGTGACCAGTGAATTGGCAACTGATATTGTTGTTAATATAGGGGATATGAAGTTTTACTTACACAAGGTACAATAATCTATCAATATATCAACTGCTTAACAATATGGAGAAGACTGTTTTTTTTCTTTCTTTTTTCCTCTTTGCATCCCATTTTATTTATTAGCCTTCCGAGGGTTGTATCTTTAATATCAGCTAGTCTGTATAATCTCAAATGAATCGGTGTTTTGTCTCTGCTATAATGCAATATTGATGCTCCACATGTTGCCATTTATGTCACCGTTTCTGGGAGTTCAGTATTGAGATTGAATGTCCTTGATCAGTAGAATCTGTTTTGGTCCATTAGAGTGCAAGCAGATAATGCAAAGCAAAATGGGGAATAGTTGTTTCATTCATGATGTCAATCCAAACCGTTGGTAGGCTTTAGATCAGAGCAACTTGAACATGGATTGGACTGGATCAGGTTTGACTCCGAATTCAATCATGTTTTCACAGAGTTTAGAATCTAGTGAACCCAAGACAGGCCCAATCACTTTTTTCAGCTTAGTGCTTAAAGCCCTTAGAAAATTTTGAATGATTGTGAAATATTAGTGGCATTCAGCCCAAGGATGCTACATGCCAAGACATTTAATACCTTTAAACCTGATTCATAAATAAATCTAGACAAATTATTAAAAGAAGAGGGAGCTGGCCTTATTTCTTTTCATAAAGTTAGGATCCTCTGTCCATTTTATCTTGTCCTTACCCTGTTTTATGAATCTCAACTATTTATTTATATGGGTCCTGTGTGAATCCCGCATAAATAAATGACTGAAATTTATGGGACAGAATAGGGACAGGCTAAAATGGCCAGAACTGCTCCCTTTCCATACGGACGATTATATTACCAAGGAACCAACCTTTAAGTAGTCCCTTAAACGTTTGAAAGAGTAGGGTAACAAGCACCATCGAACTAAGAGAAAGAACAGCTCCCTCTCTGTAGTTCTGCAGCCCAAGTCCTAAATGATGTAGATCATTGTTTGATATCTTTCTCATCAATGCAATTCATGAAATAGAAGTTAATGCGACATCTAACACTAGTTGAAACCTTATATGAAAGACATCAGGTCGGATTAGTCTGTTACAAGTTGTTGAAAATTGAACCAAAACTAGTGTTTTGGTCTGAAATGGGTAGATTTTGGCTTGATTTCAGGTTAGTTGGTCTGATCCCTTTTGAGCAAATAAGACGTCCTTGTAGCACTTGTGACCGTAAAAGTGAATATTAACACAAGTCGAACCTATTCTGCAGTTTCCTCTTCTGTCAAAAAGTATTCGCCTGCAGAAGATGGTCACTACTACTACAAATGCAGGAAACTGTGATGAAGTTGACATTTCTGACATTCCTGGTGGGCCTGCTGCCTTTGAGACATGTGCCAAATTTTGTTATGCCATGACAGTTACCCTCAATGCTTACAATGTTGTCGCGGTAAGATGTGCTGCTGAGTACCTCGAAATGCATGAGATGATTGAGAAGGGGAACCTCGCTTGCAAGATTGATGTATTCCTGAACTCAAGCATTTTCTGCAGTTGGAAAGACTCGATCATTGTTCTTAAGACAACAAAGTCATTATTGCCTTTATCTGAGGAACTGAAGTTAACAAGCCACTGTATTGATGCTATAGCTACCAAGGCCTGCATTGATATTTCCAAAGTTGACTGGTCCTTTACTTACAACCGCAAAAAAATTCCCGAAGAAAATGGTAATGATCCAACTTTGAATGGTACACGAATCCCCAAGGACTGGTGGGTTGAGGATTTGTGTGAACTTGAAATTGAGTTATATAAGCGTGTTATTGCGACAATTAGAACCAAAAATATACTCTGTAATGCGGTTATTGGAGAAGCTTTGAAAGTTTATGCTTATAGAAGGTTGCCTGGTCTTAGTAAAAGCATGATTCAGTCTGAAGAGTTAGTAAAATATCGATCAATAGTTGATACAATCATGGGGCTATTGCCTGGTGAGAGAGGTACTGTTTCTTGCAACTTTTTGCTGAAGTTATTGAAAGCAGCCACGTTTGTAAAGTCAGGAGATGTGATTAAGGGACAGTTAATAAGGAGAATAGGCCAGCAATTGGAAGAGGCTTCGGTTCATGACCTTCTGTTACAAGCTGGTCAAGAGGAAAATGTGATTTATGATGTTGATACAGTAAAGAAAATAGTTGAAGCGTTTCTGATGCGAGACCAAAATCATGCAATTGATTCATCAGAAGAAGGCCACCAGATTCAGGAAGCAATAAAACCAGGAATTCTATCAGATGCTTCAAAACTCATGGTGGGAAAACTCATAGATGGTTATCTTGCTGAAATTGCAAAGGATCCCAATCTACCCTTGTTGAAGTTTGTGGAGCTGGCTGACATGGTGGCTGGAATGCCCCGTCCTGCTCATGACGCACTCTACCGGGCAATTGACATGTATCTTAAGGTAAGAATACGTCATCCTCTCTAGGTTTCAACCAAATTGTGAAACGGCTTGTTTTACTCCTTCATTTGTGCCATAAGAAAAAGAAAATTGTGAAAATGGCACAAATGAAGGAGTAAAACAAGCCGTTTTGCTTCCTCCTCTTCTTTTTATTTTGGGGGGGCCCTTTTTCAACAGCTTGCTAGAACTTACTAGTGTAGATGGTTGGTGTAGAATTGCAAGAGGGACCAAAAGGGTTATTACATGCGTACATTCTGTAGGGTTTGCTTACGTATAGAGTTCCATTGTGTAGGAACACCCAGGCATAAGCAAGAGTGAGATGAAGAGAATATGCAAGTTGATGGACTGCAAGAAGCTATCAGTGGATGCATGTCTGCATGCGGTACAGAATGAAAGGCTCCCATTGCGGGTAGTTGTACAGGTAGTCATTTCTGAGCAGCTCAGGGTGTCTGCCTTATCAGGCAGCAACACTGGCGACCTTCCTCAAGGCATCCGTCCTCTCAATAATGGGTCTCAGAGGAGCTCCATATCTGTTACTCCAAACCAAGAGGAAGATTGGGATGCTGTGGCCACAGCAGAGGAGCTCAAGGCTTTAAAGAAGGAAATAGCATCCTTTAGATTGAGTGATACAGAGAGAAACGGTGCAGATGGTAGAATTAGTGTAGATAAGGGTATTAGTAGCAAAATGAGAGGGTTGCTCAAGTCAAAGAAGATCCTCACAAAGCTTTGGTCAAGCAAAGGAGAGAATAGTGGCTCGTATTCATCAGGAAGTCTTGGTTCTGCAAACCTAGAAGTTGTTAAGTCCACACCTTCCAGAAATAGGAGGCATTCAGTATCTTAATAGTATAATCAAGTTGCATATGGAGTAGAGTTTTGAACCCTTGACCTGTCCTAGTGATCACTTAAGTTTAATGTTTAAATATTCATTGGACCGTCATATAAAGTAAAAATATTATAAACACCATAATTTAATTTTTATAACACATGGTAACTTGTATTAAATAATAGTTTCTTTCACTACAATGTATCAGACAAGCATTTTTAAAATCATATTACATTAAAATTAAGAATATTTTGAATTATGTGAATTTACTCTCACATATATATAGATAATTTTTATTTAAATATCTAAAATTACTAAATATATAATTTTAGCATTGTAGATACTTAATGTGAACATTTTTAAAATTATTAAAATTTAATAATAATTAATCATTGGATTTGATTCTTATGAATAAAAATTCATGATATAATACTAAATGTACACAAATTTCAAGATAACTAAATTCCACTAAGAATTAAGAATATTTTAACATATATAAAACCAAATATATCACTTCAATATTGTATATATTCTGTGTGCTAATATTTTAAATTAATTAAAAATAAATTATTATCAATATTTTGTATATTGATTTATTTTGTAATTAGAGATTCATTATATTAAAATTAAAATTAATAATTTAATATATATATTTAAAATTAAAATAACTTTCACCATAATTAACCGGATGCCAAATTATGGTGAATTTAACTTTTAGGTATTCATATAAAATCGTGTATAGACACACACACACATGTATGTATATAAGTCGTAGGTGATGAGTTAAAAGGAACAAGATCTCCTTTCAAGTATAGCTATGGAAAAGGACGATCTAATGGTCTGTCTCTATGAATAACAACAAACGGGACATAGAAGTCTTACGTGGTTGTTGCATGATTGAAAGAATAACATGAAACATGTTTAATTCTAGGGGGCCGAAATACTAAATATCTGAGATTTGATGTTATATGGCACGAATAATGCTAGTGATACCAAGACTTCTGCTACTATTAACCATCTAATGTTTTGATCGGTGAAATATTGTTTAACTGAAGAATTGTGTTAATAATAATTAGTTAGATTATAACATGCCAATCAGTAAGACACCCTTAATATAGGAGTGTTAGTTACTAGTCTTACATTGTGATGCACTTAACTCGGCGCATATACTTGAATCTTGATGCATCTGTATAATAATGATTTCAACCCTAAGACGAACTTGGATTGTGGAATTTGTAACATTTGGAATTGTATTAGTTATTGTTGTTCAACTCTTAGTGACGAATTATGTAGTAACGAAATCCATAGTGATGGCTTTGATAATTTCAAGAACTTCGATTTCTAGATCTTCTTAGTACGTTTGAAAGTATATTCAATGGTTTTAAAAACCGATTCAATTGGCAAGAGACATATTCTGCACCTTGTTTTTTGAGTTGGAACTTTGTGACAAGAGGGTGAAGAGATAATTTTCTTGAATGCAATTAGTTCTGATTGAAACGACTGGTAACAAGGTTGGGAATTCAAATTATATCTTACAAATTACTTTGAATTACGGTCCTTAGACAGAAATGAAACTTCCATAAAAATTTAGGAAAGACTAGACATTTATTAGCGTACTAGTAAAATGAAGGTCCCTAGGTTGTAATAGGAAAGTGCAACTTGTCCCAAGCAGGGAAACAATGGATTAGTTTGCATGCGTAACTCACTTCATTTTAGTTACCCACGAGTGAGACCAGATGAGGGTGTTTCTAATTTTGGTTCGATAACTTCGGGATAAAAACAACCATGCAGGCTTCAAAACCAAGATGATATCTCGGGGAAAGAACCAAAATTTACACATCAAATAGATATATAAACAAGCCTAAGAATGATCGTCTCAATAAGTTATGATTTCTATATGAATTTGATGACATGCTGTAGCTAAGACCAATATTCTGGTCATATAAACCTTTAATTGAAGCATGTAAAGTAGCTGGTGTCAAAGTTAAGGTTGTGTTGTGAGATTTGTGGATTTAAAAGCTATTTCCTGTTAACGTCATGTCCTGGCTGTGAAAAATCGAAAGCAACGATTCTGTTGCATTCAAATGTCTCTCAAATCTCAATAAAAGCTAGCTGCTAAGGGCCCGCAAAGCCACTCGGATTTGACAGGATACAAACTGTCTTCCTCATGAAATATAGTATTATTTATAAAGAGATTATGCTCAATGTAAACCATCATGCTTTCAAGATGTTCACTTCGCTCAGTCAATTGAAAATAATTTTCAGGTGGGACAACCGTTACGCCTTGATTTAGTGGATTCTATGTTTATTGGTCCCGCTTTGTCGGCTATTGTTGAGTTTCATGCGCGACCATCACTTTCTTTTCATGATTGTTTGGTAGGCAGTCATCTAGGGCAAAGTCCACTTCTTTGGTAGGTCAGAGTTTGGCTTTTCATCTTTGTAGTCAGTGAATGCGAAAAATTTGTTTAGAGTATGAAGGGAATGATTACTTGCGTCCAAAGGTTTTGGTTGATGATGATATTGTCCAGGACGTTAGTGGCAAGTGAAAAGATGCTCTCATTGTTAAAGTTTACGGGAGGTCTGTTAATTTTACGTACTTGAAAAATTGGTTGACATTGCTTTGGAAGCCTTCTGCGGGACTAGATATTATTGATTTGGGGTTTGATTTTAGCTTGCCAAATTTGAAGAGAAGGAGGATATGTTACGAATTGTGTCCGATGGTCCCTATATTGTTGGAGGTCAGTCGTTGACCGTTGTATATTCAGAAGTGGAAGCTTGGTTTTCAGCCCTCTACGGCTAGAATTTCCTCAATGGTTACTTGGATGAGTTTTATTAAATTTCCAATGGAATTTTATTGTGATGAATTCCTATTTGCAGTGGTTAGTGCTATTGGAATGCCCATTAAGGTGGATAGGCAGACGTCCATGGCTACTAGAGGATGTTTTGCTAGAGTTTGTGTTGAATTGAATCTTTAACAACCTTTTGTTCCTAAGGTTTTTATTGGCGGTGCATGGCGACATGTAGAGAATGAAGGAATTTTAGGGGTCTGTTTAGGATGTGGCTATGTCAATCATCGTATTGAAAATTGTACGGAGGTGGTGGTTTTGGTGACGGCTGGGGCGGAAAATGCTGGTGTAGCTACAGATATAGCGATGGTTGATGATAATTCAAATTCTAAACAAGATATCTTTTGCCTATGGTTGGTTGCACAGCGTAATCAAAGGCGTATTGTTAGAAGTAAGTCTTCTCCTATTTCTCAAGAGAAGACAGTATCTAACACTATTATTGGTAATCGATTTGACTCTTTACAGGTGGAGGATAGAGTGGTTGTCAAGGTGGATAAGGGCTCGGTTGAGTCTGGCAAGAAGATTTCTAGTGTTATTGGGATTATAGGTCCAAGAGATAAAGGTAAGAAGCCTGTGGTGATTAAGGGGGTTGGGAGGTCTGGTAGTGAGAAAGGTCAGTTTCGGAATGGGCTTGTTGAAAGTAGGTCTATTTGTTGGATCCCGCTTACGTCTGGAACCCAACTCTCTTGCTTACTCATTTGTCTGTTGGACCCCGCTTGATTCCAGAGTCCAACGCTTGCTCTGATAATCATGAAACGTGAGCATGCATATTAACTTGAAGGGTTCTT
>JANZLX010000213.1:32718965-32729236 GCA_025531955.1 Erythroxylum orinocense
TATCAAAACTCTAAACAACATTCTTTTCTTAGTTTAGCTTTTGACAACTTAATGGAACGTCACTGTCCAATCCATTTACCCTCTTTTCCAATCAAGTGCAAAGGCGAAAGAAGAAACCACTATCACTAATTCAGCGTCTTCAGAAGCCCGGACTCCGCGGAAACACGGAGCCGCTATCGTCCACCTCTTTTGGAACCTGAAGCCAAGGCCAACAACACTCACCCTAACAAATATACCTAACTCAACCATAGTCAGTTAACCCCTGCTCAATTATTATTTACATGTGCTGTCTTCTATCTCAGACTACCTATATAACGTTACTTGTCCCCTTACCTATAGTTTCTTGCTCAAAAATCTGGTCTCATCCTTGTATTTCTTGTGAACTAAGAAACCGAATTGAAACACTTTCTTGTCCGGAATTTAACACTTTCATGTGCCGGAAAATCCAACAAGATGAGCTGTAATGGGTGTCGAATTCTGCGAAAAGGTTGCAGCGAGGATTGTGTGCTAAGACATTGCTTGGAAGGGATAGACAACCCTCAAGCACAAGCTAACGCCACCATCTTTGTCTCCAAGTTCTTTGGTCGCGCTGGTCTCATGTCTCTCATTTCCTCCGTGCCCCGAAACCAACGTCCCTGTTAGTGATACATGTCGTAGCGCATTTGTTATTAAGTGATGAAAGTTATGATCTTTTTTGCACTGTCGGAGAAGAACTTCTTGTGGCTTTAAAAGAGTCGTTTAGAATCTGAATGAAGATTTAAGTCTTTCTTCAACAACTATCAATTTCAATATCTCGAACAGGGATAATGTTGATGTTATGTGTTATTATGCGTTTTGTGAATCTGATTCCAGTTTCTGTTGTTTTCTCTGTCAGCGTTGTTTCAGTCGCTTCTATATGAGGCTGTAGGGCGAACAGTGAATCCAACAACTGGTGTGGTAGGACTTCTGTGGGCAGGAAACTGGCACCAGTGCCAAGCAGCGGTCATGACGGTGCTTTGTGGCGGTACTATAGAACCTCAACCATCAGAATTTGATGGCAGAACTCCGGGACTTGATTTTGCTACTTTCCCACAGTGTGATGGTTTTACGGCAAGAGGATTAAGACATGCTGGTTCAGGCTCTTCAGGAACGACGACGTTAGGGAGTGAAGCAGGGTTTAATAACGGAGGTTTTCAGGCAAATGAAACAAAGCTTTTGAGACTATTTGTTTGAGAACAATATCAGATTGATACCGGAAAAAGCAGTCAAGTGCATGCTTAGTTCTCCGGAAGTTGTAAGGAAGTAAGTTAAGAGGGCCTCTGATGAGAAGATCATACAAAATCCTGTCTCCTGGCAAGATATTAAAACCTCCCCCCGGAGCCTAATTACTTTCCTTAATTTTATCCTCTTTTCTCCAAGTTGTAATCAAGATATGCTTATAACATCCCTGGCAGAGAATGTTTTGAAGATATTACTTTTAATTATTTTATTATGAGAGCTTTTAGATCACCTGGTAATGCCTTTCACAAAGAGCTGTGGGAAGCAATTCCTAATTCTGCTTCTGGTTACATTGGAAATGGAAATTCCTAATATTTCCTGCCTATCTCTCTTTTACAAATTCTGTTCTTGTATCCATCTCAAGCCAGTAGTTTTGACTACTTATGCACTAAAGATTAAAAATAAATAATCAATAGTTGCCCCGTTCTGAACCAGTTTTGGCAATGGCTCTCGTGATGGAGGAATGTTTCAGTCATCATGTCACAATCCCATCATTGATGATTACAAGTTCTCAACTTCTTAGCTTCAGGAAACTTTGAGCAGAAGTTTGCCGGTAGGTTGCTGAACATATTACCAATATTGGGGATTTGTGCAGAGAATATTTTCAATATATAATTAACATCAAATAAACACATGATACTCTTCTCTGAATTATAACTTATATATGTAGAACATTGGAAACCATAACGTGCTTTGAATTATTCTGTTTCTCAAATTTGGCCACCAATTGATGCATATTATGGTACAAGATCTCTTTATATATTTTCAAAGCTGTATTACGGTACAAAGTGAATCTTGCTTGCAAGTGGACCATTAAACTAGTAGGATTCTACAGATATGGTACTTGAGAATGTTGGAATCTGCAAAAGTTGGTTAATTTTTTTTTAATATTTACCATATCTCAAAGATCAAGTTTTAAATACTGTTTAGCTTATGTCCCTGCATCAAAAATTGCACACATGAAAGCTTATATGAAAATAGGGTCACAGGGAATTAATCAATTAGGAGGGCATTTTCTTTCCTCGGTCTAACAAACGGGTCATGAAATAAGAAAATAGATTAAAGGTTTAATTTTGATTTCTTTCGACTTTTTTGTTTTAATTTTTGAACGAAATGCAAGAAATGAGTAAAAGTGTGTACTTGACTTTGGTTTCCTGCATCTTTTAGTGCACATGAAATCCTCTATTTCAATTATCATATTCCAACTTTGTTTTATTAAATTTCATTCACATTTATGTAGACTCCACGTAAATATATGGATGAAATTTAATAATAAAATAAAATAAAGAAAGAGTCACAAAATTAATTTAAAGTGATTTAATTAAATATTTTTTCTATCTTTTTCTATTTTTAAGTTTTATTTTAGAAATAATTATCTTCTTTTTTTAGTAGGTGGGGATGAACTTTTTATATAACATTTTATTTATCACAAGGAAAAATCCTTATAATCATCTTGCTTTATCATACTGATGAGAAACCCTTCACAAATCTTGTTTAAGGTCAAGATAAATCCTTACAATCATCTTACTTTATAATGGATGAATATGAACCCTTTACAAGTCTTATTTGAGATCAAGATGTTGCCCAATATCCTGACAAATTTTCCCAATAGCAATAATTGTATAACTATCTTAAACCTTCTCTTTTTGCTCATATTAATGAACTATGACTTAATTTATGCTATGCAATGCACACATATACTCTTTAACCTCTCAACTTTCTTAACAATTTTTTGGTATGCCAAAAATTCTTCCCTCAACTCAATCTTAACATATTTATACTACAATGTATTTCAAAAACTTGTTAGATATACAAGCTAGCTATTATTATAAGTACTTTCTAGACAAGATCGATTAACTAATTACCTTCTTTGAATTAATTAGACATCCTTTGATTAAGGTACTAGTTAGCTAGACAAATATTCTCAAATTATTAACTTTTGAAACCCACCATCAACTAGTCATTCATAACCTTTCAGGTAGTTGATGATCTAAGTAGTTACATCCTACCTATTATTTTTCTTTTTAAACATGGGTTAGGCTAGTCAAACCAAACCTTTAGGAGTAGAAACTAACTTGTAATAACACTTTAAAACATCAAATTTCAACACTTCAAGTTTTTTCTAAAATAATAATATATCCTATTTTGATAAAATTTTGATTTAAAATCATTTCAAATTTGTTTGAAGATTCAAATGTTTTTCTTTAAAATCTAAAATAAAATTTCTCTTAATTATGAAAATATTTATGCATTATACCTATATGTAAATGATTATGGAGTGATTGACCTTTAATTCATTAAAATGACTATAATTGTTACATATGAAATGACTTTATTCTTTTTTATTTTTGGATCATTTAATGTCACGACTCAAACGGGTACATGAAACTCAAAAGTTGGAGTCCTCAAATCACATGTAAGAATGACTATTAGTGACAAAAATAATGCAAAATATATAAAAAAGGTGACAATATGGGCACACGTAAGTACAAACACAATGAAGTGTAATAATGTTAGTGTGCATAAGAAGAAAATTCTTTTTTCAATATGCCAAATCATATCATTGAGGGCACTACAATAAAAGTACAATTGAAAACAATTGAAAAGCATACATAGAAGTAGATATATTATAGTCGATGCTCCTTGAAGTCACTCATGTGAAGTTGGTGGTAGCTGACCTAAAAAAGTAGAGTTGAAAGGAGTTAGACCTCATTGAGTAAGTCCATGTCGCTCTACGACACCAAATGGCATTTTCACACAATTATTGTTTATATTAGGATAAACAAATATGTATGATGCATGACAAATCATATGCAATGCATAATAAATCATGACGAAGGAAAATATGTAACACCCTAGTCTCTAAGGATACATCCTCACAACACTATACATCGAATGACTGTGGGGAGCTAAGCATCACCAATTACCGAGCCATATACCTATACTCATATAGTAAAGTTTTTTTATTCCAAAAGGGCTATAGAGCCAAGCATCACCAATAGACTAGCCCTCATTCAGTACATCCAAAGTCATAATCACATCGATAATATATATGTCAAATAAGGACTCGACTAGGAGCCAAGCATCAATTAGGATTGCCCGTGTCATATCTCAATGTTATATCACATTTTCTCTCATAATCAAACTAGTGGTGATATGTCCTACAAGTCTTTCCTCCTCCATATTCACAATCAAACATATCCCCACATAAACCAAATATCAATTACGCAATTTCTTAAAAAAAAAACACTCAATCATGCAAGGACTATCATAAATGCATACAGTATGGTATAGATACCCAAAACTGTACCCATATACTTGGATATCACTGTATTACTCACATAGGCATCACAATAACGACTACTTAAATTACGTATATGTATATACTTATATTTACTTATATATATATGTGTGTGTGTGTGTGTGTGTGTGTGTGTGTGTTATAATATAATATCATATCATCCACGTGCATAAGGATATGAACATCTATCTTATCTTAATTGTCATCGATCATATTAATCTATAACCATACTCAATAGAGGGTATGGATTAGGTATTGGTAGATATATATCAACTTACTTGATTGATGTACTTGTTAGTTTGAACCTTGTGATATGGATTCCAGTCCTAATATACCTATAAAATAAGAAAAGAAATATTCTAATCAGTGTCATTACAAGTTAATGGGCTCAATTAACAACCCAAGATTGATTGGGTTTGCTAGGATGATCCAATTATGCAATTCAACTCTTGATCCTATTCTCATATTCCAATTCACAAACTGTTTAGCATCTTACTATGGTTCTTAAGGTAAAAATGATCAACACAATTTATAGGATTTTGAAAATTTTCTAAAATAAAATTCATCAAGAGATCACCTGAATAGTATATCTAACGACTAGAGTACTCCTCAAGTCATTGAAATATTCCTTCGAACTCAAATTTTTTTCTAATATCAAAATTCAACAATTTTTAAACCAAATGAAAGTTGTTGATGAGTAAAAACAGCTTTTGTAATTGCAAGAAACTCAAAACATCAACCAATCTTAATGAATTAAAGAAATTTTATTTCAAATCCCTAACCTCTACTTTCGTCAATCGACAACGATATAGGCAATGATTAGCAAGAAGACCATAGTCTTTTGCTCATGACATTATGGGGAGTCTAATGGTGGTAGTGATGGTTGATAACACTCACTAGAGGAGGCGAATCAAAGATTTAATTTTTTTATCGATTTTTACGATGATTTTGATGTAAAGGTGAGGCAAAGTGGGTATGGTTGTGACCAGTTTAAAGAGAGGAGTTGACTGGTGTATATGGTTGGCTAATCAGAGTCATCAATGGTGAAGAATAAAGAAAGGGAATTTTATGAATAGTAACCTTAGGGGGTGAAAATGAAAAATTAGGAAAAATGAGGGTGGACTAGTATGGTATACTCATCATCCAATACATTGAATATAACCATTATAATAAATAACTAGTTCTTGACTCAATCGCTATGTTGGATCCCAAAAATACTATAATAGGTATTTTCTTATTGGTTTTAGGATTAAGAAGTTTTGTATGTTATATACGTACATTTCAAAGAGTTTTTTAGTCATTTGAGTATTACTATGTCATATTTGTATGAGTGAGCCGTTTTTAAGTTATCAAATGATAAAGTGAGGTATTTTGAGTTATAATATTTAGTTGGGGCAATGTATTATTGTATTTAGGGGTGATACAAGTGAGATTGAGATTCTTCTTCACTTTAGAAGAAGGATATAGAAAAGATTGATCTTTAACGAGAAATAATGTAAAAATGTTATTTTTTTGCCTTGAAAGAAGAATTGTAGTGGAATTCTAAAGAGAGTCTTGAGAGTGAACGTAGGTAAGGATCATTTAACAAACCACTATAAATCGGTTTGCATTCTCTCCTCCTTATACTTTTTAAATTATTGTTTAATTGTATTATTAATTTATATTAAATAGTTTTTTTTGAATTTGATAGTAATTCATTAAAACCCTAGTAATGAGAATAAAAAAGGAGACTGATAAGTCTATTACATAATCCATCTATGCTCTTATTACAGTTAAATATAAAATAGCATGTGAAGGAAATTAAACATCATTCAAAGCTCCATATTCTTCACATTGGTACTCAATCATTCAGCAGGCCTATACGCTATCAAAAGTTCTCTAATCTAGCAACAAACCTTTTGAGCAAGTACATATCTCTTAATTTTGTAATTCGTAGATAATGTATTATTCCTTTCCAACCAAATGGAATAAACTGAGCAAGTTATGTAGAGACTAAGACTAAACTGGTCTTTTCCCATTCTTTTGCACTGTTTATCAGCGCAAATGAGGACGATTTTCCATTCTATAGATGGACAGAAAAGGTTCAACATATACTACATCCTAGCCTATATAACTTCCTAGTAGTTACATTGGAAAACAAATGGTTAATAGTTTCAAGCATGAGGTTGCATAATAAACAAATTTGCTCAGTGGATCTAAAAAATTTGTCTTGATTTTTAGTATGTTTCTTGCTACTAATGAGGCTTTATGCAAGGTACCTTTCCAAACCTATACCATTGGATGTTAGGCAACTGGGGCTGAGAACCCTTAGACAATAATGATTAGAGAATTCTCCACTCTTGTTGGGTATTTAATGGCTGTTATCACTCCTTGTGTGGTTTTAGGGGTGGGGGCAGGGGAGGGTAATTAGGAGGATAAACTTGAAGTATATTATTGCATATGAAATTAATGACCCAATCATCTTATTGAATAGCTCTCATAACCTGAACTTGAATAGGAATCCTAGCTAACAGTAATGATAGATCCTCCCTGAGGATTAAGGGACTTTGCTTTGAACATTATCAAACCAAAACTAAGAGCTCTGTCCATTACCTATGTGTTTTTGATTAGGGGAAAAATGCCAACCTTTTCCTTAAAATTTGTGTAAATAGTCAGGAATGTTATTTCCTACCTCCAATTTGTTAAAAGCTTGAGTTTTTAAGAAAATATTCATTAGTCCATTTGGTTCAGAGATCCTTCTTATCAGCAATCAATCTCCATATTCTTTTTGTAACTAGGATTAATTGAGTCATCTACAAGGAAGTCAACCCTAGTCCACTTTCATGTTTTCTCCAAAAAAGTTGTTCCAACTTAACTTTTGCACCTTTAAAGTTATCAGCAATTCCACTCTATATAAAATTTTTAATACATTTTTCAATTCTTTAATTTTCTTCTTTGGAAGAAAAAGATGGGTGCTTCAATGAGTGTGCCAGTTTCTAAGCATAGAAGAGATAAGTTAAAGCCTCCCTGAATTTAACAAAGTCCTATTCTGCCATGCATTGATTCTTCTCTTGTAAGTTTCTAGAAGTAAAAGATAGTCATGATATCCTAAATTTTTAGAAGAGATGGGAACTCCAAGATATTTAAATGGGAGGCAGTAAGCATTCAATCTCATAATCATCCTTAGTTTGGAAGTGTTTTCCACATCAGAAGAGAAATAAATCTTGCTTTTTATGTTGATTGACACTCAAACCTAAAAGCCTACAAAACTTCTTAAAAGAATTATACAATATTGCTATAAAATTTATATTAGCTCTACATAACATAATCAAATCATATATAAAGCTTATGTGAGTAAGCTTTAACACCTTACATTTATGATGAAACTTGAATATGAGGCTTTTTTAAGTGTTCTTCATAATCAGCCTAGTAAGAATTTCCATAGAAATAGCTAAAAGGTATGGAAGAGGATCCCCTTGCCTTATCTTATTAGTCCCTTTAAATTGTTTACTTGGAATACCATTTATTAGGCTACTGAATGAAGTAGTAGAAATGCATGTATTTATCCAGGAGATGAATATACAAGGAAATCCAATCTTTTTAAGACAGTATAGGACAAACTTCCAATTGATATTATCAAAAGCTTTTAAAAAGTCCACTTTAATTACAAAACTTTTGATGGATCTACTAGTCTCATAGTCTTTTAACAATTCCTGAATTAATAAAATGCTATTACTGTTAGACCCCGCTTTCGAAGCCTAACCTCTTGCTCTGATACCACATCTATTGGATCCTGTTTTAGGAGACCAACCTCTTTCTCTAATACCACATCTGTTGGGCCCCATTTCGGAGCCCAACATCCAGAGTCATAAACCATGAGTTACTCTGATGTCATAAAAATGTGTGCTTATTACCATGCAGGGTTTTTTTTTCAATGAACCCTTATTAGTCATCATCAGTTCATCCTCATTCTTATAACATCTCAAACCACCAGGAGTGAGCCCACACCAGTCAAACACCCAAATCACCACTTGATTTTTTTTAATATAGCTCCATAAACAAACTCATTTCTTTTATTTCAGAACAGATTTTGAGAAATCTCAAACCTGAATTACAATTTGACTTATTTAGAACATTTGTTTCCCATTATCTTAAGTTTCTAATGACACCAAAGTCAATCAATTTGGTTCAAAAATCTAAAACTTGTACCCCAACGTTTTCGGACTGTTACTAAACTGAAATAGTTCACTATATATAACTTCCATCTAGAAATTGAAAGTCTTAGAGACTGAATTAAAATTCGATCTCCTCAGATCATTTGTAGCTCTATGTCTTTATTCATTTAGAAATAAGAATCATCTCATTTGCAGCTCTACAGATCAAGATATCATCAAAATACCGAAGCATATTTAGTATAATGTCCAATTCATACTCTTCTAATCGACCATTTACTTTCTTTTCATCAATATTTTTCAAATTAGCATCAAAGGATACCATTTTTTATAGAGAGATAGAAAAATGTTAGGAATCCATTGGTTCAAAAATCACCTCATTTAGAGGTCGAATGATGAAGTTATGGCCAAAATAATGGAACATGTTCAGGTTAAATTTCCAAAAGTGCATATGGATCAAACAAAACAGACGCATCTAAGCGAATTGATTAGACAAAGGAGACGGATATGTTTAAGCTAGACGTAGACGAAGGACACACGTCGAAGCAAGATGCAATCCATGCATCAAAACTAGATGCAGATGAAGGACATGCGTCGAAGAAAGACACAGACGAAGCTGACGGATGAAGTCTTAGTCAAAGAAACATTAGACGAAGGCTTAGTCAAACAAGCATCAGACGGAGGCTTGGTCTAAAGTGAATCAGTCAAAAGCTTGATCAAACATGAATTAGACGAAGGCTTGGTGCAAAAGTGAATAAGTCGACGGCTTGGTCAAAAAGGAATTAGACGATGACTTGGTCAGAAGCATCAAACGAAGGATTTAGTCAATAATGCATCAGACGATGGATTACTCAATGATGCATCAGACAAAGGATTCAATCAATGATGCATTAGACGATGGATTGGTCAATGATGCATCAGATGAAGGATTCAATCAATGATGCATCAGATGATGTATTGCTCAATGATGCATCAGACAAAGGATTCAATCAATGATGCATCAAACAATGGATTGCTCAATGATGCATTAGACAAAGGATCCAATCAATGATGCATCAGACGATGGCTTGGTCAATGATGCATCAGAAGAATGATGTAGTCAATGATGCATTAGATGATGGATTGCTCAATGATGCATCAGACAATGGATTCAATCAACGATGCATCAGACGATGGATTGTTCAATGATGCATCAGACGAAGGATTCAGTCAATGATGCATCAGACGATGGCTTGGTCTAAAATGAACCAAACAGAGGTTTAGTTTAAGAAGGAATCATACTAAAGGATTCAATCAAAGAGTCAGACGAAGTGATTCAGTCAAAGCTGAATCAGACTAAGAGATTCAATCAAAGGTTCAGATGAAGGTTTTAGTCAATGTTGAGCTTTGACTCAGATGCAGTCAAAGCTAAGTTTTCACTCAGATGAACGGATTCAGTCCAACTGAATTAGACGATAGGTTTCTACAGGGTCTTCCTCACATCACCCAAAGTTCTAAATTCACTAACTACACTCTCCAAAGCATTTCCACTTGTAATGACCATATCTCTTAACTCCTATGTC
>JANZLX010000213.1:32729336-32744902 GCA_025531955.1 Erythroxylum orinocense
CCAAAGTTCTAAATTCACTAACTACACTCTCCAAAGCATTTCCACTTGTAATGACCATATCTCTTAACTCCTATGTCAAAAAATTCCATACTATATACCGTTGGAAATCTGGAAAGATAAGCTACAACTTTCTAGCAAACAACTTTTCCAAATTCGGCCTATACTAATATAATGTTTCCCCTGAAGTCAGAATACACGTTTACCCTTATGAAAGACTGATTATTTTCCAAATTTCACTTTCTCTAATGCAACGTCATTCTTATCCATCCAAATACATCTCATCATTCATAATTCCTATTTTCTTTTCCATAATATCTCACTTATGTGTGTGTGTGTGTATATATATATATCAATAATTCATTATCAAAATCATCATCATCATCCACACACAATTTATATCTCATTAATAACAAAAATAAGAGTTTGCAAAACTTTAATGGCATTCCAAGCCACATTTCATCATCGGTATCAAAATCCAAAATACAAAAGATACCAAACCCAGTAATTCTTAAAATGCGACTAAATCCTTGCTTTTATAAAATCTAACTTAATTTTACAAAAACATTGCAAAAGTAGAATGATGCCTTAACTCTTGGTTACTCGATCTTATTTTCTTCACCTGAAGATGAGACGAAAAGAGGCTGAGCTTAAAAGCTCGTGAGTAATAGTTTATAACAGAAAAATAAGCAACATGCTTCTTAAGTTTTCAACCAAATTCACAAAATTTAAAACATGAATGCGTGAAACTTGTTAACATAACATAAGTATATAAGCACATCAGAATGATTTGGGTAGATCCATGAACAAGACGAACTACACATTTTCACATAATGGTCCTGTGTAGTTGTAAACTTAACGTACTATCACAATCCCATATAGTAGTTTTGCGTAGACGTAAACATAAGGGAGTCTATGAAAGAGCTCCATGTCATTAGAAGGTAGGCGGGAGAAGCCTTTAACTTGATCAATGTGCACGTGACATTCTTGAATGGATTACACCTAACCTACATAACATGTAATTCACATCTTGAAAACTTGTTGCCCAAAATGACATATTTCTGAAACTTGATTTTTCATAAACATGAGATATTTTGAAAACTATTCCCGAAAACCTGATTTCATAAACATGTATCTTTTCCAAAAAGAATCATTTTTAATGTCTTTTCGTAAATCATCACGCAATTCATATAATAAACATATAGCAATTTCTCAATTCATTCAAGAAACAATAAATGCAACACTAATAATGCAATTGAAATCATTAAGCTTCCTTGATTCAAAGAAAACATTTGTGGCTTATTTACTCTATTATAAACATGTACCCACCTTGATTTTCTTGCTTAAAATGCCTCTCCTCTTACTCCTCTTTCTTTTCTTGATTTCCTTCATCAGTGGCAAAACCTCACTCAATAGGAATCCAATTAAAAATTTCACAATGCAAAATCACTAAAATTGATTCTAGAATACTTAAATCCATGCATTTTCTAAACTTCGTGAACTAAATCCTTCCAAAAATTCAAAAGATTCAAATGATCTTACCTTGATTCTTCACTAAATAAAGAGTTTCTTAGCTCTAATGAAAGCTTTTCTCTTCCTCTACTTTTTTTTTCCTTCTTAAACGACCTCAAAATCTCTCTTCAAAACCAAGAAATGGTGAAACCCTAACTATCTTTCCTTCTTTTCTCTCCTCTCCACTGAAACCTCATTCTCTCTCTCTTATTTTCGTTTCTTCTCTTCTTTTTATTTTCAGTTCACGTTTTTATTCTTCTTAAAAGCAAGACAACTTTTTCCTCTTCCTATAATACCTTTAATGAGTGTGTAAAGTCAATTTTGCCCTTCCTTATATGCCTATGATCTTTCATCCTTAAGTGTCTTGCCAAAAATACCCTTGAACATTCTTATAAGCTACCACTATAATTCCATTAACCCGTGTAATAAATCTTACTAACTTTGACATAATTAAATAACCCCAAAATAATCCATCAAAACCTCATAATTAACTTAAATCGTGCTTAATTCAACAAGACCAAAATTCAGGGGCCAACAGTTACAGATGGATTTACCTAAAATGAAGGCACTATGGGATTGTAACAAGAGATAGGGCAAAAATACTTGAGGTTATTAGCATTGGGGAGTTTTGAAACTAGATCAATGTGAGTGGATTTAACTTCATATAGTATTTGGACAGTAGACATGAACACCTGAATAACTTGCGCCAAAATGCCCCAAGTAATGTCCTAAGTAGATTAGAACAAGGGGGTATTGAAGCTATCTAAACTTGGAGCTTTCTTTAGGTTTAAACTGAACAGTGTACTTTTGATTTCTAAGTAAGAGTTAGGCTTTTGTAAATCTTCCAGTAGATCCTCATTAACAGAATTTGGAAGCCTAATAGTCTTGCAGCTTTAGTAGGCTTGGAGCACTAGAATCTAGAATCTTCTTGTAGTAATCAACCACCATACGTTTTATTACATTTTTGTCTACAACTAGTTGGTTATCTTCATCAAGCAAACAACAGATTTTATTGAGGTTTCTTCTAGCAAGTATAGAATTATAAAAGAACCTAGAGTTGGAATCGCCACCTTTCAACCAGTTAAACCTGCCTTTTTGTAATAGAAGAGAGGTATAATCATGCAGAGCTCTGTTATAAATCTCTACCGACCTGAGTTTTTTTCTTTCTGTTTCAGCTTGATTGTTTGGATCCTGGTAACATTCTTCTTGGAATTTTTTTAGCTCTTCCTTGAAAATTTATAAACTTTGAGCAGAAGGGGAACCTCGTGCTTTAAGAAAATCATTTAGCTTAACTTCTAAAAGCCTAACTTTTTTCATGAGTTGATAAGACTTGCATAATATAAACCTAACGTCCTAAACTTATTTCCCTAAATCCATAAACTCTTCCTTATGAATTAGAAAATTGAATAATCTAAAAAGAGCATTAAATGAGATTAGAGTAGTATGGTCATTAAGTTCCATGGTGAAGTGATCAAAACATGGAGGAGGACCAAAATGAGCAAATGACTAGGAAATTAAACCTATCCAAACTTGATTAGCCAAAATTCTATCAAGTTTTTTCCTTGTGAAGCATATGCCTTGTTGTTTATTACTCTAGGTGAAATGATATCCTACATATTTTAATTCAAACACTTTCATCTTACAAATTGTGATATCTAACTCCTTGCTTATATTACTAAAGTTAACCTTATAACGTTGAGCCTCAGAGGAATGAAGAACACAATTAAAGTCACCTGTTAATATCCATATGCTAGCTATTAAGAATTGAATAGTAATAAGGTCTTCCCAAAGTTTAGCTCTTTAGAAAGGAAAATTTGAAGCATAGATGATGAGCATTTAAAAGGAGACTGAGTAATCCACCATTTTGCACACCAAAAGGAAAAATTGATAAGAGCTATTCTGTGAAGTAACTTGAAATTTTTCCTTATCCGTTAGCATAAACAATTCTTCCACTATATTGATGCTCATGATTGGACCCTAAGATCCAGTTAAAACCCAAGAAATTCATAAAATCTCAAAATTTGGGGGCTTTAATTATAGTCTCAAGCAATCTAGTAATGATAGCATTTTTTCGAAAAGTAAGTCCCTAACAACTTCTCTTTTATGAGGTTCATTCATAACCCTCAAAAGGTAAAAGGATAAGAGGGATTACCAACCTCCTCTGGGATGTTCCTTCCTCCTTCCTAATTTTCTATAAGAAGCTAGAGATGTCTTCCTCAATAGCTCCTCCATCTGATTGAGCCCTTCCACTTCCTATACTTAATCATCCACTTCATGATCTTTATTAGTAGAGTCCTTATCCTTGGCCTTATTTCCATTTTTGACCTCAATTGTAAGAACTCCTTCAACATATTCAACCCCACTTGGTATAGATCCAAGTTCCTTATTTACTTCTATTGATTTTGTTACTTCTCTTGACTACTTTGGGATCTCCTTCTGATTATTAATCAATTCTTCATTCCTGTCACCTGATGTTTCGGTAATCCCTCTCTATTCCAACTTTATCTAGTTCTATTCCTGTTAACCATTTTTGTATAAACATTGGTAGGCTTACAATATGCCAAGAACCAGATTCCGTAAATGAACTCAGACTATCCATGTCTCTGAATTTAAATAGGAAAGAATCATTTTCAATCAACCAAATCTTTTCCAAGCCCTTGCTTCCCCATTTCATTTGAAACCAAATTTGAACCCGAAGAAAAGAAGGCTCTTGTTCAGGAAAAAGCCTATCAATGTACTGGACCAGTTTTGGATCTTTGTACAATAATTACTAAGGCGGGGAGACTATCCCATTCACTAGAATTGAATGAAAATGCTTAGGCTTCTCTGCAGAAATTCAACTGCCACCGCATTTCTCCTGGATTTGTCTAACTCCTTTTAAGAGGTTGTTGAAGCATTACTTCTCTTGGGATATTCCTTACTAGCTTCTATAGATTCAAAAATAGTGGGGAATGCAATGTCAGAGTTGCTACTTTCACGCTTCTGTTTCTCCAAGACTGGGGGGTAAGGGGGGAGGGGGGAGGTTCGAGTAGCCTCCATTAGAGTAGCTTAGAATAGTAACCGACTAGTAATGTCAATGGCACCTTATTGAAAATGGAAATGTTATTGTTTAAAGAGAGGGAAAGTTATTGTTTAAAGAGAAGGAAAGAGAGACTTCTGGTATATTAAACAGTCTCACAATTATTTATATTGATTGTTGTTAATTGAGTATGTTGGTTAAAAAGATTATTGAATTTTGTAAATACCCATTTACCCCTCTCTTAGATGCCATAGGGACTAACAAGTGATATCTAAGTAGGTCTATTTTGTAAACACCTATTTACCCTTTCCTTAGATGCTATAGGGACTAATAAGTGATATCTGAGTAAGTCTATTAAGCTAGCATTTCTATCAAAATTCTATAGAAAAGATTATAATGACATATTTAGGAGTATCATCATCATCATTCAACCAAGAGAGACAAAGCATTAATAGACCACCTTATTTGATGCAATGATTACCTTTATTGGAAGGCTAGGATGAGATTATTCTTAATGGCCAAAAGTGTAGATTTATGAGAAATAGATTCGAATGGTCCCTTTATTCTTACAAAAATTATAGATAATAAAAGGTACTTAAATTAAAGGAAGAATGAGAACATCAAGATAAGAGATTAGTATCCTTAAATAGTAGGACCATACACATCTTATTTGTGATTTACGAAGAAATGAATTTAAATAAGGTCTCTATGTGTGAAACAACTTATGACGTTTGACATACATTAGAAATTACTCATGAGGGCATAGATCAAGTTAAGGAAAGTAAAGTAAGCATACTAACACATCAATATGAATTATTTCAAATAAAATATGATGAAAGCATTTATAGCATGTATAATAGAGTTATTGACACTATTAATGCTTTTAAATGTCTTAGAAAGACCCATATTACTGTTGAAATGGTAAGAAAGTTGCTTAGGTCACTTTTAAAGATGTTGGACATTAAAGTGAAGGCCATGCAAAAAGAGCCAAGGATCTAATAATCCTATCATTAGAGGAACTTATTGGATCTTTCCTCACATATGAAATGAGGCTCTAAGAGACATAAGAAGAGATAAAACCTCTAAAGAAAAAAATTTTGGTGTTTAAATCATTAAAAGAAGCATCAAGCAAAAAGGAAGAGACATCAAATAGTGAAAGTGAAGACGAAGACATTGGATTACTCACTAGAAAATTCAAGAAGTTCTTGAAGAGGAAATTCTCCAAAAGAAAGGACTTCAAGGAAGATAAAAGTTATTTAAAACGTAAATCCTATAATATTATTTGCTTTGAATATAGAAAACCTCGCCATATCAAGTCACAATGTCATCAAATGAAGTATGAGAGAAAATATAAGAAGGAGAAGAAGGATAAAAGGAAAACACTTAAAGCATCAACTTAGGATGGTATAAGTAAATCAGACAACGAGCATTCTGAAGAAGAGATAAATCATATATGCCTTACCTCTATAGGCAATAATGAGATAACATCCAACCCTAATTCTTGTAATGATAGTGATGATGATATCACGGATGATGAATTAATTGAAAGTGTAAAAATCTTGAGTAAGAAAAAGAAGAAATAATCTTTAAAACTTAAAGAAGTTCAAAAATAGTTGGATGCATGCATAAGCAAGAATGAAAAGATGAAAAGTGATTTGCATAAAATTAAAAAATAAAAGATGTGATTATAAAAATAATCGTGACTTAGATGCATTAAGACATGATAACAAAACATTGAAAAAGGAAATTGATGCTCTCAAGGATTCTTTACCTAAATTCACTAAAGGAAGTGAAAAACTACAGCTATGTTAGGAGCTCAAAAGACTTCCAATAATAGGCATGGAATTGGACATAAATGTGAAAGTGTTTCCAACATTAAAAATAATTTTATCAAAGGAAAATATTTTCATACTAAAGAAACATTGCCTAGAATGAAAAATGAACACATTCACTGGGGCTCAAACAAATAGCAAACATCATGCTTTCATATATGTCTCATAACCTAGGCATAAGTTCAATAATCTTAAGGGAAGAATAGGCATAATTTCTATGATAATATACAAAACCACTCACACCTCTATAGAAGTATACATCAAGCCTTTATTCATAGTAGGCATCATACATACAAGCATGGTAGGACTTTTCACCATCCTAAGAGACCATTTGGCACATTTAATGTCTAAAGAAAACTTCCTTATTATACATATACACATAGAATTCTAAGCAATATGTTTATGCATCATCATTACTCATATAACATGATATGTCATTTTTGAGATAATTTTAGACATGTTGATAATTTTTTATTTATCAAACAAAGGATGACAAGCAAACCCTTAAAAGTGTAGTTTGAAAAGAAGTAGGAATCTAACAACCAAAGAACTAAGCTTATCTGAGTTCCTAAACACATTAATTGTTTTGTTTTGTAAGGCTACTAGAAAAGAAAAAGTAAATGGTATGTAATAGAGATAGTAATTATTAAATTGAGTATTATTAAGGAGTTTATGCATTTAATCATGATGAATCTAACCTTAGTACCTCTAAGAAAGCCTTGAAGATGTTGTTTTAAGATACAGAGAATTTAACCGCCAAAGATTTGTCAAAAGAGTCAATTGTTAAACCAAGTGAAGGAGATGAGATGCTTTCAATGTTTTGTAAACTCAAGAAAAATCTTCATTCAAATTAAACATGAGTAATGTTCAACAAGAGATAATTATTAGTTTATGATTTAGAAATATGTGACAAGTTGCATTTATTCATCAATTTGAATGTGAATCCTTAGTGATATTTGTTTGGAAATTATGAATAAGGTGTTTAATTAATTTTTTTAAGCACCTAGACTTAGAGATTATTGAACAAAATGAGGATACTAAAAATTTATATTAATTGGGTAATAATTTTTTTAATATCTTTAAATGATGATCAAGTTTATTTTCTTGATTGATTTTGTATGTTTGAAGTCTCTTTTAAGGTCTTTGATAAATTTTTATTGATATTACTATGATCCATTAAGTGTTTTGTTGGTTAACTTCAGTTGTGAAGCTATCTTTTAGCTTTTCAGAACATACTGGTCGACTAACACATTAAGTGTGGTCAACTATTGTATCCAAAAACCATATTGTCTGTTTTTCAATGAGTTTTTTCTTTGTTTTGATGCTTATTGGTAGCCCAATTATTTACACTGGTCAACCAATGTATTCAAATGGTCAAACAATGTTCTATATTAAAGAAACTTTACAGTTCTAGTGAGTGAGCTTATGATTTGGTAACTTGTCTGGTCACCGAAATAGCCATATTGTTTAACCAATATCACTTACAGGTCGACTAGTATAGTTGAGTTTTAAAACCAAACCAAAATTTTCACTACTCCTCTATTGTTTACTCTTTCCTCTTTTGAATCACCAACACTAGTCAACCAGTTAAGGCATGGTTGACCAGTCGAGGCATGTGGTTGACCAATCCTCCATATTTAATATCTCTCCCTCCTTTACTCTTCTATTTTCATAAAGTTTTTTTATATCTTCCAAAACTTTAAACAGTTCACTCTTTTCCTTGAAAAACATCGTCTCTCATTTCATAAAATTCTCATTAAATTGCATTAAATTGAAATTTTGATATTTTTTTCTAGTTTCAAATTTGGGAATTTTCATTATTTTTTTAATTAAATGCTATTTTTAAATTGTAGCCTTTATAGTTAAATTATAAGAGGATTTAAGGATGCTTCTCTTTTAATTGTATCAATACATCTTTAATTTTATTTAATTTAGGTATTTTGGGCATTTGTCATGTTTTTATTATTTAAATTTTGGGGCTTTCAAAATTATATTATGAAATTGATTAATGGATATTCCAATTGGGCTTTTATTTGTTATAATTCCAAACTCTAATTTTGTCAAAACTTTTCCCTGATGCTTTAATTGAATCTTTCAACGTTTGCCCAATGCTGAAATTAGGAATTTTCAAATTAGATGCAATTAGGGATGTCTTTATCAAAATTGACCTTTTGGTTTGACATTTTGAATATTTAATAGCACTATCTAGTGAGAAAGTTTGGCAATCTTAATCAAATTCATCTTTTTAACTAGGTTAGCTTAACATATCACATTTTCTATTATGCATTTTTGGCTAATAAATTTCTTTTTGATGATTCCAATAAGTGGAAGAAATTTTGGTGATATTAGATTTAAATGGAGTGATAACATTTATAGGTGTAATTTTTTAAGGTGGGGAGGGGAGATTATTTTGTCGTTTTTGTATTTCTTACACTTTCTATGATATGCTTGAGCAAGTTTATGATATCTACAGATACAGATATTTCTTTAATATTAAATATCTCTTTTGTTCTCAGTATTGAATTATGTTTTAAGCATGAATTAAAGGGAAGCTATTCATTATCTTGGTAGATGTTTGTGTGCTTAATTTTATTATTGCTCTCTAATATTACAAATATTTTGTCATCATAAAAAAAGGTGAGATTGTTAAACCAAGAGAAGTTCCAATTGATGTTTTGATGATGACAAAGCATAATTACTACTATTGTATTTATTAATTCAATGAAAAGAAATATTATAACAAAATGAAATCATAAAAAGATAGTGTATGAAGTTGAATACGAGTAGTTGAAGTTTACATATGACAAAATGAAGAACAAAACAATAACAAGAGAAAATCAATCCTTCTCAAGGTCATCTTACATTTTGTATGATTATTTTTAAGCTCACTTTACTAATTTGATGATCCAAAAGACATACTATATATAATCATTTAATCTTACCTTATTGCATGAGTCTTTACATTCATCAAAAAATATTGAAGCTTTTAATTTCAATATAAAAGTCTCTTAATCTTTGAAATAATATTTGAGGAAGATTTTGGAAAGTGTTTTAATCATATTTGAATTAAAAATAATTAGTGTATTGGTCAACCAATATGTTGAATATAGTCGTTGTAATAACTAGTTCTTAGGTAATACAAGTGAGATTAAGGTTTTTTTCACCTTAGAAGAAGATTATAAGAAGACTTCCTATTTACCAAGAAAGATTGTACAAAGAAGAGTCTTAGAAGTGGACGTAGGCAAATGTTGATTATTAACCACTATAAATCGGTCTGCATTCTTTCTTTCCTATACTCTTTAAATTATTATTCAATTGTTTGATTAATTTATGTTAACCAATTTTCTCAATAATTATTATATTGATTGTTGTTAATTGAGTACATTGGTTAAAAAAAATGTTGAATTTTGTAAATACCAAATTTAACCCCCTCTTGGGTGCCATTAGGGACTAAAAAATATGAAAATAAATGGTCATGTCCTTTTATATACCACCAATGGTTACCTCATTTTCTTCTTCACTTGGTTCAACAGTTAGTCATTTGATAACAATTTCCTACTTAACTTAAGTGATGCTTCTTGATGAGTTTTCTTTTGAAATCAATTATTGGGGACTTCATTATTGTTATTTCTTCTTCTTTTTTTAATATCAATGAAGGTGGTACCGATAATTGATATCCATTTGATGTCACTTAATATTGTCCTATAAAGTAAAGAAATTAATATATTCTATGTAGCTACGTAAACTTGAGTCCTTTAGGTTAGTGCTTAATTTTTTTTCCTACCTATATTCTTTTGAGTCTATTTAAGAAACACGACTTCAAAGAGCAGTTCTATTTTATATGCTCCCAATCACCATAAACATGTCAGTTCACAAGATAAGAATTGAAAGTGTTTTGTGCCATACAAGAAAAACCTATAGGAATATGTCATATATATGTTTTTAGTCTTGATGAATAATATAAATGACATTATGCTCTCTTTTGAATATACAGTGTGTTAGGAAATTTGCTTGTGTGAGTTTGAAGCCTAGCATGTAGATTGAAAAATTACATTCTCCTTTAATAGAAAGATGACCTATAATAAATAGAGACATGATTCAGGACTTTTGATAAATGTCAAGGCCTATAATGATAATGAATTTGTTTCATACCATTTTGAAGATTAAAAAAAAAACCTATACGGTCTTTTAATATATTTTTGGAAAAAAGTTATTCCTATTCTTACTTTTTAAATTATGTCTAATAGGTTTAGGTTATGAACCATGCATAAACATGTGTAATTTATTTTTAACTTAGGAATTTCTATTTATAGAATTAAATGTTATATTCGTATTATATGAATTCATGCCCGTCACAGAAATTATATTGGAATTGGAAGATCAACTTCTACAAGTGAAACTATTCTTGCCTATTATTTGAGTTCTTGTATGTTCTAATTTTTTTTTTATTTTTTATCCCATAAAGTGAACTTGGACAGTGATTATTTGGGAACATTGATCTCTTTCTTCAATGTCTTATTCTTATACATTAAATCCTTCTCATTGTCATTTGTAGCAACCACACTGTTAGGTTTTATCATATCATGTATTTTACATTTCAATTTCTAATTTGTGCATGTATCTAAGCCCATTATACTTGAAAAGATACTTTCTCCTTTTCATGCTCATTGCTTTTAGGCATTCAACTAACCTATCATATGAAAGTTCAATACAAGAATCATTATTATTAGTCATTATGCTACCTTAATCTCGAGTTCTTCACTATCCAAATTGCTAGTATTATCCAATGTCGCGTTGATGTCTTCTTTATCTTGTGATCCTCTTTCCTTCTTCGAACATCTTTCTTTCTTCTTCGTTACATTTCTTGATTAATATCATCACCATGCATAATTTTAAGTATTCGCATAAGCATTTTCACACAATGACACTCTAATTAACACATTTTTATCAACTGAACCAAGAAAATAGGTTTTGCTTTATTATTTAAAACATTCAATTTCTCATCCCACTAAATTTTTTTTATAACCACTCATAAATCAAAAGTTTAGTAAAGTATGTCTGAAAATTAAGAGATTTTTTTTAAAAAATCTAAAATATTTTTTTTCTTGGTTATGAAAGATTTTATGCATTATTACATACATTTAAATGATATAAAATAATCGAACCTTTTATTTATTGAAATAACCAAAAAGGGTTATAAGAAAGATTATAATAAGTGTTGTTATACATAGAATGACTTTACTCTTGATCCACTTGAATTGAATTGTCTTTGAATTGTATTTAGTTTTCAATTTTGTTAATTTTGATCACTTTGAATGAAACATGATCACTTTGAATTAAAAATCTCCCTGAGTGACCAGGTCGGTCACATAGTTGGCACCGCAGAGTCTGTCAAAACATTTGGTTGCCTTTGCTATCCTTGGTTAAAACCGTATGCCAAACACAAGCTTGATCCCAAATCTACCCCTTGTGTATATCTTGGTTTCTCTAACAAATACCATTCTCATCAATGCTTTGACCCGAGCACCTCCAAAATATTTTTATCCCGTGATGTAGTTTTCTATGAAGATTACTTTCCTTGTGCAAACGAACTTTTTAAACTCACGGACAATTTATCTCATATTGCTTGGGAATCTTTTTCCAATGATGAACATGTGAAACATGATTTACAATACCACCCATCCTGTTTTGAACTTCCAGGTTATTTGCAAGTAAAGTCGATCTCTACCACTCCAACTACGGCGCCCACGGGCTCAGGTATGACTTCCAATCCCTCTTTACCACTTACCACATCGACAACCTGTGAAACAGAACAACCTACAAACATTCCCACATGCTCCACTCCAATCCCGATTCGTACTTACCATCGCCACAGAAAATCACTCCCATCAACCACCCAATCTGCCCAAACCATCGACTTACCATCGTCAACTCCGCAAATATCACAACCAGATCCAATTCTAGAGCAACCACAACCAACACATCCCATGGTTACTAGGTCCAAAACCAACAGCCTCAAACCCAAACAATTCCATGTCACCACTACACCATCTCCTACACACATCCCACGAACCTATAAACAAGCTCAAAAACACAGCCATTGGCAGACTGCAATGCAAGCCGAATATGATGCTTTAGTTCGAAACCAAACATGGAACCTAGTCCCCTATGATTCTTCCAAGAACATTGTTGAATGTAAATGGTTGTTTCGTGTTAAGTATCTGCCTAATGGTTCAGTTGACAGATACAAAGCCAGATTGGTAGCGAAAGGGTTTACTCAACGACCTGGAATTGATTATCACTCGACATTCAGTCCAGTGGTCAAACTTGTCACTGTCCGACTCGTTCTTACAATAGCTACTCAGCTTTCGTGGCCTATATATCAATTAGATGTAAACAATGCTTTTTTACAGGGACATCTCGAAGAAGAAGTCTATATGAGGCAACCTCCGGGATATGAATCTATATCGTTCCCCAATCATGTTTGCCGACTGAACAAAGCCATTTATGGCCTCAAACAGGCACCTCGTGCTTGGTACACTGAGCTCAAAACTCATCTAGTTCACTGTGGGTTTGTGACGGCGAAATCCGATTCATCCTTATTTATTCTCCACACCTCTCAACTCACTGCTTATGTCCTTGTGTATGTAGATGACATAATTGTCACTGGCAATCAGTATCACGGTGTTCGTCAAATTATTGATGCTCTAGCGAATCGTTTTTCGATAAAAGACCTGGGTTCCCTACACTATTTTCTTGGCATTGAGGTCATTTCTAATTCTGATGGTCTGTTTTTATCCCAGAATAAATATGTTACTGATCTGTTGGAAGATTTGCACATGGCCGACTGCAAAGGTGTCCCAACCCCAATGAGTTCGACGACAGATTTCTCCAATGAGTCTATTGATGATAGTGTCGATGCTACATTTTTTAGACGAGTCATTGGCAAGCTTCAATATTTGTCTTTTACTCGCCCAGACATTGCCTTTGCCGTTAACAAGCTGTCTCAATTTATGCACAAGCCAAGTGCTAATCATTGGAAAGCAACCAAGAGGGTTCTACGGTATCTTCAACAAACATCACACCTGGGCATCCACATTGCTCGTGACGGTAATCGCCAACTTCTTACGTACTCTGACTCCGATTGGGCTGGGGATCCCAATGATCGAACATCCACCACGGGGTTTATTGTGTATCTTGGTCGCACACCAATCTCATGGTCATCGAAGAAGCAAAAATCTGTCTCCCGATCATCCACCGAGGCAGAATATAGAGCTGTTGCTGCTGCTGTTTCAGAGACTAATTGGATCCAAAATCTTCTCTCTGAACTTCATTTCTCCCTTTCTCGTGCACCAACGATACTATGTGACAATGTTAGCACCACTTACATATGTGCTAATCCAGTTTTTCACAGTCGAATGAAACATGTGGCAATCGATTTTCACTTTGTTCGAGAGCAAGTCCAGAATGGTCATATTCAAGTTCAACATCTTCATACGGCTGATCAAGTTGCCGATATTCTAACGAAACCTCTGCCCCGAGCTGCGTTCCTTCGCAATCTCTGCAAACTAGGTCTCGCTGATCATACCGTCAACTTGCGGGGGCGTAATAACGTAACAGAAAGTTGACTTCTGCTACTGTAAATATTCTGCTTATGTAAAGTTTTTATTGTTTCTGTTATCTCCTATTCTTTAGGATCAGATTACGATCTTTTGGATTCTAATAGGTTTAAATTTAAATTGTAATCTCCTTAATCTTTGTAATCCTTGCTGTTTATAAATACCTGATCAATACAATGTCAAATATAGCTTTTACTCTCATATGGTATCAGAGCAGTAAACACTCACACGAGTCTTTCCCAACCCATCCTCTCCCTATTTCTCGATGGCCCCATCCATACCAGTCGTCAATTCTGACACCACTTCCTCCACCAACATTGTTCAATTCAATCCTGCGACACAGCTCCCTCTTAAACTTACCGGCTCTCAAAACTTTGCAACATGGAAAGCCCAGATCTCCATGTTAATGCATGGCCATGATCTTTATGGTCATCTCGATGGCTCATCTCTTGCTCCAAGCCAGACCATAACCCAAAACAACACTGCCGTTCCCAACCCAGCCTATCACATCTGGTTTCGACAGGACCAGCTCATCCAAAATGCATTGATGGCATCGGTGGATCCAACTCTAGCGTCCACCGTTGGAAATGCCTCATCTGCCCACAATGCCTGGAACACTCTTCATACTGCCTTCGCCAACAAGTCCCAGACTCGGATCTTCAGTCTCCGAGATCAGCTTGCCCGCCTCCAAAAGGATGCTCAATCGGTTGCCTCCTATCTCCGTGAGATCCGATCTCTTGCTGATGAACTCGCTACTGCCGGTGCCCCCATCAGCAATGATGAACTTATCGTTAAAGTTCTCAGTGGCTTAGGGTCTGAATTTCGTGAGATTTCGATAGCCATCCGTTCACGTGATACTCTGGTCACCTATGAAGAACTATATGAGAAGCTAGTTGATCATGAGCTGTTCTTAAAACATGAAGAAGCTCGCAAGCCATCGCTTCCTCCCATTACCGCGGCCATCGCACAAACAAAGCTATTCAATTCCTATCGACAAGACAATTCAAAGCAACGACCATCCAATAATCAAGGTCATAATCCATCATGGCGTAATCAGTCTTCTCGTTGGAGGAGGAACAATCATCAACAGTCATTTTCCAATCATCAACAGTCATTCTCGACTGATCAGACTCTGCGGTGCCAACTATGTGATCGGCCTGGTCACTCAGCCCGGGTTTGTCGATCACAATCACATAATCGTATGCAGGCGCGTGCAAACTTTGCTGGATATATGTCGCAACAACAAGATTCGTGGATAATTGACACAGGGGCCACTCATCACATTGTCTCTGATGCTCAACACCTTACAACCATTAATAATTACAATGGCTCGGAAGATATCACTATGGGTAATGGCAACACAATCCCAATATCTCACACTGGTAACACAAAACTGACTGCCTCCCCTTATCATTTCAGCTTAAACAATACTCTTTGCTCTCCTTCCATTACAAATAATCTCATATCTGTTTCCCAATTTTGCCGTGACAATAAGACCTCTATTGAATTCTTTCCTTTTTCTTACCTTGTGAAGGACTTGACAACGGGGACGCCGCTAGTTCAAGGACAAAGTAGAGGTCGACTTTA
>JANZLX010000213.1:32745002-32769998 GCA_025531955.1 Erythroxylum orinocense
TATAAAAACAGCGTTTGCCTTTCTTCCCTATACTCTTTATTTAATTTGATTAAATTATTTTGTGTGTATTAATTCCGTGATTTTATTGTAGAACTCTACGAAAAGCTTTAAAGATCTATTCAACCCCTCTTCTAGATCGTTTACATAATTGAAATTATGATGAGATCATAATTATGAGATTCAATTTACACATATGTATTATTCCTAAATGTTACTAGTTGTAGTTTCATCAAGACGAGATATTGTTGAAACGATAAAACAAGCGCATATTATGTTTCTTTCTTATGAAGAAAGTAATTGATCTCATAAATTAAAATATGTAAATACTTAAACTATTGCGTGGGTGATTATTAGATAATAAGTCACTGAACTGAGCCGATTATGAGCATTCCGAATAGAATATTACTTATGTATCTGTGGTTTATCTAATAATGATGGTTGTATAATTGATCCTCAGACTTGAGATTTTCAAGGTATCTCGTATAGGAATTACTGTATTTTGATACTGCTTATGAATTGTCCTAGAATAATTTAGTTGGTAGTAATTAGATACAGTATGAACCATATAGAGATAGTTGAGTAAGTCAATAAATAATTCGTCACTCTAAAATAATTAGAGAGAATATTCTACTATTCTTGATTAGTAATGATTTATGAAATTATCTGGCCAGAGTGAATTGATATTTAAAAATGGCATTTTTCAAATTTTAATTATAAATCAATCACTAATTAGGAAAAAATGAACATAATTGGACTAAAAAGAGTAGACACTGTATCCATACTTTGTAAAATTAGAATATTGAATGACGAAATGATTAAATTATACATCATAGCCATACATGGATAGGTTAAGTCAATTACTTTGATATTTATGATATTTAGGTAATCATGATATGTTACTAGACGTCAATCATGATTTATGATTATGAATTGTTTAATTAGAGAATTAAAGATAAAATAAAAGAAGTTTTAATTTATTTAATTTTAATTGTGAATTAGAATTATAATTTATAATTATTGTCAATTTATTAGGAACCTAATAGGTCAGACGTCAAAGAACAATTTCTGAAAGAAAAATCAATTTAATTAAGTTAGACTTAATTATAAAGTTTGAGAAACTTTAGGAATCAAATATGAGATATTTAATTTTATTAAAATTAAATTAACTAGAATTAGAATTAGAATTTGATTTTAATTAAAATTAAAAAGAAATTTAATTTTAATTAAAGACCCTCATGAATTTTCTATTTAAAAAGGGAAGAATATTTTAAAAGCCAACACTTTGTCTTCTTTTTCTTAAAATCAGTCTTGAGAATTACTTTGTAGATATCATCAGAAGTTGGATAATTGAATACCCCATGATTGATCAATCGAAAATGTTTCAAAAGTTTTTCAATAGGAAGACGAACAAGGTACAATTTCTAATTCGTTTTCATTTTATTCAATTATCAGGATATACTCAGAATCCGAAAATTTTTTGTTTTCCGTTGCATCCGTGATTTGATCACGTTTGAATTCTAACAAATAATCCTCAATTTAAGTGTGTTAGCATTTTGAAACTACCTAAGAAGTTAGATAAACAAGTGAGGCAAGCTCTTCTCGTTTGACTAACAATAACATCTATATTAGAGAAATTTTGAAATTGCTATATATATAATGATCAAAGAGTCTACAAGTTATACTTAACCTAGAACAATCGTATTCTTATTCGCATTTATACCAAAAAAACTCTTTATGTTAGAGAGTTATTTTAGCTCTCGGAACCGACCATAGAATATAAATAACGTCAGTAATTTGTTAGCAACTGTCAATAGGGTTAATCATTTGGCCATTTTGACTTCAATAACTTTTAGGACAAGCCATGGGCATATGCAATGCATTACTTCACTGAATTGGGAAGTGAGGTAACGTGACATAAGTAGGATTCCATTCTTCCACCAATGGGAAGAGCTGTTCGTGGTGGTGGGATTGCATAAACGACGGAGCTGCTTACGCAAGCTTATTGGTCATATATAAATAACTTAACTAGGTCTCTGTCTGTCTTAAAAGTTAATGCAAACCAAAAGGCTATGCAATTTAAGTTTGAAACGGCGAGGAGATTGCATCATTTCCAAACAGAAAGAGGCCAAACATAAAGAATGAAACGTATTGCAGCCACAAGTTCCTTTTCAACTAAGGAACAAGAACAAAGTCTTCTAGGATTCATTGGTCGCTATGGTCGGTCACTTTTCCTACATTTTTAATGCCATTGAAGAAAATGAGTAAAGTAAACATATTGGAACCGACCATAGAATATAAATAATGGGAAATAATAATATATGAACGCACATAGCAAGCAGGGCCGTTCTTATAATTTTATAGGCCCGGGGCGAAATAAAAAAAAAGCTCCAATAAATTGACAATATATTTAAATTTACATATTTATATAAAATATAATTAACTCAATTTATAAATTTACGTAACCAACTAAATATTAAATGATCATAACACTAATAAATACATAGAGGATCGTGATTTATGAAAAACAATTTCTCCATGCATTTCTAGATGCAAAATCATTAATAATATTATCAAGATCAATATTGTCCAACATATCCTTCTCAATACATAACATAGCTAAACCATTTAACCTTTCTTGTGATATTGATGACCTCAAGTAGGTTTTTAATAATTTTAATTTTGAACAACTTCTCTCATCTAATATTAAAAATAAAAAACAAAGAGTAAAAATATATTTAAAAAAATTATAAACTTTACGTTTAAATTATACTCAGAACTCAGAAGACAGAATCGTAAAATTTTTTACTGCTAATTTTTGAGTTTGAGTACTTTAAATACATATATTGATGAAAATAAAGAAATTAAAAGGTAAAAATATACTTAAATATTTCAAGACTATTTATAAGCATGGGGACCACACTAAAAATTTTTTTTAACGTTATTAAGAAAAATTTTAACACTAAATTTTTTTTAACGTTATTAAAGTAAGTTAATTTAAAAGAAAAACGTTAAAGTAAGTTACAGAAGTTGAGAGGAGATGAGGGCCCCCTCTTATAGTTTAAAGTTATAATAACGGTAAAGTAAGTTAATTTAAAAAAAAAAACAATGTTAAAGTAAGTTACAGAAGGTGAGAGGGGCTGACGGGCCCTCCTCTTACAATGGGCCCTGGGCAGGTGCCCCACTGGCCCTTTCCCAGGGCCGGCTCTGCTTACTGCCCGCCATCATCTCTTCCTCTGTGCCTCACACTCTATCTTTGCAGTTTGCTCGTCTGCTCATGTGTTGGTTTCCAGATGAACTCCAGCAAAAACTTCATTTGGATGTCGATTTTTTTTTGGGAAAGACTCCAAGCTAGGTCATAGCCTCTGTACTACTTGTCATGGTTTTTCTTGAGAGTTGGTGTACGGTGATTGGATTGCACTTCTGGTAAAATTTGAAGAATGGCTTTTTCCTAATGTTAGTTATTTCTAGCTCTCGTTTTAACCAAATATAAGTTTATAAATAAGAATATTGAAAAACCAAAGGGATTAATAATTTTGCCGATTATAAATCACAAAAATGCAAAATAGTCAAGACACCGAAAATTTGGTAACTCAGTTCGGCAAACTTGTCTACGTCTGCGGGGCCCTCACTCAGATTAATTTCTTCCACTGTAGTCCACAAAAATTACAAAAGATTGATCTACCTCGTACGACTCAATCTATGTAACCAACCCATGACCTAATTACCTGTGAAAGATTTGCACGCCCAATAACAAGACCAACTCGTGTTAACCTCGTCAGAGGATTTTCCTAACTATTTCTACTCAAAAGTAAGGACAAATAAAATAATAATGCAACAATTTCAAATATGAAATTCTTCACTAAAATATTCAAGTAGCAGCACCAACTATATAAGTACTCATCTGTGACAGAGCCTTTTTAGTACTGTAACCATCAATCAAGAACTCAACAAAAACAGCAACTGCGCCTGACCCTTGAACTGCTTGATAGAGATAACACCAGTGATGCAATGCTGCTCCAAATATACTCACAAAACTAAATCAAAACAGAAGATCAAAAGCAAAACAGAGCAACATCAAATCAGCAAACTACACTCCAGCGTGGTTCACCAAAAAGATAAGGGTGTGTACGCAGACTCCTTGCAATCACACACAATACACGACAGCCCAATAATCACACACATTATCCATCACACAACCTTGCCTTATTTTCCTTAAAAGATTTTTATTTCAAATAAGGATAATGTTGGATAAGAAATCAACCACCGAAAGTTATGCTAATTAGGAGTATATTGCCAATTCAAATCCCAAACACCATCTACTTCCAAAGGAGTGCAATCTTCAATAATTATTAAGGAAATCTCATGTCCAATTAAAATGCCAAAAATAAAAATGGGATTTATTTAAAATAAATCCTAACAATCTCCCCCTTTTTTGGCATTTTTGTCTCAATAGTTGAAACTCCCCCTCAGTCCAATATTCAACTACATGTGCCACAATGAACTGATTCCAAACCAAAAACCAAACAGAACACGAGTTCAGACAGCAACTAGCAAACCAAACATAAGCACAACTTCACATCTGAACAACATAAAAAATAAGCAATAAAAACAACAACCAGCAGCAACTTCGCAACAGACATGGTCTCCCCCTTTGAGACAAGATATGACAAAAATAAATTAAGAACTCAGAAATTGAAAGACGCGGTGCTTCAATTTTCTAACCGCCTCGGTGAGAGCATGTAAACCACCTTCAATGCGCTCCAGCTCAGTAATGACAGCAGCATTGGGATTAAAGGAAGAGGGACTCGAAGCATCCGAAGGGCCCAAAGCAACATATGGCAAGTCCACCACCTGTGGTTGCCGAAAAATCCTCGGTGAAATATTCATCAAAGGTACATTTTCCAAGATACTCGATTCTAGCCTGGGAACTCCATTTGCATACAGAAACTGTGAGATTAAACAAGGAAAAGATAAAAGAGAGTGAGACTTACTCTCAATAGCCAACATTGAGTCAATAATATGGTGGCCAAGATTAAAAGGAACTCCCGTTCCGATAGCATACAGAAGTTTGGCCTGCGCTAGATATACAGTCACCACATAAGTACTGGGCATCCAGTTGGTGACTAGCAGCTTGAATAAAACAAAATACTTCTGTATGAGAATTGAAGATCGAAAAACAGAAGTAGATGGTCACGCAGTGAGCTTCCCGCCAGTTAAGATCAGAGCAAGTTGATCAGATGTAATCTCCCAATCATCATCACAAGGAGAATTACTAACCGCAGTATCAAATCTCAAAAACATGTTAAGCCGACGAGCATCAAAACTAACAACTCTCCCCCTCTCATACACAACACCAAACGTAGCAGCATTAACATTTAAAATATCACCAGACAGATTTGAGTAAAATTCCTTTACTAGATCAGGATCATAATGTTGAGGAAACAGAGAGGCATGAAGTAGTGACCGTTCACTAAGAAGAGTGTGTAGACCCTGATCTCGAAACTCATCCAAGTTAATTGGACGATCCATGACAACCCGGTATTCGACAATGAACGCCACTTTTCCTCTGCAGCGAAAGTATAAAACTTGAAGGAACTAGCTCGATCCACAGGCAATCGAGCACCCGGATGACATCTAGGTGGACGGACTGTTTTAGTACACTTCATCTCGTACCGTTTTCAAGGAGCTGGGGGAGGAATCAACCGTGGAACCGAAAGCGGTGACGGAGGGGCATCAGAATCTGATGAGGACTCTTCAACCAAAGCCTCAATAACTCGATCAACATCAGAATCATGTTGATCAGGAACATCCGAAACATCAATAGGGACTGTTGAAGAGGATCCGGCTCCTGTAAAACTTCTACCAGAGACGGGATGAGACTGCAAGCGACTGGAACTGCGCGTAGGAATTGCGGCCTTTTTCTCCGAGGCTAAATAAAGCACCTGTTTTTTGTTTTCCCCATACTACAGTAGTAACAAAGCAGAAACAACAACACAAGAATTCTAATAACCAGAAATTACCCTACTCAGTATGAAATCCAACCGAAAATCCACAGTTCCAGATTTCAACCTAAATCACACGGCACTCAAATAGCCAAAACAATAATCAACAAAATCAGATTCCTCCAAAGAACTTTTGTTCAGATTTAACTCAGACCACTTCAATACAGAGATAGCTAACAAAATCAGTCAAAAAAACTACTAGAAATCACAAACCCAAAACCATGTAGTGACACCGAAACATCTCTTCAGTTGCACAGAAAATCAATCAGTTAGCAAAGAACACTATGACTAGAAGAAAAATCAGTACCAAGTGAGAGGAATGACCCACGAATGTTAAGAAGGACAACACTACCACCGAAAAATCTATCCCAACAGATACGTACACCACACCGTGAATCTTCGACTGAAGGAGTTTGCTGAAAAAAGTCTTGCAATGAAGAGGATAATCGATGATGGAGTGATGAACCAAAGAAGCGTTGAGAGCTTGAAGAGAGAAGCTAAAATGAAGTAGCATGAAGGAGACAGTGAAGATGAGCAACGTCGACAATGAGAATAGAGAAATAAGTTAAAAGACTAACGCTAGGGATTTTAAAATCTCAACAGTGGATGTCACACCCCTTTCTTTTTTTTAATTTCTTTTCTTTTTATATTTTTTTGTTTTTTTACACAAAACAAATAAATAAAGAAAACAGAAATTAATGAGGGAGGACACAGCCCTAAGGCTCCTCGAACTTGCTCAAATCTTACCGCATCCAGAGGTTTTGTGAAAATATCCGTCAATTGCTTCTCGGTAGACACGTGAGATAAAATTACCATCTTTCTCTTGCAGGATACTTATGCTATACTTCCTCACTTGAACTAAGAAATGTAAAAGAAGCATTACAAGATGAATATTGGACAGCTGCTATGCAAGAAGAGTTGATGCAATTTGTACGGAATGATATGTGGGAACTTGTGCCAAGACCACCAGCTACTAATGTGATTGGTACAAAATAGGTGTTTTGGAATAAAACAGACGAAAAAGGGAATGTCACCAGGAACAAAGCGCAACTAGTGGCTCAAGGATATTCTCAGGTGGAAGGAATAGATTTTGATAAAACATTCGCACCTGTGGCATGACTTGAATCGATCAGATTATTACTGAGCATAGCATATGTCAAAGGCTTTAAGCTTTACCAGATGGATGTTAAAAGTGCCTTTTTGAACGGATTCATATAAGAAGAAGTCTTGGTGGCTCAACCAAAAGGCACTCTATGGTCTCAAACAAGCACCGAGGGCATGGTATGAAAGACTTACTCAGTATCTTATCAAGCAATGGTATAAACAAGGTAATGTTGACAAAACCTTGTTCATTAAAAGATGCAAATCAGATCTAATGATAGCATAGATTTACGTCGATGATATTGTATTTGGCGCTACACGTTTAAAAATGGTCGAAGAATTTGTCAAGCTGATGATGTCGGAATTTGAAATGAGTATGGTTGGTGAGTTGAGTTTCTTCTTAGGTTTGCAAGTAAAACAGATGAAGGATGGTATCTTCATATTGCAAACAAAACATGTTCACAATATGATCAAAAAGTTTGGTCTTGAGAAAGCTAGACATGCACGAACACCCATGAGTAGCTTAATGAAGTTGAATAAAGATGAGAATGGGAAAAGCGTTGATGAAAGCTTGTATAGAAGCATGATTGGTAGCTTGTTGTACCTGACTGCAAGTGGGCCAGATATATGTTACAGTGTTGGAGTATGTGCTAGATATCAATCCAATCCGAAGGAAACACATATGACAGCTGTCAAAAGAATTTTCAGATATGTGAGTGAAACGTCAGATTTTGGGATTTGGTATACATGGGATTCTACATCTTATCTAGTCGGATACAGTGATGCAGATTGGGCCGGAAACTTAGATGATCGCAAAGTACTTCAGGGGGCTGTTTCTTTTTGGGGAATAATTTGATTTCATGATATAGTAAGAAGCAGAATTCAATCTCTCTCTCGACTGCTGAGGCTGAATACATAGTCACAGGAAGTTGTTGTTCACAGTTACTTTGGATGAAGCAAATGTTAGAAGATTATGGGATTGATCAACAAAAATTAACAATTCTATGTGATAATAAGAGCGCGATCGACATTTCAAAGAATCCTGTTTAGCACTCGCACACGAAGCACATTGATCTTCGACATCACTTTATTCGAGAACTTGTTGAGAGCAAGATGGTAATTTTATCTTATATGTCTACCGAGAAGCAATTGGCGGATATTTTCACAAAACCTCTAGATGCGGTAAGATTTGAGCAATTTCGAGGAGCCTTGGGACTATGTGTCCTCTCTCATTAATTTCTGTTTTCTTTATTTATTTGTTTTGTGTAAAAAGAACAAAAAAATTAAAAAAAAAGAAATTCAAAAAAAAAGAAAGGGGGTGCGGCATCTACTGTTGGGATTTTAAAATCCCTAGCTTTAGTCTTTTAACTTATTTCTCTATTCTCATTGTCGACGTTGCTCATCTTCACTGTCTCTTTCACGCTACTTCATTTTGGCTTCTCTCTTCAAGCTCTCAACGCCTCTTTGGTTCATCACTCCATCATCAGTTATCCTCTCCATTGCAAGACTTTTTTCAGCAAACTCCTTCAGTCGAAGATTCACGGTGTGGTGTACGTATATGTTGGGATAGATTTTTCGGTGGTAGTGTTGTCCTTCTTAACATTCGTGGGTCATTCCTCTCACTTGGTACTGATTTTTCTTCTAGTCATAGTGTTCTTTGCTAACTGATTGATTTTCTGTGCAACTGAAGAGATGTTTTGGTGTCACTATATGATTTTGGGTTTGTGATTTCTAGTAGTTTTTTTTACTGATTTTGTCAGCTATCTCTGTATTGAAGTGGTCTGAGTTGAATCTGGGCAAAAGTTCTTTGGAGGAATATGATTTTATTGATTATTGTTCTGGCTATTTGACGACTGTGTGATTTGGGTTGAAATCTGGAGCTGTGGATTTTTGGTTGGATTCCATACTAAGTAGGGTAATCTCTGATTATTAGAATTCCTGTGTGTTGTTGTTTCTGCTTTGTTACTACTGTAGTATGGGGAAAAACAAAGAACAGGTGCTTTATTCAACCTCGGAGAAAAAGATCGCAGCTCCTACGCAACGGTCCAGTCGCTTGCAGTCTCATCCCATCTCTGGTAGAAGTTTTATAGGAGCCGGATCCTCTTCAACAGTCCCTATTAATGTTCCGGATGTTCCTGATCAACATGGTTCTGATGTTGATCGAGTTATTGAGGCTTTGGTTGAAGAGTCCTCATTAGATTCTGATGCCCCTCCGTCACCGCTTTCGGTTCCACAGCCGGTTCCTCCTCCAACTCCTCGAAAACGGTACAAGATGAAGTGTACTAAAATAGTCCGTCCACCTAGATGTCATCCGGGTGCTCGATTGCCTGTGGATCGAGCTAATTCCTTCAAGTTTTATACTTCCACTGTAGAGGAAAAGTGGCGTTCATTGTCGGATACCGAGGTTGTCATGGATCATCCAATTAACTTGGATGAGTTTCGAGATCAGGGTCTACACACTCTTCTTAGTGAACGGGCACTACTTCATGCCTCTCTATTTCCTCAACATTATGATCCTGATCTGGTAAAGGAATTTTACTTAAATCTGTCTGGTGATATTTTAAATGTTAATGCTGCTACATTTGGTTTCATGTATGTGAGGGGGAGAGTTGTTAGTTTTGATGCTGGTCGGCTTAACATGTTTTTGAGATTTGATACTGTGGTTAGTAATTCTCCTTATGATGATGATTGGGAGATTACATCTGATCAACTTGCTTTGATCTTAACTGGTGGGAAGCTCACTGCGTGGCCGTCGACTCCTGTTTTTCGATCTTCAATGCTCATACAGAAGTATTTTGTTTTATTCAAGCTGCTAGTCACCAACTGGATGCCTATTACTCATGTGGTGACTGTATATCTGGCGCAGGCCAAACTTTTGTATGCTATTGGAACGGGAGTTCCTTTCAATCTTGGCCGCCACATTATTGACTCAATGTTGGCTATTGAGAGTAAGCCTCACTCTCTTTTATCTTTTCCTTGTTTAATCTCACAGTTTCTATATGCAAATGGAGTTCCCAGGCTAGAATCGAGCATCTTGGAAAATGTACCTTTGCTGAATATTTCACCGAGGATTTTTCGGCAACCACGGGTGGTGGACTTGCCATATGTTGCTTTGGGCCCTTCGGATGCTTCGGGTCCCTCTTCCTTTAATCCCAATGCTACTGTCATTACTGAGCTGGAGCGCATTGAAGGTGGTTTATATGCTTTCACTGAGGCGGTTAGAAAATTGAAGCACCGCGTCCTTCAATCTCCGGGTTCTTATTTCTTTTTGTCATATCTTGTCTCAAAGGGGGAGACCATGTCTGTTGCGAAGTTGCTGCTGGTTGCTATTTTTATTGCTTATTTTTTATGCTGTTCGGATGTGGAGTTGTGCTTATGTTTGGTTTGCTAGTTGCTGTCTGAACTTGTGTTCTGTTTGATTTTTGGTTTGGAATCAGTTCATTGTGGCACATGTAGTTGAATACTGGACTGAGGGGGAGTTTCAGCTGTTGAGACAAAAATGCCAAAAAAGGAGGAGATTGTTAGGATTTATTTTAAATAAATTTCATTTTTATTTTTGACATTTTAATTAGATATGGGATTCCTTAATAATTATTGAAGATTGCACTCCTTTGGAAGTAGATGTTGTTTGGGATTTGAATTGGCAATATACTCCTAATTAGCATAACTTTCGGTGGTTAATTTCCTATCCAACACTATCCTTATTTGAAATAAAAATCTTTTAAGGAAAATAAGGCAAGGTTGCGTGATGGATAAGGAATGTGGTTTTTGTGCTGTCGTGTATCGTGTGTGATTGCAAGGAGTCGGCGTACACGCCCTTGTCTTTTTGGTGAACCACGTTGGAGTGTAGTCTGCTGATTTGATGTTGCTCTGTTTTGCTTTTGATCTTTTGTTTTGAGCTAGTTTCGTGGGTCTACTTGGAACAGCATTGCATCACTGGTGTTATCTTCATCAAGCAGTTCAAGGGTCAGGCGCAGTTGCTGTTTTTGCTAAGTTATTGATTAATGGTTGCAGTACTAAAAAGGCTCTGTCACAGATAAGTACTTATATAGTTGGTACTGCTACTTGAATATTTTTAGTGAAGAATTTCAGATATGGAATTGTTGCATTCTTATTTTATTTGTCCTTACTTTTGAATAGAAATAGCTAGGAAAATCTTCTGACGAGATTAACACAAGTCGGTCGTGTTATTGGGCGTGAAAATCTTTCACGGGTAGTTAGGTCGTGGGTTGGTTATATAGATTGAGTCGTACGGGGCAGATCAATCTTTTGTAATTTTTGTGAACTGCAGTGGAAGAAATTAATCTGGGAAGGGCCCCACAGACGTAGGCAAGTTTGCCGAAATGCGTTACCAAATTTCCGGTGTCCTTACTATTTTGCGTTTGTGTGTGATTTATAGTCTGTGAAATTATTAATCACTTTGGTTTTTCAGAGAGGTTCAGAGCACGGGGGTCTGCATGAAATTGAACATAATGAAGGATGTACAGATGACAGACATTTCATTTCAAACCTACTGGTAGTAAAGTGGGTTGTCTTGAAGCAGAAATTAAACAACTTGAAAAGTAGGTCACCTAGCTTTGTTGCTGCCATCTACAATCTTATCAAACCTTAATTAGATCTGATCAAACCAACTTATAACAAACTTTCGGGGTGCAGCTCCAGGTAACTTAAGCTAGTTACAAGTTAATCAACATTCCGCTAGTGATCATGCATCCTATTATTTCTTTCCCCTTCACCGCATACCTAAACTGACTTGCTAACCTTCACGTTAGAAGTCCGTTTGCTACGTTTTCCAATGGAAGACAGATGAGGCATTGATAATTGAATGCAAGTTCTTGATTTTGAAACAGAAGAATCTAATTCCTCCAAATTCTAGTTTTATTTGAACTAGAATCCATACCATTCAAGAAAAAAGAAAAGTTACCTTACAGGACAATGAGCATATGGAGGATGCCATTGCTTGCATCACATCAACAGGCGAACTAAAAGCATACTTTAGATTGTGTACATCAGCCTATAAGGAGCAAGAAAATTTGGTTTCTTTCAACCACTACACTAAAGGAATCCACTTTAAACTTAAAGATCAAAAGTGAATGGACTCACAACAGCTTTCCCAATAACTGGAAGACGAAAAGTGCTGGCCTTCAAAGCTTCAGTTGCTCCTTCCAAAGAGTTTGAGTGATCTCTATCTAGATTAGACCATGCTTCTAAATAAGAAATCTACATTTACAAGAACAACTAATTTCAGCTATGACAAAGAGACAATTCCACCACAAAATCAACCAACTGAAAGCTGAGCATGAAGGTACTACATTCCAATAAACAATTTATACCAGCAGTCCAGAACCATCAACATCAATGATCACAATAAATCTTAGATATCTATTTCCTTTTCTGCAGAACTATTACTATAAACAGCTGGATAAATGACAATTTACAGCTCTTAATATGTCTAAGAATGGAATTCCATTGAATTACGTTAGGGGTTAGGAAGTTCTCCATCATGCATCTAAGGCATAGTGAGTGTCCCTGAGGACCATGTGCAAAAAAAGTTTTAATCCCACTAAAAGATAGAATGCTTCTTGTCTTCTAGCTTATGTGGTAATTCCTCCACAAGATTTAAGGAACAAATATTCCATATTGCTCAATTTCTAGACTGGCTTGAATAGCTAGAAATGACCTTGCAACAAATTGAAAACTTTTCCAGAAGAATGCATTTTAGGGTATTATTACTGGTAGGTCGAATGAGACAACCAGGTTACCAAAAAACTACATATGTCAAAAGAAACAATGAGGAAAAATTTTCAAGAAGAGAAAGGAAAGGATAACAAAATCATTAATAACATTAGCAAGTCTTGAAGCATTATATATTTTTGTTAGTGGTATATGCTTTTGGTACATACAGACATACATAAGTATGTATTATTTCGAGCAAATGGCATAAATTCTAGGAGGTGTAGTTGATTTCAAGGGTTTCCAGACTACAAACTAGATTACTGCATTTGACTTATATAGACTACACAATCAGAACGAAGGGGAATCCCATCACAAGTGCAGAACAGACTATATGTAGAATCCACATTTGTCAAGAAAACTATTCTGAGAATTGGTTGAATGGCAATATATATTTCTCCATGATTGGTTATGGAGTATCCCAGAATATGTTCACCACAAATTCCAGCTTATGTCATCAAAGAAAGTCTGACACACTTCACAATAAAAGAATGTTTGATCCTACAATTATCGTAAAGATGATCTAATTGAACACAAAACACAGATAATCGTAAACCTTGAGCACATTTAAGCAATAAAGTAAGTCTAGTGATCTCACTTGTCCATTCAGGATAGAAGTTAGCTTCAACTTTTGCCTCAGGAATAAAAGCTTGATTCTTAGAGTGACAGAATGGCGTAGTTCTGAAATTGTCATCCATGCATTCCATAAAATTTTCTGGTAGAATAAAAATAACTATGTAAGATTGATATAGTGTTCTCTGCTAGGTAGTATAAAAGCACATCAAACATCTTTTCTTTGCACATTGAAGCCCCTTAGTAAAGACCAAGTCTACAGAAGTTTCATATCCAGAATTGAAGTATTAGGGGAATTGATGGAACCACCTCTAGAACGCAATTTACAGGAGTTAATATACACCAAATATGACATTTCTCTAGACCTTGAGTTCTGGTCATAGCATAAGCAGCTAAGAAATGCTTTGTCTTGGTCTATTTGAACTAAACAAGCTTTCACAAACTGTAAGTTTCCATTTGTTTATCTCTACATTTCATTTCAATTAGTTGTGAACTCTGACCAAAAAGATACAGTCCAAAGTCACACCTGGATGATAACAATCCACAAACTAAAGCACTAAATTCTCCTTTAAAATACCACTACATGATTAAGCCCCAGGCCTTCATCTTGAGCTTAGTCAAATATAAAAGAAAGCACTTGAGCATGGTGATAGAATGACATTTTAATTATTAGGATCTCTTACAAAAAGCATAAACATGCTACACCATTCTAGCCATGAAGATCAAATATCATGTTTCGCTCATGGATTTTAAGAATTGAAGGTAAACTTTCGTTGGCACATAAATAGGTAGAATTATCACGAACTAATTTTAACGAGACCTTCAATGAGTGGAATCTTTTTTTTAATTTTGCAAATAGCACGTAAAAGTCAAATCTACAGAATCACTTTCTTTAGTCAATACATCTTTAACCTCCAACCACAGTTGATAGAACTCTAGTCGTAGAACACAAGAGATTTTAGTATTGATTCAATAAAACCATAATGCATATAGCTTATTATAGTAGAATAGAGGTAGTTCTTCCCTAAACCAGAGCAGCTTGCTCCTTAGCAGGTATGTACACCCTATTGTCACAATTCCCTTACTTCTTTTCTGCCTTCTCTCATCACTCACTCCCCGTACATAATCCTCCCCATGCACATTCTGTTATTCTAACTACTTTGCCACCTCAGCAGATAACTAACTACCCTCTTGGCCCACTGTTCTTTCTTCTAGAATATACCCTTCATACTATCGGTTTATTCCCACTCCTATTGGCCTTCTCATCTGCTAAATCACCCTCTCCTCTATAGGTTCTATCAACATTAGAGTCTTCTCCATGCTTAGAAACCTCAAGACCTTCTTATCAATGTCCTTCAACTATCCTCAAACACAAATAATCTCCTTGCTTCATTTAGTTCATACCTCTGTTGGTGTCCCTATCACCTCAACGCCTTTGTTTTCAGGTTCAAAGTTCTTTTCATGGATATTAGAGTTTATAAAGAACTTATGTATGCTAAAACAAATATCTAACTGAATAGAGATTTTGAGTTTTATAATGGAAAGCACACAGCAACTTTTATCATGCGAGATTTCAAGAGTTAAATCATATTTACACCCCAAAATGAGGTATGACTCATATATGACCATTTCAGTCAAAGCTGTTAACTACTAGATAAAAGAAGCAAATATGGCATTAAACTGTCCGAGTTCGGATCCTCTATCAAAAATAACCCTGTCTGTCCAACGTTTGAAATGACTTCGTTTTGGCTATTTGATATTGGATGTGAGTTTAGACTCTCGTTTTGGCCATTGGATAGGGTTATTCTGGGCAGGATCTGAACAGTAAACCGTCCACCTAAAAATAGACGAATTACCATACCTCAGCATTAAGTTTCTGAACCGTGAGTGTTGCATCAGCCCTCGCATTTACAAACCGCCAATGTAATTGATAATTATAAAGGAGCCTCAACATATGAGCATCATTTATTCGATTCTCCCCCATTTTACTTCTTCTTAAATCGACGGAGAAACTAAGAATTGAAGGTGTACTACTAGAAGTGCTACTCGTTGGTCTCACCCTTGAAGGACTAGATATCCCTCCTGATGGAGATGAAGCAGACGATGTCCAAAGCTTACTAGGTGAAGCTGGCCTGGTTCCTCCCTTAATAGGTGAAGAAGCAATTGTTCTTGGAGACACCAATGGACCATCACTACTAAATCTTTTAGCTTGCGTCATCTTTGAAGAAATACTCATTCGAGAACCATGACTAGTAGATAAAGGCGAGCCTGGATCCTGCAAACGTCTCAATCTGCTATTAGTTTCTTGCCAAAACCTCGCAGAAACAAGAATGCCATGACCCCCACTTTTTGTTCTCAACATCCCACCACCACCACCAAACTCTTGCACACCGGAAGTACCTCCAGATGATACACTATCACTATCAGATGCAGTGAGGTCACCAGTAAAAGATGATACATTTAATGAACTGGCATCTGGGTTTTGCTTAGCGCTGCCCAACCCCAAGCTCAATCTTCTAGTATCGTTAACTAGCATAAATTGTTGCAATGACTTGAACCCCATCAATCCAAATCCCATTATCATCTTATATTTATTGCCACTACAATCCAGACTCCTATGTAACAACGGGTTGCTCTCTCTCGAATTCCCCTCTCTACTCTTACCGGGCCACCTTTGTTGCTCCACTGGCTTCGAATTTTCTACCTGATCTTTCATCGTAGTAGACCTCCTCCTCTTAGGAGTCCCTTTTCTTCCAACATTTTGAGGTGTCACAGCCTTAGCTTTACTAATGGGAAGTGAAAAGGCCTCACCTTGAAAAGACACTGATAAACTACGACTAGAAGTGACCAACATCTTTGTTGCAGTAGACATGTCAGTGACATTGCCTTCCTTACTTTCTAGGCTTGGTGTTGATGGCCTTTGAGTGACAGGTCGTCTTCTATCCACAGATTGGGATCTTCTGGGCGCCGAGAAAGAATGAAACTTTGGTGCTGGTGTGTGTGGTGGGCCGGAATTTGTAGAGAGTGAAAGTAAAGGGGAACGGAATGTATTTGAAACAAATGAAGAGGAGGAAGTTGAAGAATCTGTAGGAGTTGTAGTAGTAGTACTACTACTAGTAGTGGTGGTGGTTGATGTTGAAGGAGAAGGAGAAGGAGAAAGGTACCTATAAGGGACTTGTTTGCCTCTGGTTTTTCTGGAAGGAGTGCGCGACACCATTGTTCCATTGGTCTTTTTCAGAGGGTAAAAGTGGAGGTCTTGAGGTTTGATTTGGGGTTTTCTTAGTTGTGGAAGTAGCAGAAGCTGTTTATGGAATGGCAGCGACAATCATTTACGAGAAAACGTAAAATATGGTCTCTAAGGCTCCTCACATTGCTGCTTGAAATGTGCGGGTTTTCACATTAAACCCGTAGCCTTCAGTGGTCTCACCGTCTAAAACCCTGCAAAAGGAACAAGATGAACAGAAAGTTAACACATTTAGGAAGAACCCGACACTCCTGGAAGAGTTAATGGTCCATGATCCTGCATTTTCAGTGTAAAATGCTTTCTGGGTTTCCTGGCTTTGAGAGAGAAATAGTAGGCGCGAGGAAAGATTTTGGAGTGAAGAGTCGCAGGTGGGCTGTTATCAGTTTTGGGTTTTGGTGGAACTTTGGAGAAACGTTATGTTTATTTGATCATACGTTTTTCTTAATAAACTTCCAATAATGTTGTATCTTGCTAATTTTATCATGAACGCCCAAATATAGTCAAGGTGTGGTTTTGATATTAACTGTAATTTTGATTTTGATGGATAGAGAAGAATTAACAAACATGACAAGAAAAAGTTTAGTAAATGATTATAGCTTTCTACCCAATTAAGTATCAGAATCAACTGAAGACCAGTGAATTTAAACTTCAAAGTGTTTTGGTTGTTAATATTCCTGCACTTCAGCTGCAAGTCGCCCTTTTAACTAACGTTTGATAGTTGATAACGTAACTGTTTCCAGGTTTTCTCTTCTTCATTGCTGGAAGCCCATCGCACACTCCAAGATTCACATAAATGAAATCAGTGTTATTCTCTTGCTGCTCAATCGTTGTTATTCACTTCATTTTCGTTATATATGCTCAAATTTGTAAAAGTAGAATAGTGTAATGGATTTCTTATTGTCACTGTAACTTTGTACCTTGTTGAGGAAAAGTATAAATATACAAATGTAATCAATACAGCTGTACAATATCATTCGGTTACAACAGAAAAATAACAAGGGCACCGATGAGGAGTCTTCTAGAAGATGTGAGTTATGTTGTAGGTATTGGGCCTGATATGGTGTGGGCTGATGGACTGTCTCTTACAGTTACTAAGTTAAGAATTAACCGAAAAGAAAATCAATTTATTGGTTAGACTTTGTTCTGCAATCAGAAAAGTGTTGGACTGTCTGACAGTTATTAGTACGTCTGCCGGCATCACGCTTCAAGGAACGGTGATTCTACAGATGGGACACTGCATACTGTATAGTGGATGGACTCTCTGATCTCTATAGGTTGGGACTTCTCAAGTTCTTGCTAACTCAACTCTATCAAGCACAAGGTTTGTTTTCGTTCAATGGGATTAGATTATTTTTTGTTATGTCAAAATATTGGATTATTTTTTGTTATGTCAAAACTGATAATGAATTTTTGTTCCTGTTTTATATGCCTTTTCCATCTTATTTTGATAATCAGCTGTCAGGATTTGGTTTTCTTCCACTTCTTTATGCCTGAAGGGATCGAAGATAAAGGGGTCTTTATATAAACTGAAGGTTCTATTCCCGAATTCGAATCTTGAAAATTTGGGTAGGCCTGTTCCCTTATTACTGATTAGTCCAGAGCTTCTCAATAGCATTGTGAGAAATGAAGACCAGCGGACATTAAAGAAAGACTAAAGAATGCAGCAGCAGCTCACCTATTTCTGATATATTCATGGACGTATTTAATTATGGGAAGCTGCAGAAACAAGAAATATGAAATGTTCTGTACAAATTTGGACAACTAATGAATCAAATATGTGTGTTACGAATGTAGAAAGTAGATGCACATGATCCTGATTGTGCTTTAACATATCTGAAGCTAGGCCTGTGGTACATCATTACTTTTTAGATAGGATTAAAAATATCCAGCTGAGACTGAAACCTTGACCGGTAGGTAACTTTGGCCATCGAAACCGAATGAGCTCTGAACCTTATTTAAGGTAGAAACACAAAAATGAATGGTAACCGAACTAAAGGTGCTTTCCTAGTCCTGCTGGAGATAGTTAAGAAGATAATTGAGGGGTTAAAGGGTGTACTCGGATCAAGTATTTTCTGTTTGTCCATTGATGTAATTACATGGGAACAGATTTCCTTGAGCTAGTTTTCTTCCATTTCAGGGAACTAACTTGGTTTAATTAAACGAATTATTGGATTGCAGTTGCTGAAGACTGCTCTCAATTTCAGTTAGCTGTGATTCAGGTGACGGCAATAGCACCTGGCCACATCTCATGGCAATGTGTTAAGCATGTACCTGTCCCCAATGTCATCTTGTGCAGCTAGTGGTAATGAACTCTATGTTACTTGGTACTGCAAATCAAAATTTACCAGGAAGAAGTACGTTCGAAGCTATAAATTGAATTTTCATTAAAACCTTAAAAGCTCTTCTACGTATTTGAAAAAGATGAAAATGTGTATTGGACTGAAATTTGAAACTTTCACCAAACGAAGTGATTAAGGATACCTGGAGGGAACAAAAGTGAGAATCATGAGATAGGAATATGCAACCCCACCAACATCAACTATGATTAACCAACCCTTTTGAGGAAGTGATAAGTCACTTGTAAAGTCCACCATATTACTACCACCACAACATGATTTCCCTCTTGGCCTTACTTTGCTCCTTTTGTACCAACCGCATGGCACGAAAGGCTCAAAGGGCCCCTCTTGTTGTCTAAAGATCTAGTAAGTTGTAGCCCAAGTATCACTTGAACACCTGAAATTGTAGTTCAATGTTGAAAATGGTGACAAACTTGTACCTATCCTCAATTCTTTCCTACCAAATTTGTTTTTTGTTATTTCTACACCCGCGAAAAAAGGAGTCCAAGATCCTATCTTTTTTCTACTTTTCAGGTATTTTCCAAAAAGATCACAATGGAGCATTTTATACTTTGCTTCAACAAGTTATAAAGATAGTGGTGGGAGCCCTTCTTGTTTGTGGAATTTCTTTGGTGCAAGAAAGACTCTGCCAATTTCTCCACAAAGTCAAACTCATCATGCCACTATCAATATACCCTCCATGCTTGACATCCTACAAAAAATCATAAAAGAAAAAGGAATAGTTTGTGTTGGAAGCACTTGTTCAAAAAGTTGATTGATTAAATGCCAGTGAATGATTTTTTAAAAAATATCATACAGTTTTAATCTATTATTGGACACAATCCAACATCAAATTTTATTGCACAAACGTACGTGGTCCTCACCTCCCAACAAGAGCATGAAATAAACTGACAAAGAATGTGGGTGACCTACAAGATTCCTTAAGCATGAGCCCAATTAATTAAGTGTAATCGTATCTTTAGGGCAAAGCTTGGTTTATTGATGACATAAAGACCCATCAACCTATAAAGAAAAGGCTGTGTATTATTGGATTTCTCCATACTCCATAATGTTGTTTGTTATGTTTATATAAAGCTTATTGATAATTAAATGTCCATTAATGTATGGTGAGCAAAGATTAGTGTTCCACAGCAACAAAACTCTATTTCCATCAAACATGCTTATAAGCTAACCCTATTGTCTACAAAAAAAAAAAAATACAAACAAATCGTGTGATGGTCTACGCTTGAGCTTAATCCTTTGAAGTAGACAAGGAAGAAAAGTGTAGAAAGGACAAAGAGTGAGAAAAAGGTTGAGTGTACATGGAAATGGCATGCTACCAAATCTTATCGTATCCTATGCTTGCTTAAATTTCATAACAATGTGTCGGCTTACACAAAAGCTTTAAATAATCTCCATTCACTTTTAATTCGAGGATAATGGGGGAAGATTTGACATCCAATCCTAAATCATGTTATCTTCCAGTAAAAGAATTTTCCATCATCACCTTACTCGTTAAGCCTCAACTAGAAAAAGTAAATCCACTAGTACTACAAGTCTACAACTCTTAAGCATTGAAGTTTTGATTAAATAAATATACATTTTTTTAATTTAAGGGTAGTCCAAGAAATCAAAGAAATACCCTTTCATCTTTAAAATTTTGGAAGAAAAAAAACTCATTTTAATTTTTTTAAAAAAAATCTTTCCCTTAAACCTCGGCTAAAAAATAACAATAAATAAATGCAATATTAACTTCAAAGTAAACTAATTAAATGTTGCTTGATTTAGTTCTTAAAGCCAAACTAAATTAACTAAATTCGGCTTATTAACTAAATTCAAATTAAATTTAAGAGGTGAGTTGAATTATCGTATTAGTAATATTTGATTAGTTCACTTATAATATTCTAACTGTAATCCTAAATTTTTATTTGTATTATTATCGTTAACTTATATTACTTGCAATAATTTGTAATTTTGATATTAAGTATTGGTTAGGCAAATAACTAATATAAATCATAAGATGAATCATTCATGAGGGGTCTAATTAATTAACGTCAGTATCATTATATCAAATGTTTGATGAGAAGGTTTAGGCAGGATCTTACACTTGTCATCAACATAATATCTTCTTTTTTCTACGTTTTTGTCCTTTTGATTGGCCGCACTGGTCCATGATGTAAACGTTCACCAATTAGGTTACTAGTTAATCTTTTCCCTCCTCCAACAAGCTTTAGTTTTGTAATCCCACAAGATTTGTTTACGGGGAAAAGGTATACATACACATCCCTTGACATTTAGATACAGTTAAGAAAGTGTCACATCTTACACCTACATTTAATTTAGATCCATTAATGATTGTTTATTTAGTAATCATAATCATAATTTAAACTTAATGATTTTTTCTAACTATGCTGCTCGTTTGACATGACATACATATTCAAACTTTAATTGGACTTGCTTAATATAACTATTTCGTGATTATCCTTTATTCATATTTTTTATATATACTTTAATTTTCCTAATTTTCCAAAAAAAAAAAAGGAGAGAGGATCAAGCTTGTTTAAATTGTATTTTTTGTTTTTTATATTCAGTAAAAATTCTGTTTGTTTTAATTTTTTATTTTTTAATTAATTTCCATAATTTATGAAAACCGTGAAAAACTGAATTTTATTTTTATTTGTATAATTTAATTTACAATCAATTAAATATATATTATTGAATATTAATAACTAATAATAATTGTAACTAATATGATTCAATTATTTATCTTATTTTAGTTTTTAATTATTTTAAATTTAAAATATTTTGAAAAATAAATTTGATAAATATTTAATAAATACATTTTAAATATCTTAAAATATAAAATTTTTAAATAATTAAAATATATGAAAATTAAATATCAATTTATAAACAAACTTTTAGTTATGAATTTTTATTTTTATTTTAAAAATAAAATAAAACTCACAATAACAATAGAGTTGAAATGAAAGATCATTTGTTGAGGATTTAACCTAATAATTAAGGAATGACAGTATCTTCTCATATTTATGAGAGTTTAAATTTGAGTTGGGACAAAAGTAAATGTACCCATAAGTAAGGGCATGGATACGTCATTTTACTAGAATTAAAATTGGCCAAAGATGTTTTCTATTATATATTTGATCATAATCCAATCTGTAACATGAAACTCATGATATTAAAATTACTTTAATAAATTTTATGGCTTAAAAGAAATACTATAATAGCCGATTTTTCAAATTGAGAGATTAGAACCGTAGACTATTGCATAGAACCTATAACATTGAAAATTCATAAATTGCATTTCATTCACATGCATATCAATAGCATACACACATGAATTATGATTTAGTACACATTGCAAATAATGTATATGCACTCGATTGACTTATTTCGGGGTATGAAAAGGTTAAAATAATCATGATGTGAATTATGTTTTGTTTATGCCTTGCATTTTGATTTGATTGATTACAAGTAGTAAATTTGGAATTTATTTGGTACAATTGAAATTTTGATGAATTAAAATGTACATTTGGTCTAGGAAAAATGCCAAATGGTAAGACAAATGAATACATAAAAAATTAGGATGATTAAGCCTATGAATAATTGACATTTGGCATAGATGAATGAAAGACATTTGACATAAGTAATTAAGTGACATGGCAGCATATATACTTGACAAATGGAGAACATGCCTATGGACATATGTTCAATTAAGTTGGTGACATCTAGCACCTTAGGTGTTAAGCTCCTGCAGGTGTAATCCCAGCTATATTCATTTTTCACTTTTCTTCTTCTCACACACCACCGAAATCCTCTCAATCTTTATAGCCTTGTGTTTTGCCATGTTTATGTCCAATTGCTACATTAATAATCCAAACTTTTACTGTTCATAATATAGTTAAAGAATCAGATTATTGTTGTCTCTTATCCTAGCTGGAAATCATCTTATTATAATATGTGATGAATCTTGCATGCATATAAGGCAAAGTTGACTTGATGAATTGAGCTGGAATTAGTGCTAAATAAGTAAGTAAAAGATTGTTCTTTATGGCTTGTTATAGTAGAAAGTTTATGTTGTTTGAATTGAGGATAAATTGCATGTTATGTTGATGAAGATGTTGTGCTGGAATTTAATAGAAGAACATGGATATGATATGTTGTGTTCTTGATGTATGAACCGTATGTTATAGGTTGTTTTTATGAATGAATTAAATTGAAATTTTAAGTACAAGGAAGTTAAATTGATGCTAAAGAAAGGTGCTAATAAAGTGATCTTAAAATAGGAAAGAATTAGGACTACATGTATGGTCAAATGAATGACATATTCTGTTTTGGTTTTAATGCATGGAAGATCATGATTTGTGAGTTACCAAATGAATGATATTTGAATTGGATTTGGACATGAATTTGATGAGGTTTTGAAGCTTGAATAAGATAGAATTGAAGTGAAAATGATGGACTTTGGTGAAGGTAAGTTAGAAGGAGAAAAGATTGTTTTTAGGCAATTGTTGGACTATATAAGGTTAAGACACTTTATAATGGTGCAATTGGACTTGATTGGGGTTGAAATGAACCTAGAAAGTTGCTTGATTAAATGATTAAGTGTTTAATAAGTTTAAGTTGTTAATTGAGATTATAAAGTAAGGAATGAAATGATTCATATCAATGTATATGAATTTAAGAAGTATGAGTTGTTAATAGTACAAAGATGTTCATGTGAATGCAAATATGATTCAAAGAATATAAGAAATGAATTAGGTATGATTGAATGAGAATTGAAAAATTGTGCGAATATTTAATGCTTGGAAAGAATTGATGAATGTATGATTAATGAATTTAGGGTAATCAAATTTACCTAAAGCATAAACTTAATTGCAAACTAAATGTTCTACTAGTCGTGATGTATAAATGATTAAGATTTGTGAATAAGGTTACATACCCGGGATAATCAATTAAGTCTACATTGAACATAACACATATACATGTGTATGATTGAGTACTTATTTGATTAAACAAGTTACTAATGTGTACATGTGCGTATTGCTTGAATTAGAGGCACAAATCGACCGACACCATCCAAACATTGTTGATTTGTCAAGGTAATAGCTAATTGGAGTGTACTGTGAGTAACCTAGACATGTGACCTTGATTAGAAATGTATTTTGTTCATATTATTTTGATTAAACTAGATTTCTCTATATTGAATCGATATTGATATAACTGTGACATTGATGATTCCAGACATTGATGATTCCAGACAATTGATTGTCCTAAGAGTTTGATATTCGCGACTGTTTTAGGAGTGTTTATGATTTGAATATGAATAAAAAAAATGAATTTTCAACTATATGTTGAATGATGGACATAGATTTGATGAATTGTGATAAATGGATGTGTTTCTTGATTGTAAAGTGATTGATGATATATTATCTTAAAATGTTGCATTTCATTACATGAATATACATGTTCACATAAAAGAGTTGTGACCAAAGTAGCCAACATGAAAAGAACTTTAAGCTCAGATACACAGAGCCTCAGGCTCAACGTTTAATGAACTCGGTATCCACAATAGGTACGAGACAATAATGAAATGAGTCCGATATCTACAACAGATAAGGGACCGATAACCGATAAATTAGGTAATTGGTCACAACAAAGTAAAAATAGAAGTGAGTCTTATTTGCATTTGCATTTTTATCTTTACATGTATTTATGAAATTGTTTGCAAATGAATGTTGAATTATATTAAGATAACACTGTGAAATGCTTATGAACTCGATGGTGATATGAAGAATTGTGATAAATGAGTGAAATATTTCTGAGATGATTATATGAAGTTTTTGCATTCAAAAGGTGCTTCTAAAATGATTAAGTAAAGTGATTGTATTGTCAAAGTGCTTGTTGAAGCGTGATGAATAATGTGATATATGAGGCATAAATCTGTATGATGTGTTATATTGATTGAGTTGGGTTTTATTCATGTGAT
>JANZLX010000213.1:32818476-32832154 GCA_025531955.1 Erythroxylum orinocense
ACTAGTGAAATTTGATATTAATATTATAGAACCAAGGATTACTTTATTTCAACGGCTGATTAAAGAACACGAATATGAAAATACAGAAAGAAAGATATGAATTGCCATACTCCATAAAAAGATAAGATTGAAAGTGATAAGATCTTAGGGTTTGATCACCTTTAGCAGGTTAGATAAGATTTTAAATTTTTAGAGAACCCAAAATAATAGTTACTTTTAAATATTGAAAAAAAAAGCTTCAAGATTGATCAATAATAAAAGGAAAAAACTCCCCTTTACATCAATAAGATGGCCTTATATAAGTATAAAACCCTATAAACATAGAAATCCTAAGAACTAGACTCACAAAGGAAAGTAATAACCTTAAGATAATCTAATTAGAAAACAAATAAATTTGAAAGATAAGCCAATTCCTATCTAAAAAAAAGTATAAAATTAAGAAAACTAGAAAAATCATGAGTTCAATGCCGGTCTAGTTTATAAAATTGATAGCATTTTTTGTTCTAGAACTCTTAATACATATAACAAGGATGAGTCGAGCATCGATTATAAGGTAGACTCTATCATTGATTTGATTTTATATATTGAGTTTACAAAACTAATGCAATTTAGGTGTTGGTCACAAGTACAACTTTAGGTTGATTACATTCTATTTCTTAACCTCTTAAAAGTCAATTCAAGGCCAATTGTTTTTGTTTTTGTTTTTTTGTATTTGGTCTTGTTTTCATCTTATAACCTTTTGGTGATGTTTGCTCCTTCACTTGAATCACCATTTTGGGCTTACTTCAATTTCTTGAAGAAGCAAAGCTTTACTCCTTATATAGAGATCCACCGTTCAGTTGTTAAGGGTTTCTTTGACCTTTCTTGTCCCACTTCATGTCAACAATTTTTAATATTTTTAATGGATCTCCGATAGCTTTCATTGGCTTTTAAATAGTAAATGCTTAATTCCCATTACACACTTTTGAATGAGATATTTAAAATAGAACTAGAATTAAAAATGAAAGTTGGGTTTTGGTTAAGACAACCAACTCTACTTATGTAAAAGTCAGAAGACAATTTATAGGCTTAATTAAGCAAATAAGCATATTGAAAACAAAACCATACCTTATCATAAATCTGTTAAAGTTACCCACTAATGAAATTAGGTTAAAAAATAAAACTTGCCTACTAAAATAAAATTCCCAATTAAAAGTCTCAAAATTTATTTAAAAAATCATAAAACTTGGCTTAAACATACAAACATTTCATGCATTCTAAACCAACATCTAAACATATCAAAACCATAAATTTTCTAGAAGAACAAATTTTTGGGAAAGATTTTAGACACTAAGAACTTTAATAGCTGAATATGATAGATAACATCATCCCATCAATTTGAAAACTAAAATGTCCTAATCTTTATGCTTGTATGAGAAAAAAGAAAGTGCTTAAATCTCTATTTATAAAAACAAAAATCATAATGATAAATTTCATTTCAAATAAAGAATCCATTGCTAAAATTGAATGAAAAATAACAATTGACTACTTTAAATCCTAACAGTAACATTGTGAATACAACTATTTCCAAAAAGCATATCATAAACTTCTTAATACAAATAACAAAATAGAAACATAATAAAGACTAACTACACTCAATTATTTTACTCCTACTACACGTTCGTGTTTTTGCCTTTTTCATATTTCTCATAACCCTATTGAATAAGCTTAAGAAAGAATAGAAACAATTAGCTTATAATAATTGTGAAAATGCTGAAAAAGAAAAGAAAGAAAAGTGTTGTGTAGAATTTTACCCTAAAGCGACTGTTGTGTTCTTCCTTAGAAACTTTATTTACAATAAAAAAGATAAAAAAAACAAAGTTAATAAATGAAAATAAAATAATTAGACAAAGGAAATCATTATTACCATTTTGAGGTTCGTGAAAGGAACTTTAAAAAATGAGTTTTTATTTTAAGGGGAGGCGAGAGAGAGGATGTAGATTTAAAGGGAGGGGCATTGAATCTTACTGGAATTTGGAAATCTTTTAGCAAAATGCGTGTAGCAACCATCACCAACTAAGATCGAAACACAATCCAGAGCTGCATTTTAATATGACACAACATCATTTACTTTGTTGTTGCATCATAAATTGAGGATATACGACATGTTGCAATTGGACAATTTGAGGTATACATGGATTGATGAGTGGATATAAATCTTGATTGTTCATTAAAATTAAATGAACTTTAATTATTACACGACAAAATTTGATTATATTTTCCAATTGATCCAAAAATTCTTTAAATCTCAAATAAAGCCTAAGAAATTAAAGCATGGTATGACAAAAATAAAAGAAAGTAAAATGTTGATTAATTAAAAAAATTAAACCAAGTTTTTAAAACACGAAAAAGTAACTTTAAGATGCAATTAACAAAAATTAACAAAAATGTGAAACAAATAGTTGAAATTTCCGTAACACACACACACATATTCATCTTAATTAGGTAAACAAAAATTACAAATAAAATAAAATCAAATAACACAAAAAGCAAAATATGTACTTGCCCTTTCATGGCACTTTTCCAAGGCCTTGTTTGTTATTGGGGTGACAATATATTTAAGTAGATCTAACAAGTAGGAATGACCATAAGGTTGGTCATTTACCATTATTAATTGAACCCAACTTCATCTATCATTATTCCTAACTAAGAGGTCTCATGGTGTTTTATGTCCTTTCTGTATGACAAGCCCAGAAAAAAAAAATTACCTACCTATAAACATTCAATGTTTTGTTTTTTTTCTTTAAGTGATTGAATTAGATTTTTAATTTAAATTGTGATTGTGAAAATTAGATTGAATTTGTTAATATGATTATAATCACTTCTTTAAATTTTAAAAGGCTTTTGGTTTTCTAATTATAAAAGACTCATTAAAACACTCAATATTGTGTTTTTTGTTAACAAAATCTCTTCATCCGACTTTTTAAATAGGAATCTTAATTATTATTCATTAAATATTTTATTTTTTATTAGCTGAATTTATTTTTTAGTATTAGTTTTTAACTGTTACATTGCAATTGTTTTAATTAAATTCAAAAATCATCTTCACTAAAGAGTATCATTTATGAAAACTTTAGTGAGGTAACTCTTTTATATATACAAATAAATAGATTATTATGCATAGGAAATAACTAGTTAGAGGATTTTATGAGATAAAATTATTAGTTAGTTGTATATTTATGTATATCCTATAAGTAGTTATATGATTGTGTATATCCCTAATTTCTAGGATATATTTTAGTGATATCTCCTGTATATATTCTTTGTAAACTTTTCAAGTAAATACAAAACAAAATTATTCTGCTTTTCACGATATTAAAGCCATTGGCTCTTTTTGAGAAACTTTTGCCTAAAATTTCGTTCTTCTATAAGGAAAGGTCGCTGCTGAAATCTAGCTAAGGAGCTATGTCAGAAGTCACAGCTATCAGTGGGGTCTCTCCACTAGATAGCACTGTTGTAACCCACATAGGGGACTTACCAAACATTCAAAAAGCCTACTGTCTGAATGGGAAGAATTATCTAAAGTAGTCTTAACTTGTTCGAACATTCTTAAAGGGAAAAGACAAGTTGATTAATTTATTAGGGATTGGATCAACCAAAATTGATTCTAGATTTTATATATGGGATGAGCAAGATTCCATGGTTATGTCATGGTTGTGGAACTCAATAAATCCTTAGATAAGTGACACATATATGTTTCTCAACACAACTAAGGAGATTTAAGAGGCAATTTAACAAACTTTCTCTAAGATTAATGACGCTACTCATATGAGATCAAAACTCAAATTTTAGCAACTAAATAAGGGACTTACTCAATAACTAAGTATATAAATCTCTTGTAAAGTCTATGGTAGGAATTAGATCGTTATCAATGCATCAAAATGCACTATGAAGAAGATACTTGAATGTTGAATGATTTATAGAAAAAGATTGAATCTATGAGTTCCTTACTAGTCTTAATAAGGAATTCGATGTTGTGAGAGTCCAAACTTTAGGAAAAGATGATCTTACATCCTTGAATGAGGCCATTGCTATGATTAGAACTAAGGAAGGGAGAAAAAGTGTGATGTTGGAAATACATCGAGTAGCAACTGAAGGATTTACCCTAGTAACTAAATCCACATATTTGAAGAAGGTAAATGTTGCATAAATTGCAAAAGACAATAGATAGTCTCCTCTAACCAAGTCATTCAATAAAGACACCCTTAATTGCACATACTATAAAAAACACCGCCATACAAGGGAGCAATGCTATAAACTACATAGCAAGACCAATACTCAGAGAAAAGGTGGAGGGAAACAAGCACATATGATGAGTTCACATATGAATAATAGAAAAATAACTCAAGATGAAGCCCAAGAGTTTAACAAAGCAGATGTTGAAAAATTAAGATTCCTCTTGAATAAACTTACGAAACCATTAGCTACAGGTACAACTTTATGTTCATTGACCTTTTTAGGTATTTCCTCCATCTCTTGTATTTCTAATGCCATAGAAAATTAAACTTCAACTATGTGGATAATTGATTCAAGAGCCACTAATCATATGATACATTCCTCTAAACTTTTTATCTCCAATACACCTTCCTCCAGCCATAAAAACATAACTATAGTAGATGGATCAGTTGTTACTGTTGTTGGATAAGTAGATGTTCAATTTAACAACCCTATTATCTTAAAAGATATCCTTCATGTTTTCAAATTATTTGCCAACCTGATTTCATTGCATAAACTCATCAAAACTCTAAATGTCAGTTTGTTTTTTTGCCAACTTGATTTCATTTCATAAACTCACCAAAACTCTAATGTCAGTCTTTTTTTTCTCTTTCCTTTTGTGTGTTTTAGGAACAAGGCATAAAGGGGAAAATTAGACATGCTAGTGAGAGGAATGGCCCTTAATACCTAAAGAATAAAGAATAGCACAACAAATCCAGGATTTTTCTTCTCACATCCTTCCTTTCAGATTCATTCATATCTAGTAAAGAAAAAGTATGGCTTTGTCATCGTAATTTAGGACATCCTTCTTTTTATGTAATAAAGTCTATGTTTCCATCATTCTTTGATAAAATAGATGTCGAGTCTTTCCATTGTGATGAATGTGAATTTGCAAAGCACAAATGTGCATCTTTTTCAATAAGTAATAGAAGAAGTCATACCCCCTTTTCTCGTATGATATTTGGGGTCGCTAATCAATTCCTAATGTTTATAGGGGAGAATGGTTTATATCCTTAACTGATGATTGCACAAGACTTACTTAAATCTATTTGTTAAAATATAAGTCCAATATTAGTACTCTTTTCCCAAGTTTTTATAACATGATCAAAACTAAGTTTGATGCACAAATCAAAATATTTCGTTTTGACAATGCCAAATATTATTTCAATCAAACTCTATCAAATTTCTTTCATGAAAAAAGGATCATTCATGAATCCTCATGTGTTAATACTCCTCAACAAAATGAAGTTGCAAAATAGAAAAAAAAATGTTAATTTGTTGAACATCACAAGGGCATTACTGTTTTATAAAAATGTTCCCAAAATTTTTTTGGGGGAAAATATCCTAACTTTTGTCTACTTATATAACAGATTGCCAACTATAGTTCTTAATTTTCAATTACCAATAAATGTTCTTACACAATTCTATCCAAATCTAAGCCTCTTTAGTACTCTTGTTCCTAGAATTTTTGGAAGTATAGCCTGCGTTCATATTCATTCTCAAAATAAAAGAAAACTTGATCCTCAGGCTCTTAAATGTGTTTTTGTTGGTTACTCTTCCACCCAAAAGGGATACAAGTGTTTCCATCCCAAAACTCACAAATTTGTTTTGTCCATGGATGTTACATTTGATGAAACCAAACCTTTCTTTACTAAAACCTATCTTTAGGGGGAGAATTTGAATGAAGATAGGACAACAAAGGACTTATTTTTTCTTTATTTTTCACTAAAATAGAGTTTAAACCACATTTTCTAGACAAGTCTATTGAACCTAAAGAAGCTCTGAGGGAAGAAAATGAAGGAAAAACCACTTAAACCAAAAAGAGACCTACCTCTCACCCACATCATGCCCAGGCCCCTGTATAAGCTATTGTTCCAGCATTCCAAACAGACTTGGAACCAACTGAACCACTCGTAAGCTTATCTGGTCCTAATCCACAGATTGATGACAAGCTTAACTTCAACCCATAAATTGAACCTAGTGATTTAGACATACCTATTGCCCTAAAAAAGGTGCAAGAATCTGCACACAACATGCACTATATTTGTTCATAACATATCAAAACCTATCCAAAAAACATTGAACCTTTCAAAAAAATCTCCATAACATTCTCATTCCAAAAATTTGACCAAGGCCCTAAGAGAGAGGAGTGGAGAAGTGCTATGAAAAGTGAGATGGATGCACTCGAATAAAAAATTGAGAGCTAGTGGAATTTCCTAAAGATTAAAATTTGGTTGGACGCAAGTAGGTGTTTACAATAAAATATAGATCTGATGGAACTACTAAAAGATACACGGCTAGGATAGTTGCCAAAGGTTACAACCAAACCTATAGCATAGATTACGAAGACATATTTGCACCAGTATTAAAGATGAATATTGTTAGGATTTTATTTTCACTAGCTACCAACTATGGCTGGAACTTATAGTCATATGACGTTAAAAAATATCTTCCTCCATGGAGAACGAGAAGAAGAAATATACATAGCAGTTATACCGAGATTTGAACCTCAAAAGGGATTGGTGTGCAAATTAAAAAAAGGCTCTTTATGGACTAAAACAATCACTAAGAGCACGATTTAGGAGATTCATGAAGGTTATGACAAGATTCGAGGATAAGCAAAGTCATGGATACCAAACGCTAGTTTTCAAACTTTCAAAAACTAGGGAAGTAACAGAACTATTGGTGTATGTGGATGACATCATAGTCACTGAAAATGATAAAGGAGAAATGTTGGTGTTAAAGGAAAAGTTATTAGAAGATTTCGATATCAAGGAGCTGCGAAAATTGAAATATTTTCTAAGAATTGAGGTTGCATATTCAAGGAAAGGATATTCATCTCATAACAAAAGTATGTGTTGGATTTGTTGAAAGAAACAAGAAGATTAGGGTGCAAACTAGCAGCTACTCCAATTAAGTTCAATCATGGATTGAGTGATATTCCATATGATCAAGCAGTAGATAAAGGAGCTTATCAAAGGTTAGGTAGAGAATTAATATATTTAACACATGCAGGACCAAACATTGCCTTTGTAATAAGTGTAATAAGCCAATTTATTCATAACCCTAAAGAAGTATAGGAAGAGCATATTTAAAAGATGAGAAAAGATTACACTAAAAGCTTACAAAGATGCAGATTATGCAAGTTCTCTAGTGGATAAAAGATCAACCTCAGGTTATTGCATTTTTTTTTGGACGAAATTTAGTTTTATGGAAGAGCAAAAAACATGTTGCGGCAAGATCAAGTGCATAATTAGAATTCAGATCTATGGCTTTAGGGATCTGTGAGTTGCTTTGGTTGAAAATAGTTATTGATGATTTAAAATTAAATGGGAAGTTCCAATAAAATTATACTATGATAATAAGTCTGCAATCAACATCGCATAGAATCCTATTATGCATGATAAAACTAAACATGTAGAAGTTGACAAATATTTTATAAAAATAGAAATTAGACAATGGCATAATGTGCATACCCTTCATCTTATCAAAGAAGCATATAGTTGATATGTTGACAAAAGGATTGTCTTTTAAGACTTTATTAGCAAGTTGGGAATGAAAGTCTCATTCACTAACTTGAGGGCAAATGTCCATATTATGCACATGAAATAATTAGTTAGGACTTTACGGGACAAGGTTATTAATTAGCTGTATATATATATATATATATATATATCCTATAAGTAGTTATATGATTGTGTATATCCATAATTTCTAAGATATATTTTAAGGATATATCCTGTATATACTCTTGTAAACTATTCAAGTAAATAAAAAAATAATTATTCTGCTTTTCAATTACCTCATTTCATCTCCAAATAAATGAATTTTGGACTCCTAAAATTAATTTATAAATTAAGTATACTCGTAATAAAGTCAGCTCCTTAAGCATTGTGTATATTTTAAATTCAATTGACCAGCACTAGAACAAAGATTACAATGAATGTTTCTAATGAGCAAATCAAATCGAACAAGTTACCCTTATAATAATTAATAGTACTACGGTAACATGGAAAGACTAGACAAGGGGAGAGGAAAGAGCGCTCTTCTGAAACGCGACAGACACATGAAGGCGGTGGCAAAAGCTTTCTCCTGAAATTTCGTTTGTAACATGTCCTTAACTCGACATTTATACATTCTCGAAGGTTTTGTTGTGCAGCCATCTATAAAGTGAATCATAAATTTCAAGCAGACTTGAGAGTAGATGACGCATAACTGGTTGTCCCCTGCAGATAAAACAATTATATCATTCATTTTGCACTTGATCTCTAATCCATTTGGTTGCAACCCATTTCTCCCCTTTGACAACAGGACAGCTTCCATGAAGTGATGTCTGCAGAAATAATAGTCTTTTTAAGATCAGAATTACAAGGAAGTGAGAATAGAATTTCTGCAATCTGCATGATTTTTTGTTGGCAATGATTAGAAATGACATGAACGAGTGTCACTTCACTTCTATGTTATAACATGCATTTTGCTCTTGGCCGTACCTGAACAGTTACTTTCTAAATTTGGGTTTCACTTAGATTCACATCAATAAAACAAGGACAAAGTTTTAAGCCAACATTAGAACACATAATCTTCTGAAACATTCTAAATTCAAAGGACACAAAGGATTTGAATTTTTGTACAAGTAGAATGCTAATACTAGAACATGAGTTGTTCTGTTTGAAGCTTTAGAATCGCTACAGGCAGTTTATCCAGAAGTTCTCATACGATTTTCTCATGTCACTTGAAAAATAGTCAAAACAAAAAATAAAGATAGATAAATCAAGAAATTAGTTAAAATTACCCGATCAATTGTACCATTCGGAAACAGAGAGTAAAATAATAATCCATCGCCTTGCCTAGGCTTCACTTTTACACCAATACAACTTTTATAATCATACTTGGAAGTAATTTTTGCACCATTCTACAGCAAAATAGCATTTTAAACATTAGTGACTAAAAGCATTAGTCTGGTACAGCGATGAGAGTAAGAAGTGTTGTCATGTACCTCAAAAGGAAACATGGTTTCTCCGCCCTCTTCTACATCAGATAAATACAACAAAAAAGAAGCAATCTGCACAATTGTTTGTGCACAAAAGCATCATCAGTTTCAAGAGTATCGCAAGAATAACAAAATTTCCTTGGATCCACCAGAATTCAAAACAAAGAAAATGGATAAATGAAAATTGGTTAGTAATAACAGTTCTATGTTACTATGTCACTTATTTCACAAATAGCTTTGCTGCTATAAGAAAAGATCATGTCAAATAGAGGACCAACAGTATAGTGCCAAAAATACTCTCACAGATAGTCCACAACAATATAAATAACTCTAGAAAAGATTTTCTGCATCACACATGAATGCTAAAATGGATGATAAGAAAGGACCACACAAGATAGAAGAGAACAATATGTTTAATTTGGAGAAAAACTAAATTCCACATTATTATTCCTGCTAGATGCCGATGGCAATGTCACAAAAGTTGCTGCTACAATATTTTTTCCTAACATCAGAGGAAATATAATTCCACAATACTAATATTCTCAGCCTCATAACAATTATATGAAGTTCATTTTCGTTTTTTAAACATTGGCTTGAGCCATCAACATGGAAACTAAGGTAACCAAATCATAACTTTTTTATGTGAAAGAAATGGAAAAGAGCTCCATCATTGGTCCTTTATTTCATAAAATGACAACGAACATACAAGGAGTACTATATTATAGATTCACATCTAAATCCAGAATGCTGATGCGCAGAAAAGCTGAAATCTAGATATTTATCTGAATGAAGAAAACAAGTTCTAAGCCAAAGGACAAAAAGAGGGGGAACGAAAGCCTTACGTTAAAATGCATATGGTTCCATGTAAGTATTACTTAAGGCACCAAATTTCGTCAGTGTTGAAATTCACCATTTCCACAGAGAAGAATATACACCAAACATGGATTGAAAACAAAGTAAATATTCAGGAAAAGACAAAGATGCTTGTTGCTCACCCTTTGACTTGTTTGTGGACCATATTCAGCTGGGTTAAATGAATCGTAATGTGAATCGTACTTCTGTCCAATTTCATAGCGCAAAATATTGAATGACTGCAAAATGTGACATCAATCACAAAATGGATAATACTAATGGGGATTCGAACAGAAAAAGCTCTTAACTACACATTAACTAGTCAAGTAATGAAGTCAAATCATACTGTTAAAATTTTTTTTTCTGGAAGCCAACCACTCCAAAACAATACAGAGAACAAACATGGCTCAACGAGCTTAGACAGTGAGCCGAAAAAAGAAAAGAGATTAAAAACCACAAGCAGACGATATGAAAAGCATCAAACTTTTTATTCAAGTTACTGTAAGCAAATAGGCATAGAAGACCACATGATGCTATGCTGATAAATTCCTGGAAATGTTAAAGGCAGAATCTGAAGCCAGTCTCTTATCTTTTGCAAAGTGTTATATAATTTGATTTCATATACTATTTTCGAGAAACAAATACAAACAAGGGTACAGGAGAAATGGATGCTGTAATACAAATATAGGTTGCAGATTGGTAATGGATGGCATTGTGACAGCGAAGTCAACAAACATATCTGTTCAAACTCCCTTCTATCAATTTACACAATTAACTCTTGATACAAATACAAACTGCATAAAACAACCGAATGTATCAGAAGATGATTACCTCTCCATGGGACCTTGGGATCATTGTGGCCTTTGAAATTTTGTGCTCGATCAACTCCAGAACTCCACTTTTATCTTCTGAAGCACTAAGAAATGTACCTGAACTGTTAGAAAGAGTGTTAGCATCATGGGAACAAGAGATCCATTTAGAAATATGAGATTAAATGCATTCTGAACAAGTGATGACTGGAACTGAAAAGAGATACCTTGTTCTTGTCCCCTTAGTGCTGTCAACAGTCTCTCCCTTCCGCAAAGCTAGAGCAGAGGGTCTTAGCCGCAACTTTGCCATATCAATTATGGCTTTGCATTGATCTGGAGTCGCAAATCCTGGAAAATAAAGAGCTCTTGGTTTCCAACTCAAAACCTACAAACAATAAAAGAGAAACAGTAATCGGCAGTGACGTTTGAATTTTATCAGAATTGCAATCCAATCATTCTTTCAGAAGCAAAAGGCTGATTTTTTTACTTAGATGACACTTTCCATCTTTCTATGGATCAAATCTATTTTCGATGGGCAATCAGTAATACGCCACCAATGCGCCTTTTACACTGAACTTAGTAATCTCACTTTCCACGAGTACCCTTTAATCAGTGCACTTTCTATTTATCTTTCAATCCTAGAATAGCGCACAATCCAATCTACTACGTTCATTCTTATATTCAACCAATTGATCCAAAGTCTAAATAAAAATTCTATATAACTAATTATGACTCTGCTTGCCAAAAAAAAAAAACCTGGAATGGAATTGATTCAATAGAAGCTTCTCCGGTAACGCCATGCGGCATCGGACGGTGCTCCTTCGCCGACACGGACTCGCTCTCCAACATTTCAAGCCTCCTCAGCCTTGGCCTTATAACAGGCGCATCCTACAATGCACACGATTAATCAAACAGCAAACCACCTCAAATCGCACACATAAGCATATGATTGAAAATACCTGCGACAAGAGAGTCGAGGCGTAGAAGCCAGCAAGGAAGAAAAGAGAACACAAGGCCAAAACCACCGGGAACCCAAGTTTTGACCTGGAACGCTTCGTTTTGGTTTTCATTTACTGGGTTTCGTTTGTTTGCTTCCTTCTTCCCTTATGGCGGATCCTGGTTGTAATTTGGGATATGATAATTGAGGTTGATGGTTGACAAGTAAGGAAATGGTATTGGGTATTGGTTTCTGAAGTGGGTTTTTTTTTTTACCTAATTTGTGGTTTCTTGATTGTCTCCTTTTGGGGTTGCTACGACGAAGAGGCGGTGGCCGAGACGGGTTGATGGTGGTCTTATGTCTCCTTTCGTAGGTAGTTTTGGTGTTTCTGTCTGGACTAGGAATCCATTGAACCTGAAGGCGCCAGCTGTGTATATGATATTTGACTTCCTACAGGCCATTTATAACTGAAGCATGTTTTAATTTTACGTGTCAAATTTTCATTTCAATTTTCAAATCAAATCAAAAACTCCACTTTACCTTTCAAAAGGATCGAAAACCCGAAATGAATTCACAAGTTGGAGTGATCCGAAGCTTGAAGATAGCAAGCTCGAGCTCAAGCCCAATCCAGAATTCTCCATCTGTTACTCTTCGCTTATCACTTTCTTTTTTTACTAAACAGTCTAAACTCTCCATATTAGTCCCAATATCCTCTCTTTAACTGCTCCCTTCTCTTCTCTCTGCCGTCTATTGTCTTCCCCCCCTCTCTCTCTCTCATATCAATGCACTCTCTACTCTTTTCTCACGGCAAGCTCATGTTCCAAAGCAACCTCGATATAGCCTGGTCTTTATTACCAAGCACCTCCACCATCTCGACCTAGTATTCAAATCTGGAGTGCTTCTCCAATTCCATGCCATTGTTCTTTCGCAACCGCGCCTAGGTTCTAAGGAGGAGGAACTGATCTTTTTTGTTCGGTACCTTCTCACTAGGCTATAATCTCGAAAGGAAAGCTTTGTTCTTTAGATTCTCAACGATGATGAGAAATCTACCAGATTGGGTGGCTGAGGGAAAATTACGTTTTTGATCGGTTTGCTTGGTTATAACAGCAACCAACATTTGAGTAGTTGTTAATGGTATTCGGAAGTTAGTTGTTTTCAGTCCTTTTTTTAGTTTTTAATTATAATTATAATTATAATTATAATAAAATATATTTAGTTTCATTATCTTTTTATTTTAGTTATAATATTAAATTTTAATTTAATTATTTTTAATATATCAAATTATACTTTTAAGTTAATTATTTTTATTATGATTAGAAATAAAATGTATAAATATTTATATATTTAAAGAAATTTACACGTACAGTTCTATTCCAGAGCTCAATCTGGTACCGATATAGTTTCATTCCAGAGCTCAATCTGGTACCGAGCTCAGTACGGTATTCATAACATTCGGGTATTGTTTCGAAAATTTTTTTAAATTTATAAAATAGTCCTTAAAATTTTTAAAATTTGTAAAATAGTCCATATTGATATATTATACAGTTGTACTATATAATTTACTAGTTTACTATTTATACTAATCATGCTTTCAAAAATCTTAATAATAAATAATAATGATAATTAATTTGAAATAATAATATTTTTTTAAATATTTTACATATAAATAATAACCACAATTAATATAAACAAAGACAATCATTATCAAACAATTATAAAATTAAGAATAATACAAAGTATTTAAAATATTACAATAATTCAATTTCATCATTATAATAAATAATATTACATATTTACATCAAAAGATTCAAAACATCCGATAAAAAGAACAATAAA
>JANZLX010000213.1:32832254-32852180 GCA_025531955.1 Erythroxylum orinocense
AGTAGCATGCTCAGTCAGTGAATGCAATGAAATCTATCAGTCTGACCCAATATTACCATAATACCCTTTGCTACCAGCAACGGGATGTTACATAGCGTGAGCGTAATCCAAAGAAATCATAAAGCTTAAAGTCTCATACCATTTCTACGTTCCTTTTCCATAACACATCTCACTTATATTTATGTATGTAACAACAATTCACAGTCAAAATAATCATATCAAATCCATAACTTCCTCAAGTATACCGAATTTCAACTCACCCTTATATATATACGCAAATTCATACATCCCCTCAACATCATCCATACATAATTCATAATTCCTTAACATGAAAGAACAGAGTTTTACAAGCTTTAAAGGCATTCCAAGTCACAATTAAAACAATAATCCAAAATCTCAAAAGACAAAGGTTACATGAACTAGAAATCCTTAAATGCAACAAAAGCCTTGTGTTTTCCAAACTAACTCAAAATACAACATCAGCAAATTGGGAGTGATGCCTTGACTCGCTTTCACTTCATCTCTTGCTCAACACCTGAAGGTGAGGATGGAAAGGAGGTAAGCTTAAAGCTCGTAGATAACAAGTTTATAACAAAAAATAAGCAAAACTATTGTAAAAATCATAATGAATTCATAAAATGCTTCGTTCTAAAATTCTCAGCCAATTTCGCAATTCGAACTCAAAACTCATAGTTAAAATATCATCATATCAGCACAGCATATCCATTTAACCATCGATACAAAACACTCAATTTATGCAACATACTTGACAATTCAAAGATGCAATGCACAAACAAATGGATCGAGAGTTTCGTGGAACGAAACGGATAAACCGAAGTTTATACCGTGAACAAAACGAGTTCGATTTCTCAAGATCTCGTGACCTCAAGCGGGCAGCCGGGAGAAGGCTATATGTCGATGTGTACGTGACTAACGAAACGTTCCTCTCTTGCCCAAACAAAGCACGTGTTCATTTCATGCTCAAATCATTTTATTAAATGCTTTCATACTTTTCGTGCTCTTTCCTTCTTTTCATTCACACAAAATTTCATGACATTTTTCAAGGCATATAAAAAACGTGTCAATGCATTCCCATCTTTATTTCGAAATTCATCAACAAAACTCATTTACCAAACATTTAAAGATTTCTCAAATCATTTAAAAGCAATAGATGCAGTAATTATGGAGCTATTTCAAATCATTTTATTCTCTTGATTTAATAGAAAACATTTAAGGCTCATTACTTCTATTATAAACATGAAACCCACCTGAATTCCTTACTTGGATACATGCTTAAAGATGCCTCTCCTCTTGATCCTCTTGCCTTCATTGATTCCCTTTATCAAATGCAAAATTCTCATTCAATAGGAATACAATTTGAGGACCCATATATTGCATATTCACTAAGATAAATTCTAAAAACTTAAACTCTTCCAAAAGTCCAAACATTTAGGTCAATTTTTCATGATCACTCCGATCAAGTAAATGACAAAATCTGATAATATTTTCTTCTAGAAAAATGTTCTCCATTGTCTTAAGTTTCTAATGACACCAAACTCATTCAATTTGGTTCAGAAATCTGAAGGTTATACTCCAAATATATTGAGACTAACCTTATGCTGAAATGATATTCTATACTCAAATTACACCCAAAAATTAAGATCCTTATAGACTGAATTAAAACTTCATGTCTTCATAAAACTTGTAGTCCTATGGCTCTAGTTTACGGGAAATTAAAAATCACTCAATTTGGACATGTACAGCAAAAGTTATGTCTAAAATACTAAAACATGTTTGTGCAGAAAAATGGGTTTCGCCGCGGCCAAATCAGAAGTTTGCCACGGCGAAAATGTTGGAGTTCGCCACGACGAACATGTCCAGAAACCTCCCAAAAACCTGTTTTTCGACATTCTTCATCTATATACTTCTCATCTTTCAAATATAACCCATATTAACCCTAAACCATCATTCCTACTTCGTTTCTAAGCTCATTCCAACCTAAAATCATTAACAAAACATCAAAGTCTATCTTTGATTAAAACATTTTTCCTATACCATTCAACAACAACTTCTTACACACATTCAACCTCATTTTCATTTCTAATTATCACTAAACATGGTTAATCCAACCAATCAAGAAAGAAAGAATGCTTGTACTTACTTGTTTAGCTCCAAGATTCTTCAAATCCTTCAAGATCTCCAAAAACCCTAATTCTTCTCTTTTTTTCTCTATTCCCACGACACTCTCTTCCCCTCTCTCTCATTCACAATTCTTCTTCTAATTTCTACTCTTAATAAGTATGAAATGCCCAATTTGCCCTTCCATTAAACCTTATAGCCTTATATGCTTAAGTGACTTACCTAAAATGTCCTTATGCATTCTCACCACTTTTAATACAACCAAACCGTATAATAAAATTCTACTAACATTTACATAACAAGTAGCTCCAAAACTTTATCCATCAAACCTCATAATTCATTTAAATCATGCTTAATTCAACAAGAAAAAAATTCGAGGGCTAACATGTAAAATCAATATAGCAGAATTAGTTATTTTGTAGCAAGTAAAGGTCTTGCATTATCTCAAAATGAGCTTGAACAACAAGATGACAACTAGGTGAACTTGTCATGATATTTTGCGGTATTTGAATTTTCTTAGATGTATCTGGTCTTAGAGAAAGATCATCAGGAGTGGTTTTTATCTGACTAGGAGATATCTATTGAGATATTTGTTATGATATCGGTTGAGATATAGGTGAAGATTAGGTAGATTCAGATTCTTCAACTATCTGAACTTTATTAATTAATCAATAGAACCTTTGCTTAGAAAAGTTAAAATGATTTATCTTTGCCTGCCAAACATGACAACAACTATCTCTTTTGTTTATGATGGAAATTAAGCAATATCGAGAAGATCTTTTAACTGTGTTTGGCACGTATCGATATCTTCAAACATTTGGTCTAACAAAATAAATATCTCTTGTTTAGGGCTGCCCATCTCTAGTTAAAAAATCTACAAGAGCATTGTTGTTAAATTTAATAACTTCATTATCAAAAGAATATTCAACTAATAAAGTTTGTCATCTAATATATCGTTTATACTCAAGTTTATAAGGCAAATTATTCTGAATACAGGTTTTAACCTGGGTATTATCTGTTCGCAATAAAAATCTTTTTGGTAGTAAAACGTAATAAAATTTTTGGCAACTTTTGACCACTGCCAATAATTCCTTTTCAATAATATGATAGCTTTGCTAAGTATCTGTAAATGTTCCAGAAGTGTACTCACATAGAGACTTGTTAGTTTTCATATGATCATTATCATAATCTATTTTTTTTCAATACCCCACTCCATACTTGGCTAAACCATTAGTTTCAAGAACTAAATCATCGTTATCCGAGGGTAATAAAGTTTAGGTAAAGTAGTACATATAGTTTTAGTCTTTTTTACCCATTCTATCAAATAAGGTGAGAATTTAAACCATTGATCTTTCTTTAATAATACCTGAAAAGGTTTTCTTCTCTTAGGAAGGTTTTGAATAAAATCAGATGCATAGTTCAATACACTTAAAAAAACTTTGAACTTGTTTTTTATTTAGCAATTTATCTAAGAATCGATAAATTTTTTCAAGTATATGTTGTTATAGTTAAAAACCTTTACCATCTATCTCCATACCTAGAAATTTTATATTATTTTGAGATATCTTAGCTTTTTTCTCAAAAAGAGCAAGGCCATGTTTGTACATAAGTCTGCAAAAGTATGAAGATGAATAATATGTTGTGCAATATTATCACTCGTTATTAAAATATCATCTACATAACAATGTATAAAATTATGATATTTAAAAATATTATTCATTTATCTGAGGAGCATTTTTTTAATCAAAAGGTTTTATTGAAGATTATATGAGGAGCATTTTTTTAATCAAAAGGTATTACTAATCATTCATAATAACTTTGAGGGTTTGAAAAGGCAGTATAAGGAATATTATCATTATGCATTTTTATTTGCCAAAATCCACTTTTAGAATCGAATTTGGAGAAAATATGTTTTCCTCTGGTTAAATTTATCAAGGTTTCTTCATGAGGTAAAAAGTATTCATCAAACACAATATTATCATTTAATCGTTTATAATTTACTACCATTATAGCGTTATTTCTAATTATCTATGCATAGTTTCTAACCATAAAGGCAGGACAAGAATGAGGAGATGTACTAGTTCTAACAAATTTTCTAGCTTATGTCTTAAAATACGTATTAAAATTTGTGAAACTTTATATAAATGTTAATTATTATAATAGGAGATTAATATTTTTTAATTTAAAATTTGATTCACTTGAAATAGTTAAATGACATTCTTATAACTATATTAATTTTACTTATTAAATGACTTTCTTATAAGTATATTTTCTTTACCTATTAAATTATTGTACATTTTACATGCAATTATATGAAAATTTTAAAAATAAATATAATCAAGATTAATTAAAATTTTGTTTATTATTAAATTTAAAATTAGAATGTTAATTACAAAAATTAAATTTATTTATAAAATACAAATATTTAATAACGAATAAAATTTTCAATATAAATTTTCAAATAAATAATCATTCTTCCTCAATTAAATACAATATTAAAAGTAATCATTATTAAAATTAAATAATGTATTTCATTAATTTTTATGAATTATGTATTAAAAATTATATAAATGATAATTAATGTACAAATTTTAAGAGTAATTAAATTTTACTAACAGTTAACTATCTTGGAAATTTATAAACTTTAAATAGAGGTCTTTTATCTTAAAAATTAGCATTAACTTAATAAACACATTAAAAATTAGAATTAATCTCGCGCGCGCGTATATATATATATTTATATTTATATTGACGGCAGGTGGTTGCAGAGCAGAAAACAAGATCCGGTCCCCAAAACTACTGCCATTAAATTCCTACACCTAGTTCTACTCATCAGAAAGAATGAGCGCAAGTAGTTTGGTTGCAGATACAGTATGGAAAAGCATCGAGGCAACTCGTTCAGGTCTGTTGCTTTTTTGGTGTTTTTGTTTTTCCTTTTGGCTATTAAATTTCTGTCTTAGAACCTACCCACTAGGCTGAAAGCAAAAAGCCGTTTACTCTGTGTTTTGTCGATGACATATATCCTGTCGGCAGTGACGGAGGAGCAACTCTCGGTGTGAGTACCAATGGGGTTGATATTTTGCTTTCTTTCACTGCACAAATTTGGTTTCTTGGTATCGATAGGTTCTGCATAAGGGTGTAAGTGGGTACTTAATGATTGTTCCACTTTCGCTTTTTTGATTCGTTTTGGTGTTATGTTCAATCATAGCTTGCATTTCTTGTTTGGTAAAAACTTTGAAAGAGCAACAAGAATAGTAGACCAGAAAGGTGTGAAGAGGATCTCTGGTGAGCCTAGTCAACGTTCCATCTTTCAGGTTTTCTTGCCACTTTATTACCATTTATTTCAATTGAGCAATTTTATGTATGGAGTGAAGCCATAAGTTTTGACAGATGAAACTTAATGGTATGTAGTGAGGTTCTCAGTTTGCTTGTGAAGAAACAAATGTGATGTAATTCTTGTTTCCTGCTCATGATGGTGTGGTTAGGTGGTGGGAGAATCACGGAGGAAGGAGGAGTACCTCTGTTTTGCTGACAGCTACTGTGCCTGTTATTCATTCTTTTACGACATTGTGAACAGAGGAGAACAACTTTGTGTAAGATTTCTCCCTTGTTTCAGAAATGCCCTTTCTGCAATATGTGATGACTAGTTCTTTCTTTTTGTTTGTTCTCTTATAGTGTAAGCATCAATTAGCTGCAAGACTTGCTGCAGCCTTGGGACTTTGCGTCGAGATCAAGGTTTCTGACGAGCAATTGACCTTGCTACTTGTTAAACTCTGACATGATACACACCAAAAAACATAAAATTATACCCTCTAAATCTGAAAGTTTGTGCACTTTCCATTAGGGCTATCTTTTTTAATCCCAGCACATCCTATTTGAAGGACAAGTCAATCAATTACTGTCGTGCAGCTTAAATTTAATATACTTCGAGCTTAATACTAATTTAAAGATAATATTTGATAAATTTTCTATGATTTAAGCTTTTTTTTAGCACTATATAATTGTGTATACTTGAAAGTGGCCTCCATTGGATCCAATATGAATTTTGTGGCCAATGTGTTTTCAAATTGTAATGCATGCCCTTTTCTTGCTCGTATGAAATACCTCCGTCGGCGGTGAGTTTCCTGAAGTCAGTTTTTGTTTCATAATAGAATAGAAACACTGTTTCCTGTTTCTCATTCGATAACTTTAATCTGTCGAACCCTTGCTTCTGTGAAGAAGTCACCTCAACTAGGGAACACCAAGCTGGTATAATAGTTGTCAACCAACTATCGTGAACTAGTAGGACATACAAACGATACCGTTTCAGACAGAATTCATATACATGGTTTCTGATGGATTTTCCATGAATGACCAAAATGAAGCTCAAAAGGCTAGGCTATCAACATTTTTTCTACTTGCTCTTACAATTGTAGTCACGTCAGAGAAGGAAAATATACACCCCGTATATACAGTTGGCATTTTGTTTATACACCACCATATATAGTTTCCTCAAGGCTACCATGTCCATCCGTTGAAAAGACAGCAGACTACTGACTTCAAACGTGATCAACACCGATCCTCATCCCCGTTTCGTACATAATTGACCTACCAACATTACCACGCGAACAGTCAGATTCAACCATATAGAGAGGCAATAACTTGTACTTGCATGCACAAAATCGTAATAATCCAAGGCAATCTACATAATACACCATAGTTGGCTTAGCTTTAGGGTCACGTATAATAACACCTGATACATGAAATCAAAATTGCCAGTCATTTCTTCAGCGTGAGATTCGACACATGAGGTGCTTAGCGCACATCTAAAAGAAATTCAGAACATTGGAGATAATATACAAAATGTTAAATTTAGATATAAAGATGCATTACATAAATTCTCGTTTCATTAGTTTCATACCTTAACTATTTTGATTAAATTAACTCAGTCTATCGTAGGTTTACAAGTTTGTCCATCTTCTAACAATGACAGTATGATACTACATACCAAATAGAAGACTTATCAATCATACAACGTAAGTAAAGGTACTTAATGCTGCCTAAATCAACTGCACATTAAGTCTTATAATAGAAGAGCTTACTGTACTTACTGTAAAGTCATCTCTTCTCTCCAGTCTCTCTTTGTATCTTGTTAACTATACCGGAATTTATAGGTGGGGCCACTACTGTCCTTAAGTTGTGATCAGCCTCCAAGAAAAGTAACAAAGCTTTGAAGACGACTAACTCCATGCATGCACTCATATATATCCACATTGTAGGTCCAAAGAGTGAACAATTCACCAAGGTACTTGGCAAGCATTCAATTTCTCAACCATCTTTAATACAGGATTGCTTATGACCATTTCTTTCTTATGCGATCTAATAACCTGCTTTCTTCTTCATTAGCCACGTGTGGATCAAGCTCACGAAGGCTGCTAACAAACATGCGTGCATCATTCTGACAATTATGTTTGCAGTAACCATCTACTATAGAATTGTAGGTGTTCTGATTTGGTTTACACTCATGCTTGATCATGAATCGCACAACATCAATGGCCTCCTCAAACATCGAATCAGCTGCATAACTTGCAACAAAAGTGTTATATGTGATTACATCAGGAACTAACCCAGAATCCGTCAATTCTGAAAATACCCGTGAAGCCTCTCTCATCCTACCATTCCGACAATAGGCAAAAATAACAGTATTGTATGAAATTATATCTGGCTTTAGTCCTTTTGCAATAATTTCCCTTAAAACTTCTTCAGATCGTTCAAAAGTTTCTGAGCGGCTGTACATATACATCAAACTATTGTAAGTTGCCAAGCTAGGAGTGAAGCCACTTTCACTCATGAACTTTAAGATCTCATTTGTTTTGGCAGTCATCTGTCTCCTGCCATATATTGAAACCATAGCATTCAGTGTACTTATGTCAGGTGAGAACCCTCTTTGCTTCAATTCCAAGAATGCACGTTCAGTTTCCATTAGCAGGTCACATTTACTATTAACTAAAACAAGGGTCTTCAAAAGTACAGCATGCGGTTTAATTCCACCAGAATATATCTCTTCAGAAAGATTCTGCATCCGCTCAATCTCTTTCCCATTGGCATAAGCATGAAGCAGAGAAGAATAAGTAAGCTCATTGGGCTTGCAGCGGCCATCGTGCATTTCAGCAAGAATTTTCTCTGACTGTTCCCATAAGCCTCCGCGAGCCAAGGCTGCCAAAACAGCATTGTACGTGGAAAGATCTGGTGTAATGCCAGCTTCCAGCAATCTTTTATACACAAGCATGGCCTGGTCAAAAGAACCACACCGACTGTAGGCGCTGATTAAAGTGTTGAAAGTGTCCCTCTCAGGTACAAACCCTGCCCTCTTCATCTCCTTAAAGACTCCAGACACTTCAGAGTCCATCCCATTTTGGCCAAATACTGCCAAAAGTGTGTTCCAAGTAACAACATCAGGTGCACATTGGCATGTTTTAATGTCATCAAAAACCTTCATCATTTCTGCAAACTTTCCCCTGTTGCCATGCATCTTAATCAGAGCATTGAAAGTACAAATATTTGGTTTGCAACCAGCAGCCCTCATTTCCTCAAAGACCTTGACTGCAGAATCATCCTTCCCAGCCTTCTCAAATCCTGACAAGAGAGTAGTATATGTGAAAACATCTGGTATAATCCCGATGTCCACCATCTCGGTCTTAAGCTCCATAGCTTCATCTAATAGGCCATCTCTCGCATATGCTGAAATCAATGAATTGTAAGTCACAATACTTGGAGAAAATCCATTAGCTTCCATTTCCTTCAACACTTCCATGGCCTCTGTAGGCCGCCGAGACTTCCCATAAACGTCCAATAAAGCATTATAGGTAACTTTATCCGGTACAAAACCTGCCAATTTCATCTCTTTAAGAACCATAGCAGCTTCTTCATACAAAGAACCACGCCTGCAACAACTAATCAGCGTGTTATAAGTATATTCATCCGGGGCAATCCCAGCAGCCTTGATTCCATCAACAAGGCTAATAATCTTACTCCAGGGCATACCCATTTTCCCATAAACATTTAAGATTACGTTATAAGTTATCAAAGTTGGCTTGCAACCCCCTTCCTCCATCTTCTTAAAAACCATAACGGCCTCCCTATACCTCCCATTGCTAGCACAAGCCGTAATCAAAGATGTGTAAGAATAAACATCAAGCTCAAACCCATCTTTATGTAAACTATTCAACAAAGAAGTCGCAGCCGAAACCTTGCCATCTTTACCAAGGATATTGATAATCACAGACACAACAGAGTTATTCAACCACAACCTCCAGTCGTCTCTATTCCTTACCCACTCAAACACACTCACACCCAAGTCATATTTCTTGTAAAACCCTAAACCCTTTATCACACCTAAGACATCCACACAGAAAGCGTCAGCTTTACTTCCATTCAAACATGACTGTCCTTGATGGTACTCAAATAAACGGCTCAAAGCTCCATCAATTTCATTTCTTTCAAAAGATGGGTGAACTAATGCATCAAGAACTAGCTGACCTTGGGATGAGAGGCGTTGGTTGGACCAGGGTTTGCCACGGTTTAGGTCACGAGCTTTGCCGATACGGGTTCGTGTTCTTGGGATGGAAGACGAATTGATTAGGGGAAGTGGGTCTACGGGCTTTCGATAATTAGACTTATCAACAACGGGAAAGCCTTGAAGAGGAAGATTAACATTTGGTTGTTGGGATTCAGACGAGGTGAGTGTAGAAATAGTGGGCTGCTGCTGCTGTTGGAAATGGTGGGTCTGTATTGAAAACAGAGCTTTTGCAGGTGGTGGGTTTGGCAAGAGCAGTGGAAGAGCAAGTCTCTCAGCCATTATTATCTCACCCACACACACATAAAATCACACTAACAGATAAAATAGACAGTTTTAGTAGCTGACGAAGTGGGGGAAATTGCAGTGAGAAGGATGCGTGTGTTGGGGAAGGACTTGAGGTTTAGGGACTTAAGAGCTCGAGCTGAAGTAGAGATATTTGGGGTTTTAGATCTTCTGGATGGACTTGGAGGCCTAGCATGAGGACCGATTAATGATTGACTAGTTTAAGGTCCACCATCACCATGGCCCTCCTAGTTCCTAGTCTCCAATGCAATGGACTAGCCTGCCTGACCTTGAAGGTAGGCTGCTGGAGTCTCAAGCGTCAAGCCCAGCAGCAGCTATGGTACTTTCTAACAACTGACGATAGTAAATTGTCACATAGAACCTGTTACTGAATGAGGGAAAACTTCCTCTCGTCAGGATTATGTAGCTGAATTTTTTCCTGCTTCTGAGAAAACGAAAATATAGCTTATTAGGTGCATAAGATTTGCCTTTTCCATAGGGGTCCACATTAATAGAAACAATATACTCATTTCCAAGCTGACACCACCAGTGGGCAGTGGCAATGCAATGGTCATTAGTTTAAGATAACTAGAGGATTCATGTAGAACGTATCACTTGTCTAGTTGCATTTCCGCCAAATGTCTGGATGCTTCTGGAACGACCAAGCGTGCAAGTAAGCATAAGCATATTATGTGTCTTACAGGAAGGTTTTATTGAAGTTCCCGAGTGAAGCAAAAGGCAGAATCCAATGTCAAACTAAATCTATCATGGGAGATCGTTCTGTTTTGTCTACAATAACCCTTGAACTAGATAGACAATTAGCCAGGATTGAACTGCATTTAAATTCTTAACAAAATATATAAGACATCCAACACCAATTAGCAGTCAATACAAGTTTCGTTCCAATATCCCTTCTTTTAAGAAAATTCCAAAAGAAACTAAAGGTTAACACTAGGGTTCGAAGCAAGTGTGAACAGGGCTCAACATCAACAGCTGAAAAAGCATCATGGCCGTCCAAAATTCTCCCACAAAATTACAGCCCTGGACCCAAAAACCCAAATTGAAAATGTATGAATCCATTCTATTTAGCATCATTTGAGGAAGTGTGGACCAATCAACCCTGCAGTCTCAAGAAATCCAACCTAGTCTTTACCACTAAAAATCCTGTTCAGCTTCTCATCGCAAATTATAACCTCTCTGTTCTCAGGATCCTGATAAATAACAAGAGGTAAGACTAAGAGTTAAATTGATGGCTAACATACATCTTCTTCATTTTTCATCATTAATTGCATTATGCATATACAATTATCACCATTGAATTCATTTAATCATCAATTTCAAAGAATATTCAAAATTCACAAATTTTTACGAAAAAGATAATATTTTGGTTTTGACTTAAGGGGACTTCTCCATGACTCATTTCATTCATCTAAACCATGTTTCATGCATATTCAAGCATAGAGAACAACATATCTTAACATCAAATTTAAAATCATAATGTAGAGAGATGAGATAATATTTACTAAAACCTTCCTTTGTTGATATCTTAAAATCCTTTGAGAATTTATCAAATCTAATGATAGATTTGAGTTCCTTGATCTCAAAGTATCTTAGAATACCTTGATTTGTGTTGAATAATTAAAAAAAAGCTAGAATTTTAGTGATGGTTGAAAATAGGTTCTTCTCCTCCTCTCTTCTCCTTTCTTTTAATTAAAACAAAATGTTTCAAATCTTTAATGGTAGGGTGCATGGCCATACATGAAGAAGGGTCTAGAATATTGACTCTTCTTTGACCAAATATGATGAAATTACCTTTTTGCCCTTAGCTTATGTGAAATTACCATAATACCCTCCAAACTTTTTATAAATTTGCAATTAAACCCAAAATTTAGGAATGACCAAAACTTTTATTTTTATTTTGGTCCCTAAAGTTTTGAAAATAATAATTAAGTCCCTTAATTTTGTAAATTTACATATTGATCCTCCAAGAACTGAAAAATTACAATTAAGTCTTTTAACTTTTAACAATTGGCAAATAAGCTCTTATGTGCATCAACTTTTTCAATTAAGCTTTCTAAGTCTTTAATAAGTCTATAAATTATGTCTAATCACCTCTAAGGCATCAGAACACATTTAACTCATCCACCATGGTCATATCTATCTAATGGACTCAGTTTTACACACTTAAAAGCTTATATGTTATAAATCTCCAAGATTTCGCATACCAAAGAACTCTAAGTTCATGTAAGGACATATAACATTATAAATCATTGACATATATACTCAAAAGGGTTTAAATACTTCTTTGAACTCATATACAACTATGTATATATCAATATACAATAGTGTTTCCAAGTGTAGAATAATAGAAAAAAGCTCAGAGAATCCGGTGTTCTACATCATGTGTCGTGAAAAACTCCAATCATATTAGATTCAAAGCAAACTAGTGAGATTAGATTATGTTTCTTTTCAAGTCATTCCTTATGTTTGACACAATCCTTCTTTATGTGTCCTTTTTCTTACAAAAGAAGCACTTAAATTCTTTTTTAATGTTAGCATGGGCAAGTATTTTACCTTTTTTTCCCTTAGTTGGCTTGATTTTTCTTCTTTTTCTGAACAATCAAATATGCACTCTGCGAACTCTTTCCCTAGTCCATATTATTCCCTTCCTCTTCAACACATATGGTCATTAATTCATTTATTGACCACTTATCCTTATGTGTATTATAAGAGATTTGAAAGAGTTAGAGTGGTATTAGAAGGGTGTTCAAAATCTAATGCTCAAAGACAGAATTAGACATCTCAACCTCGTGTTTCTCCAACTAAACTGCAATATCCCTCATCCTTATGATGTGCCCATGCACATTTTAGACAATGGTGAGCCTTATAGATGGAAACTTCATGATTAAGGTACTTAAAAATGCTTTGTCTAAAGTTTTGAGTTGCTCATCAATAGCCTTCAGTAAAGCACAAACATTATCATACTATTCTACAGAACTAAAAATACTAGCAGAAATTTCCGTTTTTATGGACATCACACTTAGGTGATTAAATCGTTCCCAACACTCATAAAGAGTCATTTTAGTTGTAATGCTAGCCTCAATTGCCTTAGGTGGCTCATTCTTTTAGATAGCATAATCAATGTCCATCTAGCCTAGATGATGAAGAATTCTCTCCTTCCAAATCTTATAGTTTTCACCATTCAATTCAAGAATTTCACAATTTGTATAAGAGAAACTAACAGTTTGATTAGCTACATAATTTAAATATACATGCTACTTATCAATAAATTGAGGCTAATAAACTATATTTATGTTTTATCAATGTATACATATCTTAAAAGACATAAATAAAATGACATAAAAATTACATGTAGGCAAAAATTTTAATTCAAACATATTTATATTAAACTTTATGATAAAACTAATAAATTATATTCCAAATCCTAATACCTGTGGGAAAATAAGGAAAAATAATTTGATATTTCATCATAATTAATCATAAAATATAATAAAAATTCTTGTGGAATAAAATTTATTATATTAAAATAATTAACTACAATTAAATGTCTCAACTCTTTATGCAATTAAGTGCATAAACATATAATTTTATATAATTAGGGTTGCAATGGCTAAGCTCTAATAATTAATTACTAAAATATTTTATCCAAAATTTTATTCACAATGTAAAAATATAGACATAATAATTATGTTAATAAAAATTAATAACCTGATCCATATTGAACATTTTATACAAATATAATTTCAGTGCATAATGTATAAGGATATCACCTTCAGTTTAGTTAATAGAGGCTCACCATGTGCACCATATGGGAGTGGGTTTGAGCCTGTGCTACTACATCAGATTTTTTTTAATAAACAAACGACATCGTTTGGTGGAAAGTGTCTTCTTCAACATTCAGTCGGGTCAAAACGACTCGATTCATGACCCGCCAAATACCAGACAAAACCATGTCAGAAAAAACACTACAAAAATTGTTTTTTTAAAATATTGAAACACTTTCAAAGTGCTTAATTGAAGATAGGTTTTTACCTTTAATAGAAAGAGAAACTTCTAAAAATAACTCTGAAATGCAAAATTTTAAATTTGAAAATTTTTCCACAATTCAAAATTCTCCAAAAACTAAATTATGCTCTGACCAAATGTAAGCCAATTCAACATATATTCAACAATAATATATGTTATAGTAACAAATAATCTGAATGTGGAAGAAATTGATGTACCTCTTGTTATTGATGTTTTTGCTTGGAAAGATTGAGTTTTTGAAATTCTTCTAAGCTCTCGGCTCCAAATAGATTATGCGTTTTTTCAGAAGGGTAAAACGTGCCTAGAGACTCAAAACTCTAAAAGTAAAATTGTATTAATATGTTCTCCTCAGGTACATTGTCGCTTGCCACAAAAATAAGAAATTAATATTCACAAATTGCACAATGTTGAATTATTTATGAGTATTAATTTAAAGCTACCCAAAATATAAAATATCTCGTAGATGGAGCATTAGCATCATAATTTTATCATTATTAAACATCTTTAATATAAAATTAAAATTCTAACTATTTATGCATCATTTACTTTTAAAAAGTCAAGAACAAGTAAGCTACATTTTGTTCCTTTCTAATTACGATAAGGTAACATACCTTAGGACGAAATATTCCCATTTATAGTAAGCGGATAGGTCATACATTGAATTAGTAGAAGATATAAACCTATGCTACAGATATATTTAGATGCTATTTAAACTGTCAATTTTTTCATTAATCCATCCTATTATTAAACAGAACACAGTGGAAAACAAGTCTCATAATTGCAATTATGTCCAACGAACTTCATCAATAATCATTTACTATGATCGCTAAGGCCCACCTAATCACTCATTATGTTTTCCTACCCTCCACCAAATGAAGGGTTAAAACTCAGTTTTATATTTCGATAATCCCTTTTAGAAGCCAATACTACTATCTATTCTCTTACTTCACTCACCAGTTTCCCATTACAACTCTCTCTAAGCACCCTTTCGCTCATCGAAGTACGGTGCATAGAGAGGATCTAAACAAGATGTCCCATAAGCAAGCTGCGATCTTCGTCTCTTTGATCTGCATTGTCATCGTGGGCGTCGGCGGCCAGGCTCCAGCCACGTCCCCCATGGCAACTCTAGCTCCTCCCAAGCCTACTACTCCTACCGCCTCTCCACCAGCAACCACTCATGCTCCTCCTACTCCATCCACCGCTCCTTCTCCTGTCTCATCGCCACCTCCAGCGACTCCACCCTCAGTATCAGCACGACCCCCGACAACTTCACCGGTGGCCACACCACCTCCTGCAACCCCACCACCAGTCACACGTCCTCCAGCAACCCCACCATCAGTCACACCTCCTCCAGCAACCCCACCGCCAACCTCTCCTCCTTCAGCTACTCTACCACCAGCCTCTCCCCCTCCTTCTACACCTCCATTGGCAATACCGCCACTCGCTACTCCTCCAGCTATTCCTCCACCGGCTCCTCTCGCCTCTCCACCTGCTCTTGTCCTAGCTCCGGCTCCAGGAAAGAAGGCAAGGCTCTAAATTTGTCTCCGTTGGCTGCCAGTCCACCAGCCCCGACTACAGAAGCTCCGTCGCCTAGCTTGGGAGCGACGTCTCCAGGACTAGTAGGAGGAACAGATGCGGTACGTCTTCTGGTATTCACGTCCTTTTTTTCTACGTCTTAAGTTTAGACGTGAACATAAATCGTCTTAGCTTATTTTTGGGATCCAGTGTAATATAGATAAAACACCCTGTGTTTTGCTAAAGTAAACCGTATGATCCTTCGTGGACCAATAAGAGAAGAGATCTTAGTCATCGGATGTTTAGTCAAAATTTCAAAGAGAGTCATCTAACTTGAACCATTAACCCTACGATACTTTGCGGACCAATAAGGAAGGAATGGATATGAGTTGTTGGATGCTTAGTTAAAATTTCAAAGACACTTATATAACTCAATCTAATGGATCAAGTTTCCAAACTAGGGATGCTGTCAGATAATTCCTGAAGATCAGTTTTATTACTTTGGTATTGATTTCTTAGATGAGCAGATGCTTCGGTGTCTGTATGAGAGACCTTTAGCAAAAGAAACAGAGTGAAAGATATAAATAGAAAGAAGAATTTCTAGTTTCTACCAAAGAAATAATATTATATTGTTTAAATGGGGAAACACGAGGCACAGAATCCCAATGACTGGACCTTTCTTGGAACGGTAACTACACCCCGTAGTACTTTACTATTTTGGCAGGGATGGGGTGTCAGGTGCTCTATAAGGTCACAGGACGTGACAGGTTCTTGGTTGAGTGTGTGTGGACTGTTGTAATATTAGGCCTAACCTAAACCCAGACAATGTTGTAGATTTTATAATCCTTCCTGAGGAATTGACTTTTGATTTTGTTGAAACTGCTGCAGAGTGGAACGGAGAAGATGTGGTTAGTGAAGATAGTTGGCAGCTTGGTGCTTGGATGGGCTTCCACCCTCTGTTTGCTACTCTAGATGACGTCTTTACCTTTCCTTTTTTTTTCCCAGTCATTCCTTTTAGTTGGTCTTGTTGGGCTTATATTCTTATTCCACCAGCTACAAATTTTAGCCCTTGCCCGGTGATGGGACATTTCAGTGGCCTATATCTTGCGACTTGTGTTACTTACATGCATACATTCTGTTGCATTCTTTTAGGAGATTTTTGAGGTGAGCCTTCTGTGATTTTAAAGGGGGAGTGGTACTTTGTTAGTAGCTGCCTATTTCTCTCCTTAATATTTATCTTTTGCTTCCCTTTTCCTAACCTCATAAAACTCATAAAAGGACCTACTATTCGTTTCAACATATCAAATAGTAGTTTTAATGTATTTTGTTCTTACTTAGAGGAATAAGGTGAACTTTATTCCTTGACCCTGAGCGCGTCCTAAATATAATCTATTGACTATTTCCTTACACTTTATGGTTTGGAAAAGAGAGATATGATAGCAATCATTATCATACATATTTAGTGCTTCAAGAAAGTTGCTAATGAACTTGGAAAACAATTTCAGGAATAACCAACATTGATGCAAAAGGCAAATGAGAATAGTATATCCCAATAGTAATGCCTTGTAATATAGCCCAGATGATATACTTATCGATCTTTAATGGATAGGTAGTGCGATATAGCGAGTGTCACGGTAAAACCAAAAGGAACTACAAGAAACTGGAGTTGAGTGATAATTATGGAACACAAAATTCTCATGATCCGTGACAGGAAGAGGCTTAAAGGCATGTAACAACGGAGACTTTCATAACCCATCTGTGACTGGAGGCTTAAAATCTATCCCAAAGGTCAAGAATCACTTTCTTCATCGACTATTGTACACTAAATAACATGTTATTCACTTGCACTTAAAAATAGCTACTGCTGCACCATCAAGCACTGGAGTTCAGCGGTAACGGGTTGTTCTTCGCATAAGCAAGGTCATGGGTTTAAATCCCGCTTGTCAATACTGCAGTGTTAAATATTTGGTAGTAGTGCTAGAGTCGGCCTCGTAATCCTTGCATACCAACATTGGTGTGCAAAAAGCAGAGCGCCATAAGATAGAAACACACCTGAATCTGGCAACTCTTTCTACAGGCAAGTTTGACAAAGTTTCTTATGTGATTTCATCTGCTATATAACCAAAGCTGGATGCTTGTAGATTCGTTCTCGTTATGAAACTAGAGTGAATAATTTTAGGTTAATTTTAAACTTTATTTAATTTAATAATATTAATTAAAATTTTAAAATGAATAAAATATTTTAAATTTTAATTTATTTTAAAAAATTCTATCATTAACTATTAATTAATAATATTGATCGTGATTTGTGATACATATCTTTTTATTATTACGACGTGTTAAATATTAAAAATAAAACTTAATATATTAAAACTTAAAATAGACCAGTTTAAAATTACTAGTTCTTAGGTAGAAATGTTAGTAAATGGTACAAGAGTATCATCATCACACTCAGTCCGAAGTTCCGCAGTGAAGCGGACTCTGACGAGGTCTGATAGTACGCAGCCTTACCCCTACATAGTAGAGGCTCTGTTTCCGGTGGACCCACATGCAGATGTAACAAAAAAAGAATGATGCAGGTTAAAGAGTAAAAAGTGAAAACTAAATAAAAAATTAAAACTAATTTTTGAATAAAAAAGAATTAAAACTTTATAATAATAATAATAATAATAATAATAATAATAATAATAGCTTTTAAAAAAATATTACATATCTTCATTAGGAGATGCAAATCTAGAAAACAAAGTTTTAAGAAATTTATAGGACAAATATACCTTATATGTTGTAAAGTTCTGTTTATACCTGATGCGATGCAAAGTTCTGCTTATACCTGATGCAGTGCAAAGTTTTGCTTCACTATTTATCTGAGTTGTGTGTGTCAATATTGTGTAGGGTCATCCTTGGATTCGAAAATTTGGATAACTGGCGGCTGAAGAAGCACTGCATAGCTTGGCTAACCTTCCTCTCTTCATCCAAGCAATGCCAAAATCTTTTCAAGCGCTTTAACTTCAACAACGGTTTTAGTGTCGAGTATCAACCAAAATACATTTATGGGAATTAAACTCCAAGAAGAATAGAAGAAGATTTATATACAAACCGTTAGAGGACCAAGTGATAGCATGAGAGGAATGCTTCCGTCACTATATTTTCCAACCAAATATTTTATGATGTCATATGATTTATACATTGCAGCTCCAATATTTGGATCCACCATGTAAAGACAAGCACTTTATACTCTTTAAGTTAAAAAACAATCAGCAACATACAATACAAGGAAACACTTTTAGAACCAAGCCAGTAAGACATAGTAGATCTTAACCTTAATGGTAACATTATAAACCTAGATCTGCCACTAAAAGCAAAATAGCAACATAAGCAAAAGCATAAGCAAACTAGATCTAAAAGATAATAGCGACAAACTAAAACCCTCCAGTTAAATAGCGACAAACTAAAACCCTCCAGTTAAATAGCGACAAAACTTAGTATCCCTTACCTCAAGCTTCAACACATCAATCTCCAAACAATTAAAACAGATCTAAACCAAAACCAACATCAACAAAAGTAAAGCAAGCTTCTTGGAATGTGTACGCAATAAAGGAAAAGATGGGTTTCATAAACTTGTTCTTTTCTTTTACTTAATATAAAAGAAAATGGAAGTTCTAAGTCTTCAGTTCAACCTCTCCACTATGGTAAACAAATGGAAAATAGAGGAACATAAAAAGTGCATTAAATCCATCAAACCTTCAAATTCTGAAATTAACCTTGATTTCAAAGTGAAGTACGACATTTCAGGAATTTTATAACTCTAATCTAAAATCTAAAACTTAAGGAAAAGGACCAACATTAGCATTCCGCTCTCTTCTCTTCATAAGCTCGATCATCGTTTTCTTTCTTAGCTTTTGAAATAAAAGAATTGTTATGAGCTGTAAATCACAAGAAAAGAAATCAAAATATCTAGAGAAATTTCAAAGGAAATCAGATTTCTTTAAAGAACATTGTGATGTATCTTTAAGATCCTCTCAACACATACTATAATGCTTAAATTTGTCCTACAGTTGTAGAATAGTTCGTATCTTGCTCTATTGTTTGAGTATTCTTTTATTATGAAGTGATCATGCAAAACAATCTATTTTGGTAATAAACAATACTAACACAAAAGAAAATCAAGTATGCCTTGTGGTCTTTCTTAAGAACAAATTTGTAATACTATTATGTATAACAATGCTAAAAATAACAACCCAAAGGGATCTAGAGAGGTTTAATAGTACGCAATCTTACCCTTAACTAGTAGAGAGATTGTTTCCAATAATCCACACACACACACACACACACACACACACACACACACACACACACACACACACACACACACACACACACACACA
>JANZLX010000213.1:32863567-32888697 GCA_025531955.1 Erythroxylum orinocense
CCCTACTTAGGGTTAGAACCCTAAAATTTGGTACATGGGAGCTTTAGCTCGATTAAGAAAATTGCATTTCATACTCACACCTCATATCGGCATACACATTTATGAATTTGATTATTGAACACATCAAATTAATTGTTCATGCACTCAATTGAAATTTTTGGAAATAAATAATTGTTTTAATGTCAATATGAAGTGTATTATAGTTTTGTGCCTTAAAAATTGAGTGGAAATAGTTAAGAAGTGAATTAGAATTTTTGGAGAAAATTTGGAAATTTTCTGAAATTTAGGTCTTGTTTGGTTGGCACTAAATATTGACTGGGAAAGTAATCTTTTTCCTAAATTTTAAATTATTACGTTTGGTTTGTTTTTTTGGATTGTTAGGAAAGTAAAATTTTTCCTAATTTAGGGAAAATAATAGCACTTTCCAAGGATTCTAAATACTAACACCCCCTTGGTATTTAGATTACTTTCCTTGAAAATTTAATCTAAAAATTATACTAACCAATTTAACCCTTCTGTTTCTTCCAACTCTTAAACAACTATTTTATTAAAAGACTACCTCTTCTTCTAATATTCTTCTTCTACGACAACTCTGATTTTAAAATCACAGCCAGATATTTTCTTCTTCTTATTACGACTTTTGTTTGATTCTTCCCCTCTTCAAATATTCATCTTCTTCTTCCTCAACTTCTCTGTGCAAACTTTCACCCTATCTACTGTTCATATCTGATGTGACAAATAAAGAAGTGCTCCATGTATACTGTTCACATCTCTACCAATTCACTAACTGCTTCCCACGACTGCTTCCCTACGTCTCTAACTGCTACCGCTTACCATATGCCTTTCTATTCCATTCAACACGCAAGAAGTAGATGCGAAATATTTGCAACTTTCCCAGCTAGTGTTTTTTTCCAGATCTGGGATTTCTCTGGCGTTTCATCCTCAACCGTCGACTCGTCTCTCCACGTTCACAACCAAGGACAGCTCAAGCGACGTCATCTATGACGTCGCATGACGTCGCCTGTGGCATTGGATACGATGAGCGATTAACGCCCATCGTGTTCTCCATTGGCGACAATCGCCCAGCAACTCCTTCGGCAATAAAAACCCAGAAACAAAAACGCAATACCCAGAAGCAAAAATAGGGCATCACAAGGCTTGCATCGTATATGCTCATATCGGAAACAATTTCAGATCATGAATAATCAATTAACACAGGGATTCAATCTTGGATAAACACAAAAGCTTCGGAAAACAAATTTCAAAAATCAACAATCGCTGAACACGATATACACCAACGAACATGAAACAATTTCAAGTCTTGGAAATAGCTTCGGGATAACAATCAGAACAATTCTGAGTTTAGAATATGAACTGTTCATATTCTTGTTCAATTCCAAAATTTCAGTAAAATAACAATCAAATGTTTAATCAAATTATAGAATTAAAATTCACTCTGATACCACCGTTGATAGGGACGAGCTAGAGGATTAATAAAAAAATTCCTTTCTCGTTTGTTTGTAATATAATAATAATAATAATATTTGTTTAGGGAATAGGGATATAATTAGAAAATTAAGTTAAAATTAAATTACATTCTATAAAATATTTTACATACCAAACACTATAATAAGAATCTATCCAATTTTTGTATTAGAATTTTTATAAGTATCCAAACATGTGAATATTTTTACTTTCCTATGGATTTATTTTCCAAAGAATCATATTCCAAATTCACTTTACTTTCTCGCCAACCAAACCGATTTTAATCCTTTCTTTTTGTATGTGTGGTAAAACTATCTTTGGTTTTATTAATATTGGTATTAACAAAGTGACACGTCAAAACAGAAACTGTCGTTCCGTACCACGTAAGCATCATCTTTCTCGCAGCAGAAATGCAACAATTTACATATGTCCCTTGAGAATATTATACAAACGGATTATGTTATTAAAAAAGAATTTACTGAGCTCAGCTTTTCCACTCACGCAATGGAACATTTGACCAACCAATAAATGGTGTAACTTCCTTCATGAAAATAAAAGCCCACCAATAATTGTGTTAATCGGTTTTCAAGGCTACCATTTTCCTAGTACTTTATTTAGGTTTACACTGTTGGTCTTTGAACTCATTGGGCTGACTAATCTGAGTCGAAACTTCATCGTAGTTAAGACTCCTCGCTTTTATTTGCGGATGTATTTAGTGAGAATCGAGCCTAAAAGTTCTTCCCACATGTTGCGCAAGCAAACAAGTATTTATAGGTATAAAAAGCTTAAATTGATAAGTATGTAATACTATTTTATAAATTTAATATTATATTTAACGTTATATTATGTGTATAATTTTTATATTTTTATTTAAGAATATTATTTATCACATATGAATATATGATATTACGTAAAATCGGATTCGACTAATATCTAGTTGGCTTTTGAACATCAACCGCTAGTCCTAGTGTCCTACCCTTAAATATCTAAATTTTCATTTTTACCTCAAATTTATTACTCTTATCAACAAAAGTCCTTGCGACTTGTCCACTTTTACAACCACATCCCTCGTCTTTATTTTGTTTAGTCCTTCTAACCCTCTCCAAACGTCGACGACGCTATGGAGAGAACAGCTCTTCTTCGCTCTACTTGTCTCGCTTCTCGAAGCTTCTTCTCCTTTTTCCCTCGCTCTTTATCTTCCTTTTCTCACACTCCTTGCCTCTGCCGATCTTCCTTTTCTCACAATCCATGCCTCTGCAAACCGCTCAATCCCGCGGCTCTGTCCCGCCGCAGCCTCCATCGCTGGCGGTCACTGCCGGCCTGCACCACCTACTCCTCCTCCTCGGTTCGTGTCAATAGACATTTCTCTTCTTTCTCCACTCGCGCCGTCGCTTCTCCACCATCTCAATCTTCTCCAGGTCACCCTAAGCTCACACTACTATTATTTCCGCTTAGTTTTTATGTCCTGTTTAACCAACTCCTTGTTGTTGTTCTTTCAAACTGAGATAAGTTGAAAGATCACTGGAAGAAGTTGAAGAAGAGTGTATCGTATTTCGTGTGATAGCTAAATTTTTTCTTCTGTTGAGTTAAGTTTAAAAAAATGATGTAAGGAGGAGAATTTGTTAAACTGTGTATTTATTAGTTTAGTTTTGTGGAAGCAGATGTTTTTAATAGTTTACCAGATGGTGTGGCTGAGCAATTTGGATTTGAGAAGGTATCAGAGGAGTTCATTGCCGAATGCAAATCAAAAGCAGTGCTTTTCAAGCACAAGAAGACCGGGGCAGAAGTTATGTCCGTCTCAAATGATGATGAGAATAAAGTATTCGGCATTGTTTTTCGCACTCCGCCGTAAGTGTATATACATATATATATAGATAGATAGATACATAGATAGATTCATTCGATGCAATTGGGATTGGATGTCCTAGTAAAGAATTTCTCTAATTGGTAGTGTTGCAATGCAGGAAGGATTCTACAGGGATTCCACATATTTTGGAACACAGTGTACTTTGTGGTTCGAGGAAGTATCCTCTGAAAGAACCATTTGTTGAGTTATTGAAAGGGAGCTTGAATACTTTTTTGAATGCATTCACATATCCCGATAGGACATGTTACCCTGTTGCTTCAACGAATACTAAGGTGTGGTAGTAGCTTACATTGTTAAATGGTGCTGATAGTTTTGCGTGAGGCGTTATTTTTAGTACTGTTCTGACATTGTACGGTTAAATTATTCTGTGAACAGGACTTCTATAATCTGGTTGATGTATACCTTGATGCTGTATTCTTCCCTAAATGTGTGGAGGACTATCAGACTTTTCAACAGGAGGGTTGGCATTTTGAGCTTGACAACCCTTCAGATGAAATTACTTATAAAGGTTTCCTTCTGACCCCCTGTCAAACTTATACTCCAATGCCCTCTTTGCTTTTGGGAGGCCTAGTTTTCTGGCTATGTTAAGCTATCAAGTACAATTGAAAACATATAGACCTTCCTTCTTTGATCGGTTCATGTATTTCAGGTGTTGTTTTTAATGAGATGAAGGGTGTCTATTCCCAGCCAGATAATATATTAGCCCGGATCTCTCAACAGGCAAACTCCTCTCTCTATCTCTCTCTCTATTCTATGCTCATGCATGTGTTTTTCTAGGTTGTATAAATCTATGGTTAAATGGGACATGTCAGTTGTCATGAATTTCTTCATTTCCTGGTATTTATTTGGTTATAATCAATAGTGGTAAATTTTGCATTTAACTCTTTTTGTAGGCTATGTTTCCAGAAAATACATATGGTGTTGACAGTGGAGGTGATCCTAAAGTTATTCCGAGCTTGACATTTGAGCAGTTTAAGGTCAGCTTTTTGCATTAATATCAGTCTTGTGCCAGCTTACTGGTTAAATTATTGGATACATGAAAGGTGGGGGTTAAATAAAACCAATTGATTGATGCATTTGAGATTATTCTCTTGTATTCTGAACCAAAATAGTGGGCATGCTATGAAGTCCTGAAGGACTTTGATGTTTCCTTGATGCAAAATTAAAATTAGTTTAGTTCTTCTTAGCTATTAATTTTCTTTGATTAGAAAAGGAATTGAAGTTTTTTTTTTATTAATTTTGGATTGCCCTTGTTTATTTACGATTTAAGCCTATTAGGAAATGCTGAGAATATTTATCAGAGTAGGATTTAATTTCTATTAATCTTAAGTTAGAGTCCTTATTAAGTAGGAGTAGGATCAAGAAAAATTCTGCATATAGGAGTCGATGTTTCAATTATGAGCGAGAAGATAAAAGTTTTAGGTTATGAATTTGTCAAAATGTGTTAGTTTCTGTCTAAAAGTTATTCTTAGATTCAATGAGTGATTCCTGGACACTGGGTGTGAAGCTTAGTTCTTTATAAACCCTAAATGTGATTTCTTGGAGTTTCTAGTGTGAAGCTAGTAAATCTTTATGTAACCTATATTCAATTTGTCTTAAGCTCTTGTGTTTTGCCATATGTTACTGTTACTGTTTCTATTTCAATTTTCATTTAGTATAGCTGTGCTCTATCTATCCTACGTCATACTTACTTTGCACTTCTTTCCTTGAGGTTTTGAAGCTTCAGGTCTTTTATGTGATCTAGGGGCTTAAGGAGAAACTTATTTTGTTGCCATGCTTTTAAGACATAAGATTTTGTATCTGGAATGAAAATCATATGCTATTAAACTTGGAAATGTTATCTTTTACGTCTCTGGCCAAAATATCTACTTTGGATCTGTGTATAGTGATGAGGAAATTGCTTTTTCGTTGACTTTTTAATTATGAAAACTTGTTAAGTGACAATATCATTTATGAATGAAGTGATAAATGCCAATTTAATCTTCTTTCGTTACTCAAATTTGCAGGAGTTCCACAGCAAATATTATCATCCTAGCAATGCCCGGATATGGTTTTATGGAGATGATGATCCAGCTGGTCGGTTACGCATATTGAGTGGTAATGTTGCCTCTGTTTACAGAGATATGAGCTAAAGATTGCATTAAAAACCTTTTTTTTTTCTAGTTTTAGTGCATCATGTTTTTTGTTGCAGAAACTTTTGATGATTTGCCTAAAACAGAACCGATGCTATAACGAGCATGAAGATGTTAGGTTCAGCCTAAAAATATACTCAGAATACTCTGTAGGATATTTCCTATTATGACAAGAATATTTTGTAGGATATTCTGATGTATACTCTGTTGGATATTCTGACACTCCCCGTCAAACTGGTTTGTAAATGTCTTGCATCTCCAGCTTGCTTACTAAAAAATCAAATTGTTTTTTCAGTAGACCTTTGGTGAGTATATCAGCCACTTGTTGAGAAGTAGGAATATAAGGAACACAAATTAGTCCACTGTCAATTTTCTCCTTGATAAGGTGTCTATCAACTTCAATATGTTTAGTCCGATCATGAAGAATCGGATTATGAGCAATTGAAATGGCAGCTTTGTTATCACAGTAGATTTTCATCGGAAATGACACAGGGAGCTTCAGGTCTTCTAGCAATTTCTTAATCAACATAGCATCACAAATCCCATGAGCAAGGGATCTAAATTTTGCTTCAGCACTACTTCGTGCCACAACACTTTGCTTCTTGCTTCTCCAAGCTACTAAATTTCCTCCAACAAATGTGCAATATCTGGATGTTGATTGCCTGTCCATTACACTACCAGCCCAGTCAGCATCAGTATAAACTTCCACCTGAAAGTGATCACGTTTTTTAAACATCAAATCCATTCCAGGTGTCCCTTTTAGGTACTGTGGTACTTTAGTATCCTATAGGCAGCTTCAAAGTGTTCATGACCGGGTGCATGCATGAATTGGCTTATCATGCTTACGGCAAATGCTATATTGAGGCGAGTGTGTGAGAAATATTTAAGTTTGCCCACCAAACGCTGAAATTTCTCCTTTGAATTACATTCTCAATTTTAGCAAGATTTAGTTTGAGATTTACCTCCATTGGAGTTTCAGCGGCCTCGCAACCTAGAAGACCAGTCTCATCCAATAAATCAAGGATATATTTCCTTTGATTTACAAAGATCCCTTCACGTGATCTTGCAAATTCCATGTCAAGAAAATATTTTAAGGTTCCTAGATCTTTAATCTCAAAGTGTTCAGCTAGCCTTTTCTTTAATCACGCTAATTCATCAAGATCATCACCTGTTAGTATCATGTCATTGACATATACAATAAGGATTGATATTTTTCCTTTAACACCATGTTTATAAAAAAGAGTATGATCTGCTTGACTTTGCAGATAACCATATCCTTTTATAATGTTCCCAAACCGTTCAAACCATGCCCTTGGAGATTGTTTGAGACCATATAAAGATTTCTTGAGTCTGCAAACTTTTTTCTGACTTACAGATTCTTCAAAACTAGGAGCTAGGCTCATAAAGACTTCCTCTTCTAAATCACCATTCAGGAATGCATTTTTTACATCTAGTTGGTATAATGCCCAATCGAAACTAACTGCTAGAGACAAAAGAACATGTATAGAGTTAATTTTGGCTACTGGGGCAAAAGTTTCCTGGTAGTCAGCACCATATATTTGAGTAAACCCCTTGGCTACAAGTCTAGCCTTATATCTCTCTACACTACCATCTGCCTTGCATTTTCAAGGATATATTTCCTTTGATTTACAAAGATCCCTTCACTTGATCTTGCAAATTGCATGTCAAGAAAATATTTTAAGGTTCCTAGATCTTTAATCTCAAAGTGTTTAGCTAGCCTTTTCTTTAATCTCGTTTATTCATCAAGATCATCACCTGTTAGTATCATGTCATTGACATATACAATAAGGATTGCCATTTTCCCTTTAACACCATGTTCATAAAAAAGAGTATGAACACCTTACACCTCATTGTCCCAAATTGTTGTTTCGTTCTGTCTCCAAATTTTTGTTCCGTTCCGTCTTTGCATAACGGAGACAGCAACCATACGCAGCGTAATAGTAGTGATCTGGACTGAATGGGAATCTGAAGATAAGATATGAGGATTCTTTGTCTTATTGACAAAGTCCTTGGGTTCAGAATAGGAAGATGTAGGAACACTGAAGGGTGTAGAATTTAATGTGATTTCAGACATAGTGGTGAAGAGAAAAAAAAAAAGGTGTGGTTAACGGCTAGGGTTTCTTGTTCAAAGAAAATAGGTCTGCTATGATACCATGTAAATTAATATGAACAAGAGAATGAGTTGTATTGTACACACATATGTTAGGTGTTCCAGCATACATATTTATATTTACACATGGTATCTAAACTAGGAAATAAAATCAAATATTTACAGCCTAAAAATATACTCAGAATACTCTGTGGGATATTTCCTATTATGACATGAATATTCTATAGGATATTCTGACATATACTCTGTAGGATATTCTGACAGGTTCCATGAAAAACTGGAAAGCAAGCAAAATTCAGTCTTGTAGTTGGTGCTTTCTTGACAGTATTCCCATAAATATTATCCAAAATGGTTCCATTATTAACTGCTATTGTTATATTGACGTATCTGTGTATATAAACACATTATTTAAGGTTAACTTGCTAAAAAATTTCACCAGTTTCAAAGCTTTCCAGACTGACAATTGAATTGAAAAATGTAGTTTCCAGTTGAATGACCAATTTGCTTATGGATTTTTAACTTCTTGTTGGTTGCTAACATTAATATTGTTTAGATTCTGACAGCACACACATTCCATTTACATGGAAAATTCAGCTTACTGATTTATAATAGCTGGTTACAGTAAAATGATAGTTAAAATATATTTCTCTCTTCTTGCAGAATACCTTGACATGTTTGATGCTAGCTCAGCTCCAAATGAGTCAAAGGTAGTGCCACAGAAACTTTTTAAGGAACCAATTAGGGTGATTGAGAAATATCCTGCCGGTGATTGTGTTGAACTGAAAAAGAAACACATGGTATGCCTTAACTGGCTGCTTTCTGATAAGCCTTTGGACTTGGAAACTGAGCTGGCACTTGGGTTTTTAGATCATCTTATTTTGGGAACTCCTGCTTCTCCATTGAGGAAAATTTTATTGGAAAGTGGCCTAGGGGATGCCATTGTTGGTGGTGGCATTGAAGATGAACTCCTTCAGCCTCAGTTTAGTATCGGCTTGAAGGGTGTTTCTGAAGAGGACATCCACAAGGTGGAAGAGTTGATAATGAACACACTTAAAACATTAGTTGAGGATGGATTTGAGGCAGATGCTGTGGAGGCATCTATGAATACCATTGAGTTTTCTCTAAGAGAGAACAACACTGGGTCATTTCCTCGTGGCTTATCACTGATGCTTCGATCCATTGTAAGTTGTTTGTATTGTTTCCCCTTTTGGAATGTAGCTTTATTATGGATAATTTTTAAAGATCTATTTTGTAGGGAAAATGGATATACGATATGGATCCCTTTGAGCCTTTAAAGTATGAGGAACCCTTACAGGCCTTGAAAGCTAGAATTGCCAGGGAGGGTTCTAAAGCTGTTTTCTCGCCCTTAATTGAGAAATTCATTCTGCACAATCCCCATCTTGTTACAATAGAAATGCAGGCAAGCAGTCCTCATAAAATCTTGTTTCCAGTAATATTCAGTTTTTTCTGAACTCTACAATTACAATGGATGTATTTTGCATTTCAGCCTGATCCAGAAAAGGGTTCTCGTGATGAAGCTGTTGAGAAAGAGGTTCTGGAGAAGTTAAAAGCAAGCATGACAGAAGAAGATCTTGCTGAGTTAGCTCGTGCCACACAGGAGTTGAAATTGAAGCAGGAAACTCCTGACCCACCAGAAGCTTTGAGAAGTGTTCCGAGCCTCTCTCTAGAGGATATTCCCAAAGAGCCCATACGCATTCCCACTGAGGTTATTTTTAGCTGCAATGCTCTCTTGGTGTCCTAGGCGCAGCTATTTTTGGGTGAATCCTTAATGGAATTTTGCATGCTTATTGTAGATTGGGGACATAGGTGGAGTGAAGATATTGGAGCATGACCTCTTCACAAATGATGTCCTTTATGCTGAAGTTGTCTTTGATATGAGTTCACTTAAGCAAGAACTTCTTCCCCTGGTTCCACTTTTCTGGTAGGTTTTGCCTTTAAAGATTCATGAAAGAGTTAAAGCTTGTTTTGCTGACATGCATCCCTTGAACCATAGAATATGTCCATGAATTTACATCACAACTAGACCTGTGCGTGTTTAGATATTAATTGTGTAATTGATACATGGTCAGCACTTCATTTGGGTTGCATGCTTTAGTGGGTGAACTTCTCTTTTACATTTCATTGTTTAAATTGGTTAAGATAGATAAGAAGACAGTGATATGAATATAAAGCCACTGCTCCACTTGGAATTCCCTAATTTAATAGTTATTAGCGGACAAAATTTTGCCTTCTTTCATCTAGCCTCGAGAGGCCCATGTTTTCTGTTAAATCATTTCGACAGTGTGTTTTACCTACACCAATAAGGTGCATTATGGCTTCATTTCTCTCTAATTGTCATAAGGTATATGTTCTAATTTTTTGTTTGTTTGATTGCCTATAATCATATATCGCTGCAATCTATGAATGATGAGTCTCATTCCCTTTCTTCTACAGTCAATCGCTGCTTGAAATGGGCACAAAAGATTTATCCTTTGTACAACTTAATCAACTGATTGGACGGAAAACAGGAGGAATATCAGTTTATCCATTTACATCATCCATTCGAGGTCGGAAGGATCCCTGTAGCCATATAATTGTTCGAGGAAAGGCTATGGCTGGGCGTGCTGAAGACTTATTTAATCTGGTATTTTCAGTCAACTTGTTATCAGTCATTGTGTATAATCAATTTAACTTGTCTATATCATATATTTATCAATTTAATAATTTGATATTTATTAACTTCCACAAAAGCTGTTAGAAAGTCTGTGAGGGTTTGATATGTGTGTTTAATGTAGATGAATTGTATTCTTCAAGAAGTCCAGTTAACGGATCAGCAGCGCTTCAAGCAGTTTGTGTGCCAAAGTAAAGCAAGAATGGAGGTATTGATAGACATTTGGTGAAATGAATTTGATATCAGTTGGATCTTTACTTTTGGTATTTAGTCTCCATTTGCATACTTATTTTCAGAACCGTTTAAGAGGCAGTGGTCATGGAATTGCAGCTGCTAGAATGGATGCCAAGCTGAATGTTGCTGGCTGGATGTCTGAACAAATGGGTGGTTTAAGGTCATTATATTACTTTACACTGCCTTTATGTTATCTACTTTTGCTGGTTAACTTTTGTTGCCATAATAAAAATTCACTTATATTCAGAAAATACAGGGTGATGATGCACCGAAGCTGTAATGTCCAGCAATTTTGTTCTAACGCTGTGCTTCTCCATGCATCTTGAGCAGAATGGTTTTGATAGCTTTGCATGAATGTATGGCACCTTGTATGTTGCTATATCATAATATGCACTGATGACGATACATTTTTGTAATTATGCGTGGATGTAGTTACCTGGAATTCCTACAACAACTGGAGGAGAAAGTTGATCAAGACTGGGCTGGAGTTTCTTCCTCACTTGAGGAAATTCGTAATGCCTTATTGTCAAGAAATGGTTGCTTGGTAAACTTGACTGCTGATGGAAATAATCTCAGAACTTCTAAAAAGTATGTAAGCAAGTTTCTTGACTTGCTTCCTAGCAATGCTCCGGTTAAAACTTCTGCTTGGAATGCTCAACTTACCCCGCATAATGAAGCTATTGTCATACCCACTCAGGTAAATGAATTGGTATATTTGTGCTTTGTTTGGCTTTTTGACTTGGATTCTAACAACAAAGACGTTTTACAGGTTAATTATGTTGGAAAAGCTGGCAATGTATATGAGACTGGTTATAAACTCAGTGGGAGCTCCTACGTTATATCCAGATTCATTAGTAATACATGGTTGTGGGATCGAGTGCGTGTCTGTGGTGGGGCTTATGGAGGATTTTGTGATTTCGATACCCACTCAGGTTGCAATCATTAGATGTTATATTTTGCACTGTACTGTATAGCAAAATACGGAAATATCACCACTGGAATTTGATTTTTATGCTTTCATGCAGGAGTCTTTACCTTCTTGTCCTACAGGGATCCCAACTTGTTGAAGACCCTTGAGGTATACGATGCAACTGCTGATTTTCTACGTGGATTAGAGATGGATGATGATAGTCTTACTAAAGCGATTATTGGGACCATTGGAGATGTTGATTCTTACCAGCTGCCAGATGCCAAAGGCTATAGTAGGTAAGTGATAGTGATTCGTCCACTGCTATATTGTTCCTTCTTTTTCTTTGCGGAAAGAATAATATGCCTTGTTTTACTGCTTTTGCAGTTTGTTACGTTTTTTGCTGGGAATCACAGAAGAAGAGAGGCAAAGGAGACGAGCAGAAATATTGTCAACCAGGTAAAGTCAGGACTTATAATATTAAATCGTTTTTGTCAAATATCCCATTTGTCATGCCAAAGTCATGCAATTTTTTCTTAGTGCTCAAAATGTTTGACATGCTAATTTAGTGGAAATTAAGAAACTTAGGTGAAACTTTGTTATGTTTTATTGAATTTTAGAAGCAGCCAAGGGTAATTATGGTAATGCTTATAGTGTTTTACGTCGAAGATTTTATCACGATAAAAGGTAACTTGCTTCTAGATTTTTGCATCATGATTTAGTTTTATTTGCTGGTATTTGACTCTTATTTATCACATGTATGTTATTGCCAACTGTTATGTGTCAGTCTGAATATCCTCATTTTCTCTTATGATTAGTGGAATGCTTAAAATGACAATTTAGATATGAATGAGCCATGCTTTTTATTAGCCATTATGCGATGACCTATTGACCTGAGCATGTTGTTTCGCAAAATGGATTCTGTTAGTGACCCGAATTTGAAAATTTCCAATATTTCCATTTCCCCATTTTTAACAGTTTGAAGGACTTCAAGGAATTTGCTGATGTAATTGAGGCCGTCAAAGATAAAGGGGTGGTGGTAGCTGTAGCATCTCAAGGGGATGTTGATTGTGCAAATAAAGACTGCAATTATTTTGAAGTGAAGAAGGCCCTTTAATACCAAACAGTCAATTTTGATACAAATAAATTATTCCTGTACGTGATGAGCTGATGAAATTCGATTCTTATATTTGTTAGAATAGACCTAAGAATCGATTTTGAAACAAGCAAATCTTCAAGTTTTTCCTGTTTTGATCAGATGATGATACCAATTCCTCAATATGTTATATGCTGATGAATAGATAAAGTTGGTAAAAAAGTTGGACTCTGGTTTTCCGTGGAATTTGAACCACATAAATGTAAATGTCTTGGGGAATTCATCTGTATGCGTTAACAAAGACTGAATTTTAAGCCTCCTTTAAAAATTCGTTGTTAATTTCTAGCTCAGTTTGTTACATCTTTCTATGTCCGTTTCACGTCACATCATCTAATTACAAGTACAAGGAGTCTCCCTTCGCCGTAGACTCTTCAGGGTAATGACTTTTTGACTGTCAGGCAGGCATGTGATGGTGGGCACAGAATCCCATTTCTACCCATTTTATTTCACCATTATGAGGAACTGAAAAGGGCTTCCGTCAACCCACTATTGTAAGTAGTTAGTTGATTGCTCCACTAAACGTTTTGACGTACCAAGTTGGTGGAAAAGAAAGCATGATGCTTCAACGATAAGGAGATTCAAACCCAAGTCGGGAGTTTGCCTGTTTTTGCATTTTTTTCAAACAAACCAAGAATCCAGTTTTTTAACTCGTACGAGAAAATTATAATAATTGATGTAAGTGTAGATTGACGGGTTTCTTTAGTAGTACGGGTATTCTGATTGCACCAAAGTGGTAGGTGTCAATGCATACTACTTTACCATGGTTCGAAATTTGGTAAGAACAAATTTTACCTGTTTCAAAGAAAAATTTGTGTAAAGTGATTCCGATAGTGTACGACTCTTAAAAGTCGTAAAGCAAAAGACAGACTATCGTTTTCACAAAAACTTGGTGTCGACCTTTCTGTTTCATGATTAGACTCTAAATTTGCAAATGCATAACCAGTTCGGTGTTTTATCTTTTGTTTTGAAAACTGAACCAGATATGCCTCGATGAACAAGACCTCAAAAGATCATTTCATTAGAAAAATAAGAGTCTCTAAACTTGCAAATGCATAATCAGTTCAGTGTTTTATCTTTTGTTTTGAAAATTGAACCAGATATGCTGACCTCAAAAGATCATTTCATTAGGAAAATAAGAGTCTTATTAAATATACGAACACGAACTTCAAGCTCGCAGTGTTACACCTTACTATACTTTTTTTCTTTTTTATAAGCGGAAGAATTTGTAGTTGTTATCTTTTGGATGCGCATTAGATAAATCTCCGAATTATTCACTAGGGAAAACAAATAAAACTGAGAGGAATTAAAAGGTTCAATTAATTTGAATTTGAATATATGAAATTATTGTAATATTAAAATTGTTAAAACTACTTTCGAATATTATGATCTTATCTATATTTCAATATAAATTTTGAGCTCTATAATCACCTTTTTTTCAAATATTATACTCACCCAATTGTTTTTCTTTTTCTCATTTTCATTAAACAACACAACATAATGCCCTCACTTTTTCAACGCTTGCATTGTCAAACAAATAATGCATTGATTATCAAGGCTTTTCATTTTGACATCCAATAGTTTGATTCTCTTTTTAAGTGAGGTCTTGGTTCGAATCTTATAAGTGAAGAAGCAAATAGGTTCTAATGAACTTTGTTACCCCTTTTGGGTCCACCTACCTTAAATTAGATTAGCCACTTTATGATTTAATTTGCTTTAAATAATATCTCTCATTCAAAATCTTATGAATAAAATATGAAAACTTTGGGCTTATGAATTCAGCTGACATAAATTGAATGAGTTAAGACCTCAATTATTATTTCCAGAACATATAACTCAAAAAAGAGATGTTTAAGAAGTCTAAAAACATCTCATCCATATTTAACTAAAATAGCTCAATTAAATATTTTGAATAAAAGTAAGTTCTCCTGGGACAGAAGATCATCAAAGTAGAGTCATGTCATATTAATGGAAAGCTATTGTTTTAGAATGTTAGTCTACTATAGGCCTAAGTTACAAAGCAAGTTCAATAGGTAAGTCATTATATCTAGATGAACAATCACAAAGAAAATCATATACAAAAGGATTTGTATAGGAGTAAAATGGATTGTCACTTACCAAAAACAAAATCATGAGGTTAGTTATGGGAGGCAAGTAAAAAGAAGTTGATATTCTTGTTAGTTACCTACAGAAACTGACAAGTAAAAGGAAAATCAAAGAATGGAGAGCCATATGAGATGTGAATCTACCTAAGAGTATATACCCTAGAGAATCCAAGAACAAGTTTGAGTCAAACCCAAAAAAGTTCAAATGGATGAATAAAAGAATTGACCCATTGATTACAAAGAATCAAGAACCAAATTCATAAAATATTTTCAATGCAACAAAGAAATAATTCTTTGATAGGTTTAAAGTTCTATAAAGAATAAGGAAAAGAAGCTCTGATAACTCTCAATAAACAAATATTTTTAACTTGTTTTAACTGAAAAGAAATATATTGTAAATCCTAAATAATAAAAAATAGATTTTTTCAACTTTAAATAGAAAATAAGGTTTCGAATAGCATGATTTGGGCCATAATCATAGGCTGAGTTGTGACTTTAAAAAAATAGCATTGCACGTCTTATATCTACATTTGTATCTTGTGGTTATGGATTTTATTGCATCTTCAAAGAGTTGGGCATGACCTAGGACATAATCATAAGTATAAATCATGGATCTGTCTATAACTTCTAAAGATAGACACTATTTAGACAACACTCATGTTAGAGAATGTGTTCATCTAAAGATAATTGTTTTGCCTCCAAATTTCCTTTAAGTCTAACTATCGTGATTGCTATAAGCTTACATGTAATGGATATGCTATCTTTCGACGAATCATGCTTGCATCATACTCGCTCACTTTAAAGGATTTGTCATAGACCTACATCAAAGGGAAAATAAACCTCTTTGTATAAAAGTATAAATAAGATTTGGTTAACATAAATAACACTCCTTAAATTCCTCCCTTTTTTGACTCTCACTCTTCTTCTCTTTAATCTCTCTTTTCAATCTCAATTGGTCTTCATAAACCTACTTAAATGTTAAAGGTATATGAGTAATGAGCTTATTGTTCATAACGAAGGAATATCTATCTATAGATCCATTTTTATGGTCTTTTTATCGAATTTCGAATTTTTCGCTAAGAGAATATGACCAATATGCATAAGTACTATATCACACAATACCTCATCACAATATCCACGAATAAAAAAAAAGCACTTACTTAATGACTTCACCTTACCACATTCATTTAATCATGAAACTTGTATGGCTTTAAATGCTTCATAATGGGCAAACTCAATTTCTCTTTAAGAGTAGTGCTAACTACTTTAGTGTAACTTCCTCCATCAATAGCCATACTACAGATCTTGTCGTAAATGTGACATACAACATGAAGTATGTGTTTCCTTTATAACTTTGACACATTCTCTTTAATTTGAAGACTTGATGCCCTCCTAATGATAAGCATCTCACTTTCAATAACATACTCAATAGTCTTAGCACTAGACTCTTTAAATGGTGGTAAAGGATTATATTCATCTGAATAACTTACACTTTACACCTTTCTGTCATTCTTTATGCTTATTATTCTCTTATTTGGGTGTTGGTATGCAATATGTCACGTTCTTAAAAAACAAAAAAAATAGATCTATTTTGAGGATGTTGAGAATTGATTTTATCAGTTCCTTGACAGTAGACATCATCTTTAGTTTTTGGTTAGCTTAGTTTTTGCTTCGGAACAACTCCTATTATCTTTTTCCTTATAAGCACTAGTACCAATTAGGTACTTTGATATTCCTTTGTGTTTTAGTTATCTCTCAACCTTCATAACATGTAACCATCTCTTCTAATTGCACAAATTGTTATAACTCTAATATATTGGTTATATCTTTGTCCAACCTATTCAAGAATCTTGTTATAGTTGCTTCTCTATTATCTTTTATATTGATCGAATTATGACTAATGTTTTCTCCTTATGATAATATTCTACATTTATTGATCTTTGAGTAAGACTTTATAACTTCTAAAACAAATCTCCATATTAGTGGCTTGACACCAATATCCATCTCATGAGAGGTTTTGATTTATTCCAAGTCTTTATAGGTTGCTCACAATTCCTCCCCCTATCGGTAACCATATGATCCCACCAAATTATGGTATAACCACCTTTGTGACTAATGTGCGTTAGGAACTTGTACTGATTTTTTCCCTTTGCAAATTATCTATGGCAATATCTTGCATCTCTAATCTCGCCAAACATCATATTCATACTCTCAAACTGTTGTTATTTGAACTACATAAAATATGAATTTTCTTTATCCTCCTTTAATGATAAAACATCTTTAGAAGACATATTTGAAAGATGTAAGAAAAATTAGTAAATAAAATTTTCTCACACCCCCTCATGTATATGCTCTTAAAGGTGACAAACTACTAATATTTCACTGTTTGCTTCCTTTAAAAGTTCTTTAAGGAACTAAACAAAGTTAAATAAGAATCCAAACTTATAGAGTCTAAAATTTAAGAACTATTGGTCAAAAAGAGAAAATAACTCATAAATTAAGTGATAATTATAGAAATTGAATAAAAAAGGATAGATCAATAATAATTTCAATTTGTATTTAAGAATGAGTTTCTTCAAGTAACTGTTGTTGTTCACCTTCTTTCTTTTCTTTTCTTATCAATAATAAGTATAAATAGCATGAGACAAAGGAATTGAACAATAAAGAAACTCTAAAACAAAATTAGAGATAGGCAAACCTTAGCATATGATGAATAAATTGAAAATACTTTAAATAAGAAGCTAATACAATTTTTTCTAACTATATGAAAGAAGCTTTAATGGCTCTTATAAAAATATATCTCAAAGTTTTTCTAACTAAAAAAAAACATAACTTAAATACTAATCAATAAAAAAATTGGTTTTTTAAATTTAGAAAAAAGGTCTCGACTAGAACAATTATGAGCAAGGTCATTTTTACTACAGAAACATTGATACCATACAACTTATATCCATTCTCGAGTCTAGTGTCCACAATTCCTATAATATCTCTAAAGAGTTGAGTGCAAATTATAGCATACCTATAGGTATAAACTATGGATCTGTCTGTAACTTTTGAAGATAGATATGGTATGGGCATATATGTATTGGAGACTATGTTCATCTAAAAGTAAGTATTTGGCCTGTAAATTTCCTTTAACCCTATCTTTTGTTATCGATTTAAACCTACATGTAATTAATCATTTATTTTAGGCTAGTTATGCTTGCTTGAAAATACAAAAGGTTTTAAATAAGGAACTCTAAAAACTACTAGGCAAAGAGGGTATTACCCAAAATCCAAAGCTAAATCATGAACCAAGCCATGTCATAGCCTTAGATGATCCTAAACCAAGTAATTTTATAGATCCAAATGCTTTTACCGACAAAATAAAAACATTGGATAATTTAACCTAATCTATACATGCTGACTTGCTAAATACTACGTCTGATTAAAATATTCACACTAAAGCTCCAAATATGCTAATTTTTATAAGTTTTAATGATTCATTATGCTCTAAGATCCACTAGAAAATGATACCCCAATTCCTATAGCATCCCCTAACACATCTCAAGAAATAATTCCAACAATTGAACACTTACCAATTAATGCTCAAAAACTCAGTCCAAAAGTTGCATAACTCATACCTAAAACAAAAACAAGGATGAGGAGTTCATATTAGTTAAGAAAAAGAAGCCAAGTTATAAACTTAAGAAGAAGGACCCTTCCTCTTCATATATTCTATGAATTTTATTAATTTGAATGTTAAGAGGCTCCAAAAAGGCCTAAAAAATAAATAATTGGGAACTTTCTCAACAGTTATAATTTGATTAGTCTTTAAATACCAAAATAAAATAAATAAACTAACAGGAAAACCATTTGCTTTTTGCCTAAAGGATGGAATATTTTGAGCAATCATATTACATACCAAAAAGGAATAATTATCGATGTCTATAGCTCTAGGATAGTATCAATGCATCACCATCATTACAGTGATTAGCTCTTACACCTCAGTTTCTTAATCAACCCTGCTCCTATCTTAATGAATGTAAATTTTGTATATACATTTTCAATAACATAAACAAGCTCTAGGACAATCTAATCAGACTTGGAAATTCTATTCTTTACCTTAGTTGTTTTTGGGGACTTAAATGGTTCCTTATACAACAATGGGACTGAGCGTAAAAATTCAAAAATTGTAAAATAATGACTTTAAAAGATCCTCACTTAAGAAGATCTCAGTGACCTTAATTTTGATGGATAATGCTTTATAAGTAGATAGATAAATGACATCTAAGAATGGAAATCAATTGACCTTTGGTGAATTCAGGATGGCTAGCTACCCATAAAAACGATAGAGTTTAGTTTAACCTATCTCTCTACTTATATCATTTGCCAATTGAGGTTTATCCTCTAAACAATCTTAACCTTAGGAAAAGCCATTTCAGATTCTTAAACTTTTTGTCATTTACCCTAGGGTTTAAATACGCCATCACTAGAGGTACACACTTTTATATTAATGGCTTTAAAGCATACATATGCATTGAAAAGCTACAAGCTAGGATGCCCCCTCCAATTATGTTAAAGCCCTTAGGAAACATAACTTACTGCTAAAATAGAATGTAGAATACAATGGTAAAATAAAGGTGGTAAAAATGGAAAATTTTACCATAGTAAAATATTAATAAAGAGGAACATCAACATGATTAGTCATGTTAAACAGTCCTTAAGTACTCTAAGTAACAATAGCTATTCTATCAAAATTATTCAATCAATTATTCATACATCTACTAATCATGACTTGGAGATGATGCTCACCAAATCTTTCATAAAAAAGGAAATAAAAAAGATGTTTTTAGTCTCAACCTTAACAAGGCTCCAAGACCAAACAGGTTAAATGCTTATTTCTTAAAAAAAAAAAGATTGGAGATTGGTAGGCATCACAGTTACTCAGGTAATTTTGTGAGTTCTTTAATTTATGTAAAATGATAAAAAGAATAAATAAGACTCATATTTGTATCATTCTCAAAAGATTTAATCCCTAAACCATACAATATTATAGACCAATAGCTTGCTACAATGTTATTTATAAGATTCTCTTAAAGATGTTAGTAACTAAAGTGAAAGGCAGCTTAAGCACATTAATCAATTCTTATCACAAGAATTTTCTTTACAAGGAACAAATATAGGGTACAATATTTTAATTACTCAAGATCTCTTTAAAAATTATCACAGGAAGTTAACTACAAGAATTTTCTCAATCAAAGTAGATTTCCATAAAGCATTCAACACAATTAACTATAATTTTTTGTTCTATAATATTCCAATTTTTGGATTCCTAGATAAATTCATTTAATAGGTCTAACAATATGGCACAACCACCTGATACAGCATTATGGTGAATCGGGAGCACTTTAACTATTTAAAAAAGTCAAAGGTTTGAGGTAAGGAGACCTGTTGTTCCCTTATTTATTTATTATTTATATTGAAGTGTTGACAAGATATGTAAGAAAGAATATCAAGAATATCAATAATGGAAGGGGGTTTAACTATCACTTCCACCATAAAAGGCTCAAGCTCTTTAACCTCTCATTTGTGGATGATATGTTACTATTATGTAGAATTGATTCCAACTCTCTCAACATCATGATCGACTTTTTAAAAATGTTCAACAACTTGTTGCATTTAGCCATTAACAACTTAAAAAGTTCTTTCTTTGTCTTTGTAGGTAGCTTAAGAGATTTGAACAACTAGCCATTTAATTAGTACAATATAGAACAGGCTCCTCTCAAGTACCTAAGAATTCGTATCTTAGCTACCAAAATCAACCATAAGGACTGTCAGTCTCTTTATGATGTAATCTCAAAAGAATTGACTGTTAGAACCATCAATTCCTAACTTACATAAAAAGACTTCAACTAATCCATTTGGTACTTAACAATATCCATGCTTACTTATGTTTAAATCTTCTATTGCCTCTTAAATAAACCAAGGCAATTGAAAAAGTGATAAAAGATTCTTATGGATATGTAAAGGTGATGATTCGTCAAAGGAAAAAGATTAAATAGTATAAAGTTTTCTCTTCAAAATAAGCATAAGAGCATGGAATTAAGTCCATCAAAATAATGAATGGAGTTTTATTAGTGAAAAGGATTTAAAATCCCTTTAATAACCATAAATCCTTTTCGGTTTAATAAACTCATTTCGAATTCCTTAAAAGGAAAAAAACATATGGAAAATACAAGCCAAAGATGACACCTCTTGCTCTTTTAAGCAAAATTTTAACCTAAGAGATGCTATCGGACCTTATCTGGGAGTAAAAAAAGGGACTGGATAAAGGACAAAACTATAGTATAATAATTGGCATCCATATAACTCTTTTTATAAATTACCAAACTCTAACTCTCTAATGGTTAGCAAGAAAGAAAATTCCAAAGTTTCAACAATCATACAAGAGAATTCATAGTATTATCCTTTTCTTAACTTAAAAGGATTCAACTCAATTATTGAATCCTTATTAGATTACTCCTATAATCTAAATGATGATGGAAAAATTATTCGTTGAGGTATAAATCTGGTAAATTCACAAACAGGACTTATTGGGAGTTATTTCATATAAATATGTTAATGGTTCCATAGAAAAACCCAGTATGGTTTCTTTAAGACTATCCCAAGTTATCTTTTATTCTTTAACTAGTCATTAAGAGAAGATTAAGTACCAAAAACAAACTTAAGAATGAAACTCCAATTCCTATTGTAATTATGTTCCTTATGCAATAATGGGCAAGAAATAATATATCACTTATTTTCAAATGTCTGTTCACCTTTTAGATATGACTTAAACTTTAACATCCCTATAACAGTTACTGCTTGAGTAATAAATTAAATGATGGGTAAAAGATATGAAGCTTCCTTATGGTTTAAGTAACTTAAAAGTTAATTATTAAAATTCTAAAAAACTATCTTTTAGTTTTTGATTTTTTAGAAAAACCACTTCTTTTAGACTTTCATTAAAAAATAAAGACAAAGAATATGTAATATAAACATTATATTTAAACCAATTAAATATTATTAACACAATGACCCAATCTAATTATTGAATTTGCTCGAACTAAATTATTGTATTTATCTTAACTTATTGGTTTAAGTTAGATTTATTTGATTCGGGTTGGGTTAAGTAACTATACCAATAACATTTGATTGGTCTATATGTAATATTCATATAACGTATATTTCTTTATTACTTTTAAAATAAGTTCAGGAGAAGTGTTTTTACAAAAATAAAAAAGGAGTTCTGAAGAAAATTTTAAAGATTACTAATTTTTTAAAGTTACTTAAATTATAAGGAAGTCTTGTATATTTTATCAATGAAATGATATAGTTTCCTAGATAAATAAGATGAAGTATACTAATGAAAGAGATCTAGAATTCTTCATGCTGGCCTTTAGTAACACCATTTACTTCTTTTAGTTAGAAAGAAATAAAAGAATATTTAGAAAGGAGCATATGAACATTACAAACATGAGTAATAATCTTTTTATTAGGAAAATAGTTATAGCAAAAACCTCACAACTTCCCTGAGCCCTTTTATGGAAAGGAGATGGAATCTTTTGTAATCCTTATTTATAATAGCAAAATTAAAGCTTCACTAATCTCTAAGTCAAGACAAAATATATTGTATAATAAGTTTTTGATTTTTTTGTATATTTTATATGAGGTTTTACAAATCTATTTATACATGATAAAATAATTATAAAAATGTGGAATTTAAGCTTATCAAATCTAAGTAAATTACATCAAATTGATAAAATTAAATCAACAAAGATAAGATGAGATCTTTACTGTGAATCTATGTTAATAGTCCCTTATAAACTTATGTTCAGAGAAATAATGAGCTTGTTATATAACCAAATAAAAGAAATAGATCCTAAAGCCATTGTTATGATATCAACGAGTTGTTCAAAAGTAGGGACGTGATGGATAAAAAGAGACTTCTTAGCAACTAAATCTATAATAAAATGAATTTCAATTTCCATATTTTTCATATGAGAAAAAGATACAGTATTTATAGAAAGGAAGTAGCTCCTAGATTTGCAAACTAAAAGAGAGGCTTGATGTCTAATAAACCTATTTCACCGAGAAAAGAGTTAGTGCAATATATTTTAGTAGCAGTAAAAGTAAAAATTATGTATTCAACTTTAGTATTAGACTTGGAAACAGTAGATTGCTTCTTAACACTTTAATGAATTATCGAAGGACTAAGGAAAATTGCAATAGTCAGATAGATATTACCGCCGTTAAACACAAATTTTCTTAATAATTTTACCGACGGAACTTTCTGTTGGTAATTTGCAACGGTTTCTTTTCTGTCGGCAATTTTTCATCACTAATTCTTGATTTTCTTGTAGTGTCAGCTCAATAAAATCTAAGTAATCATATAATGTTAGGTGAGCAAGTTTAGTTAAATTAAGCCTATAGGAAGGAGTTGATCAAAGGTACCATAGATTGTTTAACGACTGACCAGTGGATGTCAATAGGACAACACAAAAATTAAGATAACTTTGTTGATAGCAAATTATATGTTCAATTTAATGAGGTAGAGATATTGAAGGGCTCTAACAGTACTGTAATATTAAGTGGGATCAGAAAGTGGGAGGCCATAACTTTTAGAAGAAAGGTCAGAGATGCGATATGGGGAGGGGGTAGAGATCGGTTTTGAGGAATCAAGATGGTTCAACAAAGAATATCACAGGTATATTTAGATTAGGTGAGAAGCATAACAGGAGATGTTAATGTAGCTAAAGGTAACATCAAAATCAAAAAGGATAGTCTAAACAAAGTATTGTGGAGAACCTATAACCAAAGAATTATCCATGAAAATAAAAAGAAAGGTTTTATGAGTCGAGATGGAGTGAATGGAAAGAAAGGTATAAGCTTTGGAAAAACAAAACCAAGGTCATTAAGTTTTTGACTTAATCAGTGAAACTAGATTTAAGGAGCCTGCCTTCATAAGATGTCAAATATGGTGAGGATGGTGAGGATTAGTGAAACTAGGAGCTTGATGCATGAAAATAGGTTCTTAAAGATTTATATATGGAAATAAATTATTGGCATCATGCTAACTAATAAACCAACTATTAGCTAAAACAAGGGTAAGAATTATGTAAATAGTCGTTAGTTTGACAACTGAACTCAAAGTGTCAATATAGTCAAGGCCAGGAGATTGATAGTAACCTTTAGCAAATAAGACAAGCTTTGTAGCCATCAAGAGAACCATTAAGGTTATGTTTAGTTCAGAAAATTATTTTACACCTGACAATATTTGTACTTTGATGAGAAAGAACAATAGAGCAAGTTTTATTTTGATAAAGAGAATTGAAATCAACAAGTATAACTTAACACTAATGAGCATTTATTTAAGTAAAAGAAGTGGGATTATGTTTACCAGATGAATGAATGGTGGTGTTATAGGTAATATGATCAGGAAAAGTTTTAATTTATAAGTGCAATCATAAGTTCGAGTAACCATCAAGTGAGAGGGTGGTGGTGGATCTACTAGTGGTGGTGATGGGAAAAATAGGTGATCTTAGAGTTAAGAAAATATATGATGGGGGAATACCAAGATTTGTAAGGATGGGAGAGTAGGTACAAGTTGAATGCTAGTGGTAAAGAAAGAGATTGAGGATGAGAGGAAGAAGAAGATGTGAGTGTCAGATATAGTAATTAAGTTTCAAGAAATCAAATATGAAGAGAGATATATATTTTATCAATTGAGGGATCAAGATAGCAATATTCTTTATAATTGGAAGCATAATTAAAGAACATATAAAGAATAGACTTTGTTATAAGTTTACCATATCTAATTTAACCAATAAAAGAAAAAGACAAAAAACTAAAAACATAAAAGTGATCAAGTTTAAAAGGTGCATGAAAAAGTAGTTTAGAAGGGGATTTCAATAAGGTAAATATCAGTGGAAAAGGCTTCAAACTATAAACTTTTACAAAAAGAGCTATAAAGAAAAATGTGATACTAGTTTTAGTGATGCAACGAATTCTGTTGGATCTCGTTTCCGGAATCCAACGCTTTGCGAATACCATAATACTTGAGCGCGATTCCTTGTAATATCCTTAACCATCACCAATTTATCTTCTTAGTTGTGATACCACACATGTTGGGCATTTCAAGCCATATTACAACATAAATATCAAAAATTCGAATGCAAAAGATACAAAACCCCAAAATTCTCAACATATGTCTAAGGTTTTATTCTTACAACAATCTAACTTAAAATACAACATGTGCATAACCAAACAAATGCCTTTACTTTCTTTCATCCGATCTCGTTCTCATCACCTGGAGATGGGAATGAAAGGGGGGTGAGCTTTAAGCTCGTGGGTAACATGCTTATAACGAAGAATAAGCAAAACTGTTGAAATGTTCATTTGTCATATAAAAATCATAATGAATT
>JANZLX010000213.1:32894348-32907379 GCA_025531955.1 Erythroxylum orinocense
CAAGTTGTCTTCATAGAAGTTGTAGCTTGTCCGTTTAGCTTTCCAACGATACCAAGTTTGCGATCTTTCGATATCGGAGTTGAGAGTTATGCTCATTCCAAGTTAGAATGTCGTATTGGACAAAATTCCCGAACCATTAGAGTATATCAAGTGAATCTCGGACTTGAAGGAGTGCATTTTGGCAAGATTATGAGTGTAGGAGAAGTTAGGATGGATTTAGGACCCTTTGGAGGGGTCTTGGAGGGTGAAAATTTGTTACACCTGAAGGTTACACGGCTTGACCGTGTGAATTTACACGGGCCGTGTTTTTCTGGGCAGGGATACTATTTCACCCGAAGGTTACACGGCCTGACCATGTGATTTCACACGGTTTGTGTATTTTGACCCTCTTAACGATAGAATTTCAATTTGTGGTCTTCATGAACGTTTTATCCCTAGATGTCTACTTTCTAACCGTCCAAAATCGAAGTCAATCCGACACCTATAGTGAGAGTTATGGCGTTTGCGCCAAAGTATGTTCAATAGGAATCAGGATATGAATATGTTGGATTCGTTTGGCCATAACTCCTCCGTACGACCTCCGATTGAGGTGATTCTTAAGGCGTTAGACTTATAACACATTGAAATAAATATACATAAAAATTGGTAGGCTTTAGAGTTGAATTGAGAAAGTTTGATTGATTGGAAGTGAGTGGTCGGTTTGGAGAGCTTGATCGAACTATGAACATATTTAGGATTTTTAAGCATATCTTGAGCTATAAAGCTCCATATGAGGTGGTTCTTGTTTCTAAATGAACTAGGGACTAAGAGCTACCATTTTGAAGATGCCAATTATGATTTTTGTGATTTCCGCTGTGTGGCTCACCTTTGCGGCTTGAGATGCTATGTGAACAATGTGAACCGATGATGGCTAATGAGGGTACTTTGAAGTAACCCTAACAAGGAAATCCGCTCAATCTTATGAGGGTTAAATGAATTAACCCTACAGGGTAAGACGTACATGTTTCATGATTTTCGAAAAGTGTTGGAAAGTAAAAAAAAACAAGGAGTAACGAAGATCACGTTTTATGAAGGCTTGATATATTATAAGATTGAGGGCTATTTGATGAGGGTTCAAGAGATTGAAAACCCGCTTATGCTTATGAATCATTTTCGGGTCGAGAGTTGGATTCTAGAAACAGGATCCAACATAAGTGGTATCAGAGCAAGAAGAGATTACAAGGAACCACGCTCAAGTATGATGGTATTTTGTCCAGGGTTAGGCTCCGGTAACGATGCGCAACAATAAGGTCGAGTTTGTCACCACGGGGAGTATCAGTTCTGTTTATTAAGAAGGATAGGACATGACGCATATGCATTGATTATCGGAGACTCAATAAGGTGACTATTAAGAATAAGTATCCTCTACCTCGAATAGACGATTTGTTTGACTAGTTGCAGGAAGCAACGGTCTTTTCAATGATTGATCTCAGGTCAGGCTATCATCAGTTCAGAATTAAGGAGTCTGATATAAACAAGACAGCCTTTAGGACACAGTACGGATATTATGAGTTTTTAGTCATGCCATTTGGATTGACCAATGCTCCAGCTGCTTTCATGGATCTTATGAATAGAGTCTTCAAGGAATATTTGGAACAGTTTGTCATAGTGTTTATCGATGATATTCAGGTGTATTTCAAGAGCGAAGGGGAAGATGAGGAACATCTCAGGATTATGTTGCAGATATTGAGGGAAAGGGAACTTTACGCTAAATTCAGCAAGTGTGAGTTTTTGCTTCACGAGGTGATATTCCTTGGACATGTGATTTCAAAAGATGAGGTACATGTTGATCCAAGGAAGGTTGAAGTAGTAGTGAATTGGCATGCACCCAAGACAATGGCAGAGGTGAGGAGCTTTTTGGGTCTGGTAGGTTATTATAGAAGATTAGTTGAGGGATTCTCTATGACAGCTGCTCCGATGACTAAGTTATTGAGGAAGAATCAGAAATTTATCTGGAGTGATGAATGTCAGAAAAGTTTTGAGGAGCTCAAACGCAGATTAACAAGTGCTCCAGTTTTGATTTTACCTACTGGAGATGAGGGTTATACAATGTATAGTAATGCTTTAAGAAAGGGTTTGAGTTGTGTGTTGATACAAGACAAGGTAATAGCTTATGCTTTATGGAAACTAAAGCCTTATGAGTTAAATTACCTGACTTATGATCTGGAGTTAGCAGCAATGGTTTTTGCCCTGAGGATTTGGATACATTATTTGTATGGGGTTCAAACGAGGATCTTCACAGATCATAAAATTCTTAAGTATTTTTTGAGTCAGAAGGAACTGAATTTGAGACAGAGAAGGTGGTTGGAGCTAATTAAAGATTATGATTTGTTAATTGAGTATCATCCAGGAAAAGCGAATGTGGCAGCGGATGCCTTCAGTAGGAAATCCTCTATAGCTCATGTTTGGAAAATTTATCTGTCGTTATTGGAATAGATGGTTAAGCTTAGGATAAGTTTGAAACAGGAGGAACTAGATTGTGTTATTGTAAATTTCAGAGCAAGGTCGATACTCAGGGAGAAAGTAAAGGAGTTACAGGCACAAGATACAGATTTGAGCAAGCTCCGAGAAGAAATTAAGAATGGCAAGAAATCTGAGGTGGTAGTGGGGAATGATGGACTCATGGTTGTAGAAAATAAACTTTGTATCTGGAATGTCAAGGAAGTAAAGAATGAAATACTGGATGAGGCACATAATGTGCCTTATGCCATGCACCCAGGTAGCACCAGGATGTACAGAGATCTGAAAGAGCATTTCTGGTGGAAAAGCATAAAGAGAGGTGTAGTAGAATATATGAGCAAGTGTCTAGTGAGTCAACAAGTCAAGGTTGAACACTAAGCACCTTTTGTAAAGTTAAGGCCATTGTTCATTTTTGAGTGGAAGTAGCAAAGGATAACTATGGATTTTCTGATGGGTTTGCCTAAGACTAGTAGCAAGCATGATGCCATATGGGTCATTGTTGATCGGTTAACGAAGTCAGCCCATTTTCTAGTGATTAAATAGATTGATTCTCTACATATGCTAGCAAAGAAGTATATTGATGAGATAGTAAGATTACATGGGATTCCAGATTCTATAGTTTCTGACAGAGATCCTCGATTTACTTCGAGATTTTAGGGAAGCTTACAAGAGGCTCTGGGAACCAAGTTGAATTTTAGCACAGCCTTTCATCCCCAGACGGATGGTCAATTTGAGAGGACCATTAGGACCCTTGAGGGAATGCTCAGGGCGTATGTGATCGATTTCAAAAGAGCTTAGGATGAGCGTTTGCCATTGGTTGAATTTGCTTATAATAATTCGTACTACTCAAGCATTCAGATGGCTCCTTATGAAGCAATGTATGGAAGGAAATGTATAACTCCGATATGTTAGGATGAAGAAGGAGAGAGGAAACTGATAAGACTAGAATTATTGCAGATGACAGTCTTTAAGGTTAATTTGGTTAAGCAATGGCTTAAGGCATCACAGGATAGAATGAAAAGTTATACTGATGCATACCGAAAGGAGATGGAGTATGAAGTCGGTGAGAAAGTCTTTCTTAAGACGTCTCCTTGGAAAAGAGTCATGAGATTTGGCAAGAAAGACAAGTTGAGTTTGAGATATGTGGGTCCCTATGAGTTGTCACAGATACATGATGTTTTTCATATGTTTATGTTGAGAAGGTACAGATTGGATCCCTCCTACATCATTCAAACCACTAAGGTTCAGTTGAGAGATGATCTTAGTTATGAGGAGATTCCAGTGGAGATTTTGAACACCAAGAAAAAGGTCCTCATAAATAAGATAGTTCAACTAATCAAAGTCTTATGGAGAAACCATTCTGTGGCAGAGGCCATGTGGGAGCCTTTGGAAGCCATGAAAGAGAAGTATCCGCAACTCTTCAATGATTCAAGTAAGAATTTCGAGAACGAAATTCTTTTAAGAGGGGGAGAATTGTTGGCCCCCAAATTTTTTTCTTAATGAATAAGCATGATTAGATGAATTTTGGGGTTTGCTAGATTACTGTATGTTGGAATTAATTAGCTTGTTAATGTGGGTAAGATAACATGACATAAGTTAAGGGAATTGAAGTATTAAATTAGTAAGAGTGTGTAAGGGCAAATTTGGCAAGTCACATAAGTTTAGAAACCTTAAGGCTTTGAAAGAGGGGAAAAATGGGAAGAGGAAATTGTTGACTTGCATTTAAGAAGCCAAAAACATGATTGAAGAAAAGAGAGAACAAAGAAGCACAAAAAAAAGAGAAAAAGAAGAGAAAGATGAGAGTTATGCTAGGTTTTGATTTTAGTGATTTTGAAGTTGAGCAAGAAGGGAAAAAGAAAGAGGAAGATTAGAGCCTTCTTTTGATCCAAGAAACTCATTAAGTGGTGAAGATTTAAGGTAAAAGCATTTTTAATACTTTGGATTTTGGAAAGGTTTCGGTTCAAAGAGCTTAGAAAATGCATGGGTTTAAGTGTTTCCTATTGATTTTGGAATTGTATCAATGTTGAAGAAAATCAAGGAAGACAAGAGGAGGAAGAGGAGAGGTACATTTGAGCAAGTTATAAGCAAAGAAATTCAAGCTGGGTTACATTTTATAATTAAGTAATAAGCCATAAATGTCTCTTTCAAGAAATGGAAATAAATGATTTCAACTACTTTTAAATGTGCTTTTATTGCTCTTTGAATACTTTGCAATTATGCTACATGTTTAGTATATGTATTGTGTTATGATTTACAAAAGCAAAGATGAAAATGCTTTTTGAAAGAATAGCAAGTTTATCAAATCAAGTTTCCAAAAATGTGCCATAAGGGCAAATTGTTTTCAGTTCATGAATTACATGCTATGTGGGTTTTGTGTAGTCCCTTCAAGAATGTCACGTGCACATTGACCAAGTTAATTTTAGTTCATGAATTATATGTTATGTGGGTTTGGTGTAGTCCTTTCAATAATGTCACGTACACGTTGACCAAGTTAAAGGCTTCTTTTGCCTGCCCGCTAGTGGCACGGAGCTCCTTCATGGACTCTTTCAAGTTTACGACTACACAGGGCCATTATGTGGAAATGTGTAGTACGTCATGTTTATGGATCTACCCAGACCATTTTGATGTGATTATGTGCTCATGATTATGATAAGAATGATGCATGTACGTTTTGCATTAATGTGAATGTTTAAGATGGAAATGACTATTTCAATGGTTTTACTTGTTATTAGTTATAAAATTGTTATCAACGAGCATTAAGCTCACCCCCATTTTCCTCCTCATAAGTAGGTGACGAACATTAGATAGAGTAGTCAAGAGCTAAGGCATCACTCCACTTTTGAATTGTTTTATAATTTAAGCAAATCTTGTAAAACAAGGCTTTAGTTATATTTAGAGCAAACTATTGTTTACGTATCTTTTATATTTTGGGATTTTTGAAACATTGATGTATTGAGGCTTGAAATGCCCACTAAAACTTTGTAAAACTCTTATCTTTTGATGCAAATGGAAAAATATTGCATTTTTGCTTATGGCCTCCTCTCAAATTTATGCATTGCATTTTTAAGTTTGCATAAGGAAAAAGTTCGTGTTTGGAAGTTAGGGGAAGATTTGGATTAACCTAGGCTGATTTAGGCAAATGTGCCTTTTAAAAAGTTGTAGGTCCTTCTTCTAACTTTCCAATGGTTTATAATAGGTAATTTGTGGACAACGAAGTTCTAAGTTATGGTCCTTAGGAGGGGAGATGCTTAGGAGTAACAAGTGGTATCGTCTATAAGGATGTATAGTTTGTGATGACATCACATCGTCTGTGATGACATCATATCATCTGTAAGAACGTATCGTCTATGATGATGTCACATCGTCTGTGATGACGTCATATTATCTATAAGGGTGTATCGTCTATAAGAATGTGTCATCTGTGATGACGTTATATCATCTGTAAGGATGTATCGTCTGTGATGACGTCATATCGTCTTAAGTTGACTCTGCTTTGTTTTAAGAGTTGCATCGTCTTAAGTTAACTTTCCTTCATCTTAAATTGACTCTGCTTCGTCTTAAATCATCTTAAGTTGACTTTGCTTTGTCTTAAGTTGGCTCTGATTCGTCTGCTTCTTAATTCGTCTGTTTCTTGCATTCGTCTACTTCTTGATTCGTCTGCTTCTTGAATTCGTCTACTTTTTGCATTCGTCTGCTTCTTGAATTCGTCTACTTTTTGCATTCATCTGCTTCTTGATTTGTTTGCTTCTTGCATTCGTCTGCTTCCTGATTCGTCTGCTTTTTGCATTCGTTTGCTTCTTGTATTCGTTTGCTTCTTGCAGTAGTTTGCTTTTTGCATTCGTTTGCTTGTTGCATTCATCTGCTTCTTGCATTCGTCTGCTTCCTGATTTGTCTGTTTCTTGCATTCGACTGCTTTTTGCATTCTTTTGCTTCTTGATTTGTCTGCTTTTTGCATTCGTCTGCTTTTTGCATTCATCTGCTTTTTTCTTCGTCTGCTTCTTGCTATCATCTGCTCCATTTTTGACCTTTCAGATGATAAAATTTGTTTTCAAGGTTTTCATAAAAGTTGTAGATTTCAAAGTCCTCTTTCAAACCGTCCTAAGATGATCTTAATTTGATACCCCTAATGACAATTATGCTAATTGCCCCCAGACAGGTGCAATATGATTGAGGTCAAGACCATGTTCGAGTCTTTCAGCCATAACTTTGTTATGGAATCTCCAAATGCGATGATTCTTGTCTCTAAATAAACTAAAGATATAGAGTTGCAATGTTCAGAATAAGTCGAAATGAAATTCCAATTTGGGATTTCCCAAAAACTTGTTCGGAAATAGAAGATTTGAGTTGTTTTGGTGTTTGTCTTGGTGGGGGCACGCCACCCTTGTGGGATACGCATTCAGATATTACTCAGAACGTCAGGCTCGTAACTCATGAGGGTGGGGTGCCCAACAATGATAGTTACAAAGACAATCAAAATTTTGCCTCCCAATATTTTTTCAATTATAGTGCTACCTTACCATTGGTATTATGTTGTAACTAATGAAACATTACTCCCTAAATCAAAAATCTAAGACTTCAACTAATAACCACTTCAAGATCTGGAATGAGGGTTACTTGTGTCTTATAATTTAGGGTAGAGTGTTCTTAGAGAGATGGGATAACCAATTGTAGGAACCATCTTTTGGTTGATTTAATATTTGAAAATAAATACATAATCATTAATTTATGAGTAATATATATTAAAACCATAAAAATCAACAAATTTATCTCCCATCATTTTTCTTAGTATTTTATGCCATAATCCACACATCATGGAATGCCAAATTTGTGGACTTCTTTTTTTTTAAATCTCCATGCCAAAGATGGTTCACTGAATGTTTGTCCAAAAGATTCTGTTGATGTGTTTTAACTAGAAAATGGATTTAAAATGAGTATCAATCTGCCATAGGACAGGAGGTATGCATTTCAATTTCTAATATTTGGCATAGTTCTCCAGGAGAGTAGGGAAGTTTTTAAATGGGAGATTGTATTTGAGAAACTTTAGCATCTAGGTTTGCATAAAGTTTAATCGACGAAACTAGCATCTGTGTCCTGCAAATGTTTCCCGGTGATGTCCTGCAAATGTTTAATCCAAATCAAGAATCATCTTGTTTCGATAACTAGAGAAAACGTTGTGGGTAAAATACTGAAGCATACTCAGTGAACATTTTCCAAATTTTTAAACTTTCAATACTTTACATCTAACTTATCTTCTACCTAAATTATCTCTTCCATTCAACTCCAAAAATCACTTTTACAACACTTAATCACCAATAATCTTTCAAAACACTAAATTAACACTATAACCAATTTTCTCATCCCTAACAACACAGTATTTATGAACAAACATGTAAATGCCGTTTTCCATGCAAATGATAGTAACTTATTAAATTTATTTCATAAATCCCTAACTCTAAAGGATTTATTCACTACTTACCTGCTGAAAATTCTCAATTCTTCAAGCCTTAAACTCCACACAAAATTTTTGTACTTCACTGAGTATAATGACCAGCTTCTAGTTTTTTTTTGGGTAGAGGACACAGATAGCAAAGTGGGTTTGGTGTAGGAAAGGAAAAGCGTAGAACTCTTTTAGAAAGTGTTTGATGGAAAACTTTGTGTACGGGAAGAAAGTTTGAAGAAGATGATGATGAAAGAACTTAAATATATCACTTCACCTTTCAAATCTCAAAGAACAGTAACCTACTTCTAGCAAAAGTACTAAAAGCTTAAGTGACACTTGTCACTTTCCCACTACCTAAGCTCTAACTTAGTTTCTTTTGAAACTAACTCCCTTAACTTTCATCTTTACAATCTAATTATCTCCAAAGCTTCTTTTGATTTCTTTTTCCTATTTTCTATAATTCCCAACATTTATTCCTAAATTCTCCAAAATTCACAAATACCATATTTTCACTAATCACTAATATTTCCAATGTCAAAAACATTCATAATTCTAAAAAATTCACAAATCAATCCAATTATACCCGGAATTATTCATGAGTACATGTATAGTTATTTTCATGTGTAGATAAATTCACTATTCATATGTATATGTATATAGCATATTATGCATGAACAAGGGAATGCATCTCTAACTCCCGTTAATCACTCATATTTACTATTCTAAACTTCCCACAAGCAATGGGATACTACAAAACTGATGTAGTAAATGGAACATTCAATGCAAATAAGTTGTTAAAAAGCATAATTTCAATCTCAAATTGCTTGCTAACTTTTTGCTTTTATGATTGAGGAGCGATTTAATATCTTTTCTTTCTTTACTATAATTTTTAGCTCTTATCATAGCTGTAGTGGAAGCGTTTAGCGTACCCTTTTCTAATTCAATTCATTTTATTTTTCCAAAAAATGGTGTTTTCTTAATGACTTTAAGGTTTTCTATAGCTCTATCCAAAATGAGAATCTTTTTTAATATAATGGAAAGTATACAAGATTTTTTCTTCTTTCTCCAAAGTGGATTAGTACATAAAATTAGTCGATCTCGGATATGTCAAATTTAATATCTATTAAAGTTAACTTTATAAATATTGTACAGGAACAACTAATAACAAGGATAATGACAACCTGTATATGTAAATTTCATTATTTATATTTTAATCATAAAATAAATATACTTATAAAACCTAACTGCTCATTTCACTACGACCTGTTTGATTATGTTTATATTTTTAGTTTCTTATTTTTGTTTTTAAATTTAGTAAAAAATCTTATTTATTTGAGTTTATAATTTATATTTATATTTATATTTTAGTTTTAGTTTTAGTTTTTCTTCTTTTTATAAATTATGGAAACAACATTTTATATAATATATAATTATTGAATATTATTAATCAAACAAAATTTTATTTTTATTTAAAATAAAAAAATAAAAAATAAAAATAAAGTAAATTCAATCGATTCTTATATTTTTCTATTTTTAATCTAGCAATAACAAAGATACAATTTTTATATCATACCTGTAACATCCTGTCACTTGAATTAGGGTTAAAATGGTGATTATTAGAGATTAATGAGAAATTAGGAAGCATAACTTATGCTTACGCATAATGTGACATACACATACACGACATTATTGATCTTGCATATTACAATTATTTGTACATGCATTCATTGACATTTTTTGGGTATAATTGATTTATAAATGCGATTAAAATGTGAATTGTGAGTTATTTGCGTTAAAAATTTATTGGGAGACCATTAGTATTATTTCAGAATTTTTGGTAAATTTGTGGTACATTTGGGCTAGGACAAATGCCAAGTGGTAGGAAAAATTAATACATGAAATTTTTGGATGATTAAGCCTAAAATTAAATGACATTTGGCATAGTTAAATTGGTGACAAATGAACTAGTAATTAAGTGACAAATGGATCAATTATTCGGTGACAAATGGACTGGTAAATTGATGACAAATGACATAGTTGATTAATGGACAAGTGACCTAGGTAGTTGGAGACATTTGGCATCACCTATGCTTGATAAGTGCTGAACATGCCATAAGACATATGGCCATTCCATTGGATACACCTAACACCTTAGGTGTAAGTTTCAGGAAGAGCAACTACAACTATGGTCATTTCTCTTCTTCCTTCCTCTCACACACCACCAAAACACTCTTCCTTGCACCTCCCTATGTTTGTTTATGTTCATGTTTGATTGTTGCACCAATAATTCGTGCTTCACCCTCACAAAATTAAGTAGAGAATCATAATATAGTTACCATGTTGTCCTAGCTGAAATCCTTCTAAGTTCCACCTTGAATGTGTGTGGATTCTGCATGTTTGGAGTATTGATTTAGAGTGATTTTTGAGCTAGGATTAGAACTGAACAAGTAAGTGAAAGATTAGTGTTTATGGCATGTTATAATAGAGAATTGATGATGATGAATTAGGATGAATGCCATATGATGTTAATGATTGATTGTGCTGGAATTTGATAACTAGAACGTTTTTACTAAACATGCTTCGGTATTTTGGCTATAATTTGATCTGTAGATTTTCAAATGAAATGATTCATGATTTAGATTAAATAGAGACATATGTATACAACTTTCTTAAAGAATTCGAATTTTAATTCTATCTCCAAGATTTTCAAAATTGGCATGTAATTGAGTCTTCGTTTAAGCTGTAGCACTATCAGGGATAGAAATCATGTGCTGTGGTTATTGAATAAACTGTATTGATGTAGGCCGAATTAGACTGAGGTGTCTTCACCAAAGTTGTAGCTTATTCTCTTAGCTTTAAATTGGTATAAATTTTGTAATTTTTGGATACTGGAATTGAGAAATATGAGGTGTACAACTTGAATGCATGATCATACATTAGCCAAAATTTCACATGTACATAGTCTGTGGTGTTTTGAGCATAACTCATTGAATAATGAACCAAATTGAATGATCTTGGTATCAATAGAGACTTAAGACATAGGAGAATAATTTGTTAAAAGGAAGTATTACCAAATTCCTTCACTTTCCTAATGAAAATAATTGTGCAAAATAGACCCGAAAGTGTATCTTTAGACAAATCTGAGTTAATCAATTGAAAGTGGATATCTAAATGATTATTATAATAAGATTAATGATTAGAAACCCGGAATTGTCATGAACATGCATTGTACATATTCAGTATATATGAATGCACATTAATGAGTACATAATTGTGCAATATTGTGATATGTGTTGTGTATGTTATAGAGGAGCATATTAGACGCCAGTCAGACATTGTCGGACCATCTAGGCAATAGCATATTGGAGCGTACTGTAAGTAACCTAAGATGGTCTCATCTTGATTTGTTTTGTTTAGTACTGAACTGAATTTGATATTGATGAATGTGTACTGAATTGTGTACTGATTTCAGACATGAAGGTCCAAGGTATTGATTGACGAATGTGATATTGAAGTGCTACTTATATGTGAATGAGAATGACTGATTGAATTTGATATGTACTGATTATGTTCTGAATTTCGGACATGAATTGTCCAAGGAGTTTAACACTTGGGTATATGTTGGAAGTGTTATGAATTGTTGCGAAACTCTGTATGATATTTAAATTCTCAACGAAAGTTGAACGCCGAACTTAAGTCCAATGATTATGATATTCTGAATATGCATCATTTGTGATTGTTATACATGGTAAATTTTATATTTGATGCATTTCATAAAATGCATACTCAGATAAAGGCGTTGTGATTGGAGTTTCCAGTTTGATAGAGCTTTAAGCTCAATATTCTACACGTAGAGCTTTGCTCTGTGAATTCCGTTCTAATTGAGCCCAATGGGCCAGTATATGTATACGTATGTGATGGGCACTTGGTAATAACAATAATAACGAATCTGGAGTCTCATATGCATCTGCATTTGTATAAATCCCTATGATTACGAATATGTTCTGAATTTGTGCTGAAAACACAATATGCCATGATAATGTGAGTATTTGGATTATATTTGTATTATACATTATTTGAATGAATATATGTAAAATATGTGATTTGTGTATATGACTTAGGTGAAATCATCGATGATGGTTCGCTCATTGAGTTCACAAAACTTATAAAAATTATAACGTGGATTTTCAAGCACGAGACAGGAGACATAATTCCTTAATTGGACTAGAGGAACATTTTGAACTTAGTTATGGCTCAGTGGTCTATCAGCTGACATCAGAAGAGTTGCACTTTTGTATTTTGTAGTTTTTGTCTAGAACTTGTATAAAGTATATAAAATATAGTGTAAGCTTTCGCGAATGAATGCAATGAATGGTTTTAAAATTTGATGACTTTTAATTAAGTTAGTTAATGCCATGTGTAAGTTGGATTTGTTTTTGTTCTAACGTACCATTATCATAGGATATGTACTTGAATGTCCTTGGATGTTCAGGTATATACTCTATGATAGTGGGATGTTGCAGTACCGGCCAAAAAAATTATGAAATTAATGTCTTCGATACCAATCATCAATATTGGCCAGTATCAGATTTCTCGTTAAGTATCGGATGGTATTTGAAATATTGGCCAAATATCGACCGGTATCGTAAATTTCTAAATCTTCAGGGGCTAAATTGCATAGACTCCATGCCATTTTCATCTTTCTCTCTTTTCTCTACACATTTTCAGCATTCTCCTTCCCTCCAACGTTCACGATCGCCACCTACCCCTTACCGTCGTGCCATCATTCATAGCCATTGCCATTGCACCATGCCATGCTTCATCCTTGGACCTAACAATTAAAAAGATGAAGGTCGAGCTCCATGAGAGAAATCAAAGAAGGCTAAGAGATTTTAATAGGCGAGATAAGGGAAGGAAAGTGATTTCCAAAAGAGAGATAAGGAAAAGCTAACAGTTTAATAAGAGATGAAAAGAAAATTTTGAGAGCTTTTTGTTGGACCCCGAATTTTTATTGGACGTTTTGAGTATTCTAAGTATGCATGTAGTGTGGGTAACATCTTTATAATTGAAAAAGTGAGCTTGCTCGGTTACT
>JANZLX010000213.1:32921624-32949842 GCA_025531955.1 Erythroxylum orinocense
GGTTTGTCTCAAGAGACCTATATCAACAAAGTTTTAGAGAGATATCGGATGAAAGATTGTGCACCAAGTGTAGCACCTATAGTTAAGGGTGACAGATTCAGTTTGAATCAATGCCCGAAGAATGACTTTGAGCAGGAACACACGAAGAACATTCCATATACTTCAGCTGTAGGAAGCCTTATGTATGCTCAGGTCCGCACCCGACCTGACATTGCATATGCTGTTAGAATGTTAGGAAGATATCAGAGTAATCCAGGTATTGATCAATAGAAAGCTGCAAAGAAGGTTCTGAGATATCTTCAGCGCACAAAGGACTATATGCTTTTGTACAAACGAGCTGAGAACTTGGAAGTAGTTGGATACTTCGATTCAGACTTTGTTGGCTACATTGATTCAAGGAAATCAACATCTAGTTATATTTTCATGTTAGTTGGTGGAGCTGTATCTTGGAGAAGTGCCAAGCAGATCCTGATTGTTACTTCCACTATGGAGGCTGAGTTCGTATCATATTTTGAGGCTATATCACATGGTGTATGGTTGAAGAGTTTCATATTTGGGCTTCAAGTTGTTGATTCAATTTTTAAGCCACTAAAGGTATACTGCGACGACTCCGTTGCAGTCTTTATGACTAAAAATAACAAGAGTGGAAGTCGAAGTAAGCATATCAATATTAAATATTTAGCCATAAGAGAGCGTGTAAAGGAACAGAAAGTTGTCATAGAGCACATTAGCACTAATTTGATGATTGCGGATTCTTTAACTAAAGGCATGCCACTTATGCAGTTTAAGGATCACGTAATGATATGGGACTTGGTTTCACAATGTGATTTTGTTGTATATTGTTGATTTAATGGAACTCTTATTCAGTTGAATATTTTCTCATAAATTTTGTGCACACATATTTTGATTGGTTTTGAGAAATGTCTTAATTTGGACCTAGAATAAACATATAGTTTATTCATTAAATTGAAGGGCAAGTAATGAGAAATTTTGTATATATAATATATGGAAGATACTATTTACTATAAGTTGAAGGAAGTCAGCAGCACTAACTTATGAATCTTCCCCATTGCCTCAGTGCCGAAGTAGAGAATCTTGAGCATACCCATGAAAGCCAAAGTCAAAGCCAATTTCCAGACGATCATTTGAACATATAAACGCTTACTTCAATTTGATGCATCGTAATTTATAAACAAAGCTGTTGGAGTTTGCAACTCTGGATGGAACTTGCAATTCTTGCTCTCAACTAGTGATACAACTTCTTTTCGTTTTTTCCTTTGAGAGAAATCAACAACTGTAACAAACACTTCGCTTTCCATCCGCCCAACAAAATCACATCATCAAGACCCATTAATCACAATCGTCACAAAGCCTGAAAACAACACTTTGGAAACATGTTTTTGAATGAACGTTGCAGCCGTAATCACCGCATTGACGCAGTCGACCAAGTTTACAACTACTGACGTTCAAAAGTTGGGCATGCAACTTGGTGCTATTTGCTATTATAATTATTATATAAATTTACATGTCTCTTGTTTTAAAGCCTTGGTTGGTTGGTTGGTTAATTGGATAAGTGCAGTTGCGTTCATAAGAAAAAGTTGTATAGCTGTAATCACGAAGCATTGTTTGTGTTTGTGTTCATGTACTTATTTTTGTCTTCTTGTAAGTGATTTCCCTGGCAGTGGCGACTTCACCAAAATGTTGCTTAAAAAGGAATTTATCAAATACCAAAAATATTTAATTTAATTTAATTGAATGTTAATTATATATATAAAAAAAAGATGGGAAGTCCTTATCTCTTTTCTCCTAATCATGTGTTTTACTATGGTTTGTCACATCTAATTAGAAAACGTGACTAATTAGAAAACAAAACAGAACATTGCTCAAACAAGTCATCCAGTCCTCAACTCTGTTTCAATCTTTCTCTGTTCTTTCGTTTTAAAACAGAACAACACGAGAGAGAACCCAATCCCTTTCTCGTCCATGGAGGAGGACTCGCTTTTCTCCCTCGCTCCACCCTAACCCTAACCCTAAACTGAGTTTTTTTTTTCTTCTTAATTCACATAAAAAACGAAGGAGGTTAAAGAACTGGAAGACGAATATGTTTTCGTGGAACATCGCCAGGACGGCGGAGGAGGTGTTCTCGCGCTGGGCGATGAGGAGGTTGTTCAAATTCTTGTTGAAGAAGAAATTAGGACATCTAATATTGGGGGATATCGATCTTGATCAACTAGATGTTCAGCTCTTTGAAGGCACCGTCCAACTCAATGATCTCGCTCTTAATGTCGATTATCTTAATGACAAGGTGATCTGAGGTTAACTTATTTCTGGAATTATCTCTAATTTAGTTGCTTTAGTTCAAATAATAACATCTAAGCTCAAAAGTTTCCTTTTTTTTTGGGGTTAAATTATGCTTCTTATTATTAAACCAGGAAATATTGCGTTGTTGAAGCTGTGTTAGTTTCGTATAGGTTCCTTACAAACGTGGAATTTTTGAAGTTAATCAAGGTTAATTAAGTGATGGATGGAGTTTGAGAGTTGTTTTATAGATTGAAGAAGGTTGTGGTGGAAACTGGATATTTCGAAACTTACTGAAAAAGCTTGATTGCCTGCAACTTTTTTTCTCTTAAACATGCTTATAATTTCCTTTTTCCATTACAGTTAGGTGCAGCAGCGTCAGTTATTATAAAAGAAGGTTCCATTGGGTCGCTTTTGGTTAAAATGCCTTGGAAGGTGAAAGGCTTTCAGGTTGAGGTGGATGAACTTGAGATTGTGTTTGCCCCTTATCTGAAAAAGGATTCATTGTCTGAAGAGGCAAGTAGCAGTTTCAATGATGATAGTAACAATGGCATCAATAATGAAAGAGGAAAGCCTGGTATTGATACAAGTAAAAACAGTGTGAAGTCTGGTTCTACTGATGTTCATGAAGGTGTTAAAACAATTGCAAAGATGGTTAGGTTGTTTCTTACTAGTTTCCATGTAAAGGTTAGAAGCTTGATTTTTGCTTATGAACCAGGCTTGGACATGGTTGGAATGAAAATTAGTCATCAAAGAACCTTGGTTCTTCAAATATCTGAAGTAGAATGTGGAACTTGTTTTTCTGAAGACACTAACTTTAATTCTGGTGTGGGAACTGAGAACTTTCTAGGAATAAGTCAATTGACTAACTTTGTAAAATTCCATGGGGCTGTGCTTGAGCTTCTCCAAATGGATGATGTCGACAATCAAAGCTGCTCTCCACATGCATCATGTTCAAACCATGCTTTTCTTCCAAAAAGCTCTACATCAAGCTGCACAACTCGGATAGCAACAGGAAAGAAAGGCGGATTTTCAGGGAATTTAAAATTGAGTATCCCTTGCAACAATGGTACCTTAGATATACACAAAGTGGATGCGAATGTTTATGTTGATCCTGTTGAACTGAGATTTCAGCCCAGTACAATCAAGTGGTTGGTACTTTCATGGGAAACTTACAAGAACTTGGTTAGAGATGGAGGAACTAAGTCAACAGATTCTGTCTACTTAAATGCAGCTTCTCGTTTCCATTCACCAGCATGCTTTCCTGCTCTCAGTGGCTCTGACAGGTCAATCTTTGGTCACGGTAGTTTTGCTTCTGCATTATCATTAAATGGGCAAGAATCTGGTAGTGAAGCCCTATCTGGATCACCTCTTATCCCTGATTGGGTGACCGATTCTATACATGCAAATGACTACAATGATGCAAGAGAACTTGATCTTGGTGCAAGGTTAGTATATCTCTCCTATAATTTACACCACATTCTTTGTGTGTATTACAAGTATCAGAAAAGATATGAAACACATTGTACTTGCTTGATATCTTTATGTAAGTATTTAGCTGTTTCGCAAATTTAATTTCTAATACCTAGTCTTTGTTTTGTTTTATATGATGAAAAGAATTTTGTTTTTCTTCAGATATTTTAAACATATTTATATGTCCTTAGGGTGAGTTTTCAATATTTCCATTTTCTAGTTGTTTAACATGCTGGACATAGATGAATGACAGACATTATGAACCATCAAGTTTTTCAAACTATTGATTTATGCTATTGAGTTGTGCTGATGTTTCTTGGTATCATACTCATACTTGCAGTGTAGAACAGTTTTTTGAATGCTTTGATGGAATTAGAAATTCTCAATCAGCATTGGCCAGCAGTGGAATGTGGAACTGGACATGTTCTGTTTTCAGTGCACTAACAGCTGCATCCAGCCTTGCTGCTGGATCTCTTTCTGTCACTTCAGGTACCATTCCCAATTGGTCTAAGTTCCTATTTGGATATGTAATGTGATACTCATCTTGTTGTTCTGTACTTTTCCTATGATGCTTTATTTGTTGAAAAGCAACTTTCACTTTTTATTGGATTTTAGTTTATTATCCAATCTCTGGTTCTCTGTTTGAGGTCCAGCAGGGGCAAGAAGAATGTTGTTGCAATTTGTTCTTAGAACTATATACTAATATACATATATGCATAGAATTGAAGCTACATCACTAAGTTTTAAGTTAAGGCTCTGAAATTATGAAATAACTTTGCCTCTCACAGCTGGATTCATTAAATTGGGTGTTATATGCATTAACACTACCGTCGGTCTTAGTGTAATTTAATTTCTTAGTTGGGACTTGAAGGTGTTTTTGTAATATGCTCCTTTTTTATCACACCTGACATTTAGTTGAGATGATTGCCTTCAATTCACTGGATGTGCATTTTTTAATGAGTTCCCTTCCTATTTTGTAGCTTGTCGAACTTCCTAACGTACAGTGTTTAAAGGTGGTTCAAATATGTTTTTGAGTCATTTTTGTAGTGAAACTATTTTTTTGGTTGTTTGGATCGATGTCAGAACAACAGCATGTTCAAACCAACCTCAATGCAACTTTCGCGGAAATTTCAATCTTATTGTCCTTCCAGGATGAGGATGTGGAACAGATATATGGTCCTGATCGAAGTGAAGGCATGAATGTTCATTTTCTGCATATAGGATGCAAAGATATATCTGTTGTTTTCCAGGTGATTTACTTGGATCATTCATGTTCCGTCTATATTCTTCTATTTAGTGCTCTTCTTTGTTAGTTCCATTGGATATATCCTGTACTAGTCTGAACAATTTGATGATGTCAATAGGTACGGCCCCGAGAAGTAGGGTTTAAAGGAACATTAAAGTATATTGAGATTGCTGACTACTTGCCCACTGAAAATAATGCTGAGGATCATAGTTTCTGTGCAAGTAGTAGTAATAACAGAAGTCAAACTTATTTGATTCAAGACCTGCGAGCTGATATCATGCGTGCTCTCCCTGTATTGTCTGATGAAAATCCTGATTCAGATGAATTTGGTGCGCTTATTTCTCCTGATTCTCCATTTGGGCGTGCAATGAAAATCAAATTGTTTAGTACAGCAGGTTCCGTGAATTGTAAATTTGCTGTAAATTCTGATTCATCAGATGGAAGTCTAGTAGGCCCAAGAGCATTTTATTTGCGACTTCCTCAGTTTGTTTTATGGATGGATTTGTTCTTGATAAATGCGATAATGGATCTTCTGAAGGATATTGAGAAATCTATCAAAATGAACAGCCTGAAGAAAGAATGCGATTCTTTTGTTGAGAAGCAAGAATCATCTATTGCTGGTGCGGGAAAAGGCTTACAATCTGGCATTGCAAAATTGTCTACCAAAGAAATTTGGCAAGTCAATATTTCAGTTCCCAATGCTAGAGTGGTTCTTTGTCCTCTAGTTGAAGGTGGCCTAAGTTCTAGTACCTACTCTTCCTGGGAACAATTTATTGTTGTTGATTCTTCGCCCCCTTTGACTTCAGCAAAGGTAAAAGCTCATGTCATTAGTATGTCAGATGCCAACTTGCATAAAAGGTATTCAAAAATGGCTACTTTCTCTCTGCATTTGAATGTTGGTGATCTCAAGGTTTACTTGGTCAGCTCAATGTGCCAAGAAGATGTCATACTTGATTTCCCTGGTGTGTCAAGGAAGAAATTTTGTGCCGACAGAATCTTGTCAGTCAGCAATGAAGCTGGTTTTCTTTCTAAGATTAGTATGCTTTGGCAAGAGGGTATTGTCAGTGGTCCTTGGATAGCAGAGAAAGCCAAATCTCTGGTCACTTTTGCGGAATCTCAGAGCAAAGAAAATTTGGTGATAGGTGATGAGTTTGCCATTTCTCGAAATAACAAAAATGTTCAGGATGGAACTCCTCAGACTAGAGAAGAGATAATTTTGAGCTCTTCATTCTTACTGCATGTTAATCTGTTTTCTCTTGTTGTCAACCTTAACAGTTCTCAATATTTCAAATTACAATGTCTTCTGGATAAGATGATTAAAACATTAGCAGGTGTGGTCTCTGATGGAGTGGATGATGGAAACAGATCTGCATCTCAAACATCAATTCTTGTGGAATGTGAATCTGTAGAAATTTCAATCAGGCCAAATCTAAAGGAAGACATAAAAAGTTCTTTGCAGAATGAGCTTCCTGGACCATGGCAGTGTTTAAAATTGAAAATAAAAAAGTTCAATCTTCTCTCTGTTCCAAATATTGGAGGCAGCAGGGATGCTAACTTTTTGTGGCTGGCCCATGAAGAAGGCGAACTTTGGGGTTCCATATCTTTAGTTCCTGATCATGAATTTCTTCTAATTTCTTGTAGCAACTCAACAAGAAAACGTGGTGATGGACGAGGTTCAAATGCATTATCTTCTAAATCTGCTGGTTCAGATGTCATATACCTGCGGGAACCAGAGAGTTACAACACTTTTACGTCAATTGCTGTCAGATGCACTACATTTGTTGCTGTTGGTGGTCGCTTGGATTGGTTGGATGTGGTAACCTCATTTTTTATCATGCCCTCTCCTGAACATGAAACAACCGTTGATAATGAGAACCTTTGCAAGGAAAAGTTGTGTGCACCTTGTGGTACTTCTTTGTTTCTTGAGATGATTGACATTGGTTTAAGTTATGAGCCTCACTTGAAGACTGGATCCAGTTCCTCATATGTTAAAGAAACCGGTGACTCAAATGTAGCTTGTCTTTTAGCTGCATCTTCTTTATCTCTGTGCAACAAATCCTCTGGAAATTCTGATCAGAATGAACACAAAATTAGAGTGCATGACCTGGGGTTGCTTCTCTGTCCAGCTTATGATAATCTTGGAGGAACTTATAGTGTGGAATACCTTCATGAGATGGGATATGTAAAAGTTGCCTGGGAAGCTCTCATTGTAGCAAATTTGAGAACCAACTGTAAAGGTTGCCTTCTATGGGAATTAGATTGTTCCAATTGCCATATACATGTTGAAACTTGCTATGACACGACTAATGGCTTAATGCACTTGGCTGCTCAGTTGCAGCAGCTTTTTGCTCCTGACTTGGAGCAGTCTGTTTTGCACTTGCAGAATCGATGGACTAACTTTCAAAAGGCTCGACAGAGAAAAGATTCTAGTGACAATTGGGCATCAAGTGATGATTCTGCTTCATCAACTTCCCCAAGTCATGCCTCTAATATGGACACAAAGGGCAAACTTGAGATGCCTGGATTGTTGGATGAGATATGTGAGAATGCGTTTCCTCTTGGTGTAGATAACGCTGGGCAAGATGATTCTTCTAAATCACAAATTCGTGTCTCAGTTGATGAAAACCTACTTGGGGATTCTTGTCACCTAAATATAGAGGATCCTAAGGTTTTCTCAAATAATTCATTTTTTGATGGATCACTACCTGTATCAGGATTTGAAGATAGTCAAACCTCATTCCTCAAAAGTAATTCTTTTCCTGAACTGATAGAAAGTTATTGCTTATCTGACTTGCGGCCGCTATCAGAATTAACCAAAGGTGGGCAATCATCATCTGGGGACAGAGATCTTGGAAGACACAGTGGATGGTATGGTGATTCCTGTATAAACATTGTCGAAAATCACATCTCTGAAGTAAGTGGGGAAGATGATGTGTGCCAATATAGGCAAAATGTTGTTGCATCTATTAATTCAGAAATGTCGGAACTAAGAAATGCCGTAGGTCGCATTCTTCTTAAGAATATTGATGTCAGCTGGAGGATGTATAATGGTTCTGATTGGCATGCATGTGAAAAGGGTAGCGAGTTTCTTGGAAGAGATACAAGCGCTTGTCTAGAACTTTCGTTATCTGGGATGCAATTACAGTATGACTTTTTTCCGGTTGATGCAATGTACGCATCTAAGGTCTCTGTTTCCATTAGGGATTTCTACCTTTATGATAGGAGCAAAGCTGCACCTTGGAAATTGGTAATACAAAATTTGATTTCGTATTTCCTGATTAGTTTCATGATTTCTTTTATTGACAATGGTTTAAATGTTCCTTTTAAAATGAAGATATTAGGAGATTATCATTCAAAGGAACATCCTAGGGAGTCCTCTTCAAAAGCATTTAAGCTGGACCTGGAAGCAGTCAGACCAGACCCTCTAACCCCTCTTGAGGAGTACCGGTATGTTTTTCATTTATTTTGGAACTGTATACCATTTGGCAACATGAATACTCTTTCTATTCTTTTATGTTGTTTGGAAAACCTTACTGTGTGAGATTCATTCTTTTCAAATCTTGACCTAGGAATCCTCTTTATTAAATTAAGTGTTTAAACTTTGGTTTTCATTGTTTATGTTTATGTTTTTTACTTTCTTGATTAGGTTGTAAAAGACCTAAACTGGTATCTGTAAATGAAAGAGCATAATTTGTTGGCCATGTCTTGATACTTTTCCCAACGCATGTTGCTTTTCATTCTTTGTTCCTGTTCTTTGTTGGTGATAAGAATATTGAGTATGCTTATTTCATGCTGATTGTTGTATTTCCTTTTTATCTTTTTCAGATTACGCATAGCTTTTCTTCCAATGCTATTGCATCTTCACCAGAGCCAGCTTGACTTTCTTATCAACTTCTTTGGGGAAAAGAGCCCATCTGCTGGTCTTTCTTCTGATAATTATAAAAATTCAGGTGGTAATGTATTATCTGCATCAAAGATTGACAATTATCACGAACATACAGTTGATGAAGCATTGCTTCCTTTTTTCCAGGCAAGTGCTCAAATGCCAATATTGTTTAGCAGTTGACACATGATTGCCATTGCCTTTTTCTTTTTTCCGTTTTTCTTTCTTTTGAATTTTATTATCTGATTTTCTTTAGTCATATTGCTGATATTGTTTTATTCCAGGTATTCGACATATTGCCTATTCTTCTTCGAGTTGACTACAGTCCATGTCGTGTTGATCTGGCTGCACTTGGTGGTGGAAAGTATGTGGAACTTGTGAATCTGGTCCCCTGGAAGGTGAATACATCTTTTGTGCTGAGATTTATTAGAGTTTGTACATTAATTTACATCCCTGGAGTTGTAAGCATTGCTAGTCTTTCATCTGTCAGCTTCTTTGTTATTGTTTTGGCCTCACTTTGATTCTTTGTTTGATGGTCAACTGGTGATAGAAATGGTGCCAAAGGTGATCAAATTTTCGTATGGCTTTTTGGTTGACATTCACCTTGAGATCACTGATCATGCTATATGAGCCAGAAACCTTTTGTTATTCAATGATAATTGTGGTTGAGGATGATAGCAGGAGAACTAGAAACATTGACAAAAAGGATAAAGATTAGGTGGAGAGGTTTTAGAGAAGGGAGGAAAGAAAGTAACTAAGAATTAGAGAATAGTAACAAAATCTTAATGGTTTGTGAATTCAGTATGCCCAAACTGAATGGCACATGTACTGGCTGGATATAAAAATTACATGATCCTAACTCAAGAAGAAAACAATATAAAGCCATAATGGAAAATTATACTGATGCCTGAACTTGCACCTAAAGTCCTTAACCAGTGTAACGGCTAGTTAACATGACTCGTTATGCTATTCTTGGGGATGGAGGATCTATTTAACCGTGACACCAGATGTCCTGTGTTCTTAATGATCTAGCAAGTGTTGGGAAATCTGTTTATGTTCTTTATGAGGCCACTGGAGGGTTTGATTTATGTATTTGCAGTTTGTGAAGAATCATATTGGTTGCTATTTCCCACTTTATTTTGGCCCTGTGAATGAAAATTATGGTAGTAGCTCCATTTTTATTCGAAACAGATTCGTCTTGGTGTTCATGAATGAAAGGTGTAAATTATGTATTGTAAATTTCCATGCAGGGGGTTGAGCTACACCTCAAACATGTTCATTATTCTGGTGTCTATGGTTGGGGCAGTGTCGGTGAAACAATTATAGGGGAATGGTTGGAGGACATTTCTCAACATCAGGTTGGTGGCATCCAGCATTCTATCAAGGAGACCTTTATTTATTCCTTAAAATATTTTGTTTATGGTTAAAGGATTTCGTTTTTGGATCTGTAGATGCATAAAGTTTTGCATGGTATTCCACCAATCCGGTCCATGGTTACTCTTGGTTCTGGTGCAGCTAAGCTTGTATCTCTGCCAGTTGAGAGTTACAGAAAGGATAAGAGAGTGATTAAGGGAATCCAAAGAGGTAAGTGAAATGACATTGGTAATTTGTAGTGAGCTTTATCTTACATCTTCTCTTGTTTCTGCTCATTCATTGCCTATCCGGGTTCTTAATATCTCTGTGGAGTCCAGTGTGGGGGATATACTGACGCAGAGATGTGGACAAACATTGACAAATATGCCATCCAACCCAGTTACGTTAGATTAGATTGATGATACTTATAGTCACTTTGCATCATTCATCTTCATATATTCAACGACAACCGTGCACTTTATGTGTGTTCAAATTGTCTAGTATCTTTATATGTGATTTATATGGAAGCACCTTGGTGTTCTTTTCAGGTACGATTGCTTTTCTCCGAAGTATATCACTTGAAGCTGTTGGATTGGGTGTACATTTGGCAGCTGGGGTCCATGATATTTTGGTCCAAGCGGAGTACACAGTCACCAAAGTTCCTCCTGTATCATGGCCTATAAATAACCAACCTCAGCCAAATGTGAGGTTCAGTCAGCCAAAGAATGCACAAGAAGGAATTAAGCAGGTCAATTTTCCAATAGCTGTAGCGTAGAATTGCTTATGATTTGTTGCAATTGAACTGTCTGTATGCATCTGCATGTTGTATGGGAATGAAATTTTTTTATAAACAAAGGTTTCACCACAGAACTCAAATGATTCTTGATTTGACAGGCATATGAGAGCTTTAGTAATGGCCTTGGGAAATCTGCTTCTGCTTTGATTCAGACACCTTTGAACAAATACCAGCGTGGAGCCAGTGCAGGATCTGCCTTGGCAACTGCAATTCAGGCTATGCCGGCAGCTGCTTTAGCTCCAGTTTCTGCTTGTGCAAGTGCAGCCCACTGTACGCTGCTGGGCCTCAGGAATAGGCAAGTTCCTTAATGTTCAACTACATATTTGTGTCCTGTTTTTTTTTTTTTGCATTTCAGTGCTGTCGGGTTATAGTTTTCAGTGATCTTATATTTAATCTGTTGAGATGCTTGCAGCCTTGACCCTGAGCATAAGCAAGAGTCCATGGAGAAATATCTGGGTCCTACCAAGCCACGGAATTGGGGTTGATTTATTTGTGTAAAAATCTTCATAACACGCCTCGTTGAAGATTGAACACTTCCTTTCCAATCAGAACAAAAAGGCTCATCTAGAATTGTCTTCCCAGTTATGATTGCTCTCTCTATAATGTGAGTTGAATTTCTTCTAGATCTTGCTTTATTATAGATTCTTGTATGGAATAGTATAAGCATGTTCTTTAATCTATTAAAACAATCGGTCCTCTCTTCCTAAAGCATGATAAGTTATGTCCTTTTTCTTTGGGTTGGCAACATTGAATCCTAATAGAAAGTATAAATGATATTTAGGATCGGCGTTGTGGTATTTGGGTTGCAGATGTACAGTTGATGGAACCATCAAAACAGATTCTTTCTGCCACTCTGGAGCAAACCTGAAATGGTAATCTTGTATTTTTTGTGAATGCTGATTGGTAAATACAAGATTTTCGCCATAGAGGCAATTGTAAATTATTATTTACAGTCAATCGATTTGGTGCATAGGTCTTAACAGAAGAATATCCAAATTCGTTTAGACTTGTTTCAATGTATATAATTTTTGCTGCTTGTATATAATAGTTAATTTAATGCCTAAAGATTAGCAAGGTCTTTGAAATGTAATTATCCTTTCTGGATTTCCAGATGATTGATATGTCTAATAAAACCTGGGAAACAAGGAAACACATTTCTATTCCTTGCTGTCTCGAGTATTCTATACTACCACCTCAGAAATGTAATTCCTCCTAATAAATAAAAATTAGTCTCAGGGATTGGATGAATTTACCTGAGAATCTGAGACAGCTTGCCCTTAGGATGAAAGTGTAATTACATAACAAATTTTTGCTTAGTTTAGATTACAGGGTAGAAATTTGTCAAGTGGTAGGACTTGTTTCTTCTATAATATTTCAGATTCATATTCCCAAGGATGCTAGTGACCTAGGTCATATTTGGCAAACAACGAATTGTATTAACTGTTAGTTGATAGCTGATTATATCAGTTGATTTGACCAGCGAAGACATCAGCTGTTTATTAAAGATGTTTGGTAAAATTAGTTATTTAATATTAGCTGTTGATGTGTAAAATGACTTATGAGGGCATAATTTTTTTAAAAATTATAAGAGCATGAATATTATATTTCTTAGTATTTTGTTGAATATTTTTATAAAAATTTATATTTTAGATATTTAATTTTATAATAATTAAGTTTATAATTTTAATAAAAAACATAATAATAATAATAATAATAATAGTCCAATGTTAAATTCTCTATTAATAAGAATTATACATATTAGTAATTTTTATATAATATATATAAATTGTATTATTTAATAAATTAAAAATATCTATAATTATAGTATAATACGTATAGGCATAATTCAAAAATTATAAAAGGAGAGTATAATTAGTTTTTTACCTATTATTTTTTGGTTGGTCATTTAAAAAGTTTCTTTTATGGAGCTTTTAGAAATTAACTTATTGAAGTTTAATAAGCTAATTAATAAGTGATTCATTAAACATATCAATGATATTTTTAAAAAATAAAAAAATTAACTTTTAGTTAAAAAGCTAAAAAAATAGCTGATAAAGCTAAACACCTCCTTAGTGAGTGAGGGCATGCCTTGTAATCAAAGCTTGTATTTGCGTATTGAGAAAGGACAGGAACCTGTTGACAGAAATGTGGGCAGTGTCAGCAAGAAACATTTTCAATTACATATTTTGTTATATGAAAACTGAATCGTGCAATAACAAGAGAACTCAATTTCTTGAATAAACGTTGCTTTGCCTGCTCTGAGCTGTTCTAATTGCAAGAAAATTCTTTTGTTAAATTTAGGACTGAATGAATAACATAAGTGAATAATAATTAAGTAGATTACATTAATCAAATCTGCCAGAGATTGAGGGAACGGCAAATGTTTGTACATAAGATGAGCCAAATACTAACTTCCTTTGGTGGAAAAGGAAGGATTTTAGTGGGATAAGGCAATGGATTAATTCAGGCTCAAGATAAGCACAATCCCACTATTTCCCTTTCCTCTACAACTAGCATTACATTCCACCGTCTCTGCAACTTAGGCCTCCGTCGTATAACATTTCCTGCAAAATAATATGTTCAAGTCAGAAGCTACATACTAGCAGTAACATCAACAACCTTCTATGTTGTAACTTCACTTGTACTCTGCCAAGCAATAAAGATTACAGAAAAGAACAAACTTTTTACTCACCTGTGTTTTCTCATGAGCAAAACTGGACCTCTTGTCCTCTACAACTCTTTCCAAAACACCATTATTCCTCTCAGTTCTTTTGGGAATAACCCGACTTCTTCTAAATCCCAGCCTCTCCTTCCACCAACCTGAGTTCCTTGGCAATCTTGGCAGTGAATCTTCGAACTCGTCATGAATTAGCAATTCCTCCCTCAAAGTCATTTTTCGACTGCAGTCATCTTTCAATGGCAACATCACACCCTCAGAGAAGATCTCATCTGCTGGGATCATGGCATTATTTCTGAAAGAGAATTCAAAGTCCCCAGAAACTGGTGCTTCTCTATAGCTACTTTCGTACTTGGTAGCTTGTTGGTTTTCTACAAAATCATTAGAGAAAGAGATTCTTGGGTCCATAGAGGATGTGCTAAAGATTTGCTGCTCGCTGTTGAACATGTTAAGCATGCACTAAACACTACTATATACGATCTCTTTTAAGTTCTTCTCCATGCACTGCTATGATCCACATGCAGATGTTTAGTTTTGTAAAGGGTTGAGTTTGTTTTATTTGTTTGTTTAGCAGACATCACATGTTACTTAGATTTGTCACTTTGTGATTAAAGATGAGGATAATGCCTTTAGTTTGACACCCTATTGTACTAATCCGGGAAAGCAGCATTTTTAATATTTATAAACGCCTGATATTATTGACCCTGATGCTTGTTTTAGCATAGTTTTAGGCAAGAGATTCTTTACAAACAGATGATGCCATAGTCACCCTAATATTCTGCTTGATTGTGGGTAGAACATGCCAACGTAATTTAAAAGAAAAAGGTTCACCATACCATTTGACCGTTAACTTCCGAGACCAACACCAGTTGTACTTCCAAAACATAGTGAGTTCGCTGTCATTCTGCCTAAGAAAATGCCAACAATCAACATTCGCTTTCAAGACTCAAACCACTTGGATACATTTTAACTTTTTCACACAGTAACGAATTCATAGTCTGTTAATTCCCATTACTTAGATGATGATTGAGCTTTTGCCGTTATAAAGGTAAGTTCTTTCTGCAAAATTTTGAGTGTCATATGAACTCAAAACTCATTGTCCACGTTGGATTTATTACCTTTGGCATATCTTTTGATTTCCTTGCTATATATTTTAGCGTAAGGGAGCTGTCTTCATATAAGTACCAATACAATGCCCATGTGAGCTTGAGCTGGTTGGGACTGTTAATCTGAGAACTAAAGAAATCTAGTCCTCGCAGCTCTTGCAAGCAACAAAAGCTGAGTTATTCCCTTAGTTTGACTAGCGGTACCATGTGAGCACTAATGAATGTTTCTTTAAACTGAGCTGTTGAGGTTCACATATTTAATCCTCATCTCAATTCACCAATGGTTTACTACCAAGTGGTTGTTAGAATTAAAAACTCCCAAAACAATGGACTTTTGCCATATGGGTTAGCCTAGGAAAAACATAATTATAAGGAAGCTGTCTCGTAATTGGTCTCCGATCTTGTTGACAAGGTTTGTCTTTTGCGTTCAGATTAATGTAGCTAGATTCTACCTACAGTTTGTGTTCAACTACCAACACCTTTTACAGTGGCAGATCGTGTTCATAAATTTTCAAACATAGTTAGGTTCCTTGTATGAAGCCCGGAATTGGTTCACTCATCTCTTTAACATATTATGCTAAAATAGGTAGTATCGCAGCTCTCTCTGATTAATTAATAGGGTGATCATCAGCCAGCTTCTGTATGCGCAATGGCCGTTCCTTCAAGACCTGACCGATGATTTTGCCAATCAGGATAAAGATGGCTTTGGCGTTTCAATGCTTTATTTAGAGAATAATGTGCCAATCTATGATAGAAAGTGTTTGACTAGGACATAGTGATCTCGTGAGTGTTATGAATATTGTACCGAATTGCAATGTGCATCTTAAAGTCACTGCAAACATCTTTGTATGTCTTAATTTGTGAATTAAGAAATCTTGCACCATCTCATATGTAACAATTACTTTTTTAACTTCAGTTTTTTTTGTAAAATTAGGTTTAAAATAAACATTAAGATTCAAGAATATCTTAATGTTAAATAACGGAGAGTAAAGTTATTTTTTCTCATATTTTATTGATAACTATAGGGTAAAGTATATACAAAAAAGAATTATTTTTTATATTGGGCTTAATTACTTCTTTTACTCGGCATCATAAAAATAACTAATTATTGTTTTCTCATCATTATTAGCAAGACAAAGCAAGGCTCACAAACTCAAATAATAAATTAAAATTAAAACAACAATTTATATCCTTTAAGTATAATAATGGAAACCTTCATTCTACCATTAGATCTATCATATTGAAATGTAATCAACTTAAACACTAAAGTGATAAGAAATTATTTACAAATCTTGTAATGTTAGGATGACATAAATTCCTCCATTAATTAAACTTATTCAACCATGCACGGTTATAAATGAACTTAGTCATGTTTCTTACTTTTTACACAGTTTTATCAATGATAGAAAAGTATCTAATATATTCTATATTTTTCAACATCAAGTCAATGCAATGTGTAGCACAATGAGTCTAATAAAAAGACTAAAAAAATGCTTTGTAATCTTTTTTTCAGCTATTTTATAAGCATAATTATTGTCACTTATGAACTATACAATATTTTTAGGTCCAACTTATTCACAATTTAATCAAACATTCTAAAATAGGGTATTAGTATTTCTAACAATGCTAGATGCACCAATAGACTTTAAAAATATTGTCCATTTAGTATAATAAACTAAAAAATTAATAATCATCACACATTATTGAACACTCATAAGTTATCCAAGTCATTATTTTTTCATATAAATAAATTTTTATTTCACAAAAAGAGTTGCTTAAAAGATTACCTCTATATTCATTAATTGAAGGAGTTTTATATCATGGATCATAAGAGGCAACAACATTCACCAGACTGGTAATAATAAGATTGAGTAGTACTGAGTGATACACGTGTATCATACCACCATCTAACCATTGTCATGTCCATATTATAAGTTACTTCTTTATATTGTAAGGCGCTATGAATTGAAGGATGAACTTTAGGAGTTGTTCGTAGTACAAAAAAGTTATACACGCATTTTCTTCTCTTCCTCAAATTAGGTGCAACAAATTCTTCTTGTTTGGTAAGAATATTATCTTTAACATTCTCATTATCATCCTTACCTCTGTAAAAGAATTTCTACTACCAATTTCATAGTTCAATTTTATCTTCTTTTTTTTTCATTTTGATACTCTTCAAGCAAATTTACCATTTGTTATTTCACGTCATGATTAACTTTTTTATAAGAATTTACATCACCTTTTATCCTAACTAAGGAGGCGCTTGGTTAATGGGTATGAGAGGAAAGGAATGAAAAACAGCTTCTTGGCAATTTATTATCATTGGATAAACAGTATTTCTATATCTGAGTTTGGGATATTACTCTATATTCCTAATTATAAGAGGAATGAAAGTCATTTCACTAAAAAAAAAGAAGTATCACGAGCATAACAGGAGTTATCAGGGGTGTGACAGGAGTGCCACGCACATGACAAGAAATGTCATGCTCGTAACAAGTTCTTTTTTTTCTTCCATTTTTTAGCAAAACATATTTTGGATGATTAAACTGTATTTTGAGGATATTATGTGGCTAATGATATGTTGATGCAAGCAAATGCTAGAACATTTTTTCTTTAAGAATTATTGGAAAGGAAATATTGCAATATACTTTATTTTAAACATTGTCATCATAAATGGGGTGCATAAATTAAATATAATTAATTAAAATATATTAAAATTTGAAGTAAAACAAATTTTTAACGTATTTTTATTTCTCAAGATTGTTAACAAATCAACCATTATCAATGATAATGATAATCATTTATTTGGCTTAATCAACTATCATAATTATAATGATTATATTAATTATCATTCTTTACTATATTCATTATATATCATATCGTCGTTGTCTCAAGTGAACCAAACACCTCCTAAATATTTATTAGATCTGGTGATTTCCCTTTGCTTCAAATGTTTGTTACAATGCAAACAAATAATATAGTTTTTTATATTACGATCCAATCTAACATGAGTCTAAGTTAAATCATCAAATCTTCCTAAAAAAATGAATTATTAAGAGTACTTGAACTTTTTTTTATTTATTTGTAGAAATAAATAAAGACATGTCAAAGTTAAATTAATAACTTCATATTCAAAACTAAAGCTTTGTATATAGCATCATAATTATAAAAACTCAATAGTCAATTATAAGCAAATCCAAATAGATGCTATCTTACATCTTTCTCTCGGTAATGTACATTGCAAAAATAGCTTTATTGTATAAAATAAATAGAAAAATCATTAATTAAACATTTACAATTTTATATTATGTTGACTAATGATTATAATCTTTTATAAATCAAGACATATCTTAAAAGTCATTTTAACATAATCATAGAGAAATTAAATTGCGTAAAGTATCTCTTTCTAATTCCCATAGATTTTTTTTCACTGTATTTAACTAGCTATGAGATAGGATAATGAGTGTGCTTTTGTAAGTTAACTACCCTGTTGGAAATATTCCTTTTCAAAGTTTAACTTTGTGTATTTGTAATGTTATTTTCTAATGACAGTAATATAGAAATGCAAACATTTTTTTAAACTTAGTTGTAAATATTAAATGATTTAATCATATATTAAGTACTCTTTGCATAAAAAACAATAATTCATGAATTATATCTTTCACATAAATCAATTAACAATTCAAAGTAGCAAAATTTAATCTCATTTTTATAATTATTAGAATAATAAACAACCTAAAAAATCAAATAAATAAGATTATTTTTTGGTGAAGCCATTCACAAATATACACAATAGCAAACAGATAAAAATTTGTTGAGAGTTTGTTACATTGATAATCTGTAATTAGTTATAGCCTTTTAATTAGCTGCTAAGTCCTTGTAATTAGTTAGAATGATTAGTTGTACAGTTTTGTATATAAACAACCACAATGTAAATGTAAATACAACTTGAATGAAATTCTCTTCCATTCTTCATTTCGTTCCTCTTCTCAACAAAATTCAATCACATATTCTATTTCATAGTTTTCTCATAAATTCATCCTGAACGACACAAAACTACCTAATTTATTCTATATGCTGTTATTCAAGTCTCAACAATCAACACAAAGCAATAGCAAAATTACAACTTCAACTAGCGATGGGAGAAGATGACGAAGGAGCAGGGTGCAACGAGGAGCTACAGCGTGCTACGAAGAGCTAACAGAGTAGTTGCGAGTTACGACAGCCAAAAGGAACAGAAACTATAGAAGGAACCGAGTAGCATGGACCATATGGCGATGAAGAACCAAGAAGCGGCGGTAGCGAAGGTCAACTCTGTTGAGAGGAAAGCGGATGAAGGAGGTTGTAGGTGAGAGTGAGAGCGATACTATCCAAAATGACCATGAGAGATCAAACGTAGATTTTTAATCCTCATCAAAAATTCCAAAGAACTTGTTCCAACTAATCTTTGCATCAATGTAAAAAGTCTAATGTTAATTCTAAGGCGTTGGAGTGATTTGTGTAAAACATTACGAATACCTGATACCTATTATCATGATGAATTACAGAAATAGAAACAAGTATAAAGAGCATATTATTTGCGTAGCCAAAACTTTACTCAATGTCTGTCATGAGATAATCTTTTCAATGGTAATCGAGTTCCAAACGAGAAGCTTGACCTTAAATCTGTATCTAGAGAGGTTCTAACTCGTTTTACAGGTGCCTCTGATGACTTTGACAGTTCCTGAATTTTCTGTAACCTTGAATTTTGGTAGCAATTTTCTTTGTCGTTGGATTTCTTCTCAATTCCATTCATTACTTGCATCTTAGAGCAAGCTGTTGATTCAATAGGTACAAGCTTCCCGTCTACTTGGTTGGTGAACACAAATGTGACCTGCAATGGTACGGGGGAATGGTAAATATAGGTAATTTGACAATGGTCTTTAAAGATATCAAACGACAACATGTAATGGCATAAAATAGTTAATGTCTAATCATTAGATGCAGCAATGGCTAGACCAAGCTTGATCAACCGAAATTTCATGGTCAAGCTCAAGCCCAATCCAAAACATGATCAGGCCTAAAGCGCTTGACTCAAATCCGAGCCCGATCGAGTTTAGTCGTCCAAAACTAAACTCAATTAAATTTATTTTTAATTTTAAAAATAATGTTTTTTTTAAATTTTAAATTTAAAGATAAACTAGACTTGTACACTTCAAATCGAACCCAACACAAAGTCTAAATTTTAAAAAAGAAGAAAAAACTAAGATCAACTCAAAGTCCTACCAACTTAAGCTGGACCATTAACTTTGAACTAGATTGGACCAAGTCGAGTAAACCTTGCCAACCCTAATAATCATAGTAATTCAATTACAGTTCCAAAAGGATGATTCTTGAACTATAAGGAACTTTATCTTCTGCTGCTGAGTATTATGAAACAGTTAACCCCAAGTCCCAACCTTTGTCCGTTGCTATGACAAGCTTAGGGTAAATTCAGAGTTGTCAGGGAATCTTTTTATGATCAACATGCAGGAGCAGAATCTCAAGTAGGTATTTCATGAGCATGTAGGGCATGTGAATTCTTAGACTGAAGTTTTCATTCTTAACTCACGGTAGAAGAGTTTGACAAATTCCTCATTGCAGCTGTTTTCGCAATTTTTCTCTAGTTCAGTATTGCAATGATGAAATTATTCATAGAATTAACAGTTACAGTTAATCCAATTGTAGGATGTCAATGTTGGGTGGTTAACACACCTCATCGCCAGCTGAAGCTTGGAGTATGGCATCAGGCACTGATGTTGAGTCAAAATGATGCCCCCAGCTACCTAAATCCTCTTCCAAAGGAGTCCCAATCTAAATTTGATTCCGAAAGCAAAATAAATTTCATTTTTAGATGCCTGAATGGACATGTTACAATCTGTATGGACATAAAACAGTTGGCGACAGACCTGTTTCTCTGAACTCTTTAACTTATGCAGGCACCCAGCAAGTCCTGCAAAGCCACCGATATCAAACACCTTCTGATCATCATACAAACAACTTCCATTGGTTGACTTTTCTTCATCTCCAATGTTCTCAAGGCCCTCATCATTACATAAGCAGCGAGCACAATTCATTTTTTCATGAATTTCAGACCTACACAGAAAATTTGGAAAAGAAAATGTATTTAAAAATATTAGTGAAAATGCAGGTTCATGTAAAGGTGCATAAAGCTCGAATGCATTTTAATTCACCCAAATTTGGGTGTCTAATTCATGCTCAAATTTAGTTGTTTTAGGGCTACAAAAAGTAAGTACGCTCACTTCTCAACTGCCTTTTAGTTTACAGTACAGTCACATCTTCAGTTCTTAATGTCCTATCTTAAAGAACATAGACCATCAAAATATGGAATATATGGTCTTGCAGAACCAGTATCAACAGTGCTAAAACTATATGCAGCATGAATTTTAAGACCCACAAGCTAATATCACGATGACACTGCTAATAATCAAAATAACGTTTTCATGATGATGATAGTCAATATCACCTGGCATTCTCATGAAAAGTGAATAGATCACGCAAATCTTCTGATGACAAAAAGTTCCCCTGTAATTCAGGAGCAGTCGGTCTCATATGTAGGAAAGCAAACTTAAATCAAAATAGCAAAATAAGCAGAATAGTTTAAGAAACCTGTCTAACAAGGTTATCGTTTTGCTCATTCCGGATAACTTTTTGAAGGCCTTCTTTCGACATCTGGCGCTGATAAACCTATGAAAATACAGGGACATTTCATGTACCGCATGTACCTTGCCTTGTAATAATTTAAACCACAAAAAAAGGAGAACTAAAGTAGAGTTGAACCTTTTCCTCAATTGTCCCGGTACTTAAAAACCTGTAGATAAACACCCTCTTCTTTTGTCCATCCCGCCATACCCTAGCGGCAGCCTAACTTGTGGTAGGACAGAATCAGAAAGATTAACATGTATTCTAATTTATCAGTTGTCAAAGGGAATTAAGCCTGAGCACTTTACTTGTTTGTCATTGGCAGGATTCCAGTCGGGATCAAACAGGACAAGTCTGTTGCCGCCTATTAGATTGAGGCCGCAACCACCAGCCTTGCTGCTTAAAAGAAACACAAACTCATCCTGTAAAAATGTGTGAAGTTAAAGTCTCATTTGCACAAGTGTTGTAATTGAAGCACTGCTGCAGTTATGCGCTCCCGTCTATCTACTCTCTTCCTTTCATGTTGAAACAGGGCCTGATTTCTAAATATTTGCTGGTAATGGATTAGACTCGATACCTTCGATTTATCATTGAAGCGATTCACCAACTTTTGCCTTTTACCAATCGATGTGGTCCCATCGAGTCTTAGATATGGGTATCTTCGTTCTCGGCAGAGTTGAGCAAAAAGGTCCAATGTCTGATCCATGAAAACATTTTATGATGGAAATGAATAAAAGAACTCGGTTGAGAATCATATATACGCTTCTTTGGTAGACTAGACAGCTACAAATATACGCAAGTTCTTTTTCTTGGTAAGCCGAAAGGCAACTTTAAGCGAGTTTAACAGGTACCTGACATTCAGATTATAAAACTCGAAGTGAAAAATGCCTACACAACATTCTGTAACAGTATTCGCAGTCACTATTTTCGACGACGATCAATTAGCATAAAGGTTACAACTGAATTCTTAGAGAATTTCCCTTCAAGAACTCAAGGCAATTAGATTCCAACAATTATGCAATTTCATGTCCAGAAAAGGAAAGGCAGAAAAGAAATAATGTTGTCTGCCACCGTTATATTGCATGGTTATCTTAGAGCTTACCTGAGTATAGTTTGAGACCAGCACAATTCTATCATCAGTTATATGACGTAAATGGGCCAAAAGCCGGGCCAAGACATGCATTTTGCCAGACAGTTCAACCCATGATCCATCACCGCCAGTCCATGATCCGGATCTGCTGGTTAAAAGAAAACCAAAAAACAGCACCATCCTTGCATTAATAGACTTGAAGCACGAAAGTATCTTAGTGCACAAATAATAAATGTTTACCTTCCCGAGAACATTCCGGGAGGGAAAAAGCGTAGACAGTTCTCAAACCCTGTTGTCCCTGGACTTCCACTTTTTAGGGTATCATAGATGAGCTGAATATGAAATCATTAGTTGTGAAATGAAGCACTCGAGCCCATAAATAGGTTAAACACCTCAGGGAAAGATGACAAGAAACGAGCCAGAAGAAAAAAAACAATAGAGAGAAAATCATTACATTGTTATTAACAAAATTGAGTGAAAACATGACGCATATAACGTGGGAGTCTACAGGAAAGCATAGGCTCTGGAGACTTTATCCCCAATCTTTATCATTCTCTGGCAAGAGAGTTTCATATTTTTCCTTCAAAACAGTTTTCTATATCTAATGTTGCAAAAGTATTCTACGACGCCAGGAAAACAGGTAGGCGTAAGAGGTGTGTGCAGCATTTAAGTTTTCGTTCCATTTCTGGATTTACTCCGGAAAACATACTTCTAGGGGAACTTTCAGTGTCAAAAGTGCAGAGTCAAATTATCTGCAGAAGTTTGCAAAAGATGCAATTTTAACAGCAAAGTATGTATAGCAAAGACATCCAGCAAATACTTCCACTATAAAACAAACTAGGATAAGTTTGTAAAATGATATCAGAGGGGATAGACTCAGAATAAATTGCTGACCATAAGTTCAGTTAAAGCAACTATAGTAGCACAACTGTTAGTTACGAAAGTACCACTTGAACAAAGGGAACATCTCAAAGGAAATAGTATTCAGAAGTTTCTATACCTTTGGATGATTGCAGAGCTTCTTAAGAGCTGTAATATACGCCAAAATCTTTGATTGCTTTGCTTCTTCAGTGATAGCCCGTTTAACCTGAGTTCAGAAGTAAAAACATATCTGCTAATTGCTGACCTCACGTCATAAAATACCAGACAAACTCAATATTCATATTACCACTCAATAAGAAAACCTTACATTTTTAGAATGTATGAAATGGCTATATAGCTGCGCCTGGAGAGGAGTCAACTTACAACAAACAACTTCAACTATCTGCAAAAGGGACGTAACAGAGTACCCAATATGTAGAGATTTAGTACCAATAACTGCATTATTCACAATAAAGGGTCAAATAGAGACGATGGAAGTTTTTAATTCAACGAAATTCGGAATTTTACAAAAATTTTCAGCGAGTCAAAGAGCACAATGATATAAAAACATCACATTTTTTGAGCCAGCATGACTGCACCAAACAATTATTTATACAGCTGAAGAAATAAACCTACTTAAAGCTGCCGATTAACCAGATCTTAATACTCAGCTTCAGAGTTCTATTCATGAACAATGTGCATACTGCTTCATTTATGAAGTTTTGTGGATAGTAAAGTGCAATAAACAACTAATGTATGTGAATACTCTAAGAAACTTGATGCTTCCCAAGAAATTAAACAAGTGGGAAAATGACTTACATATCTTACAACAATGATGGTCATACCTTCGGAGGCAAATGATTTGATAACAAGGCATTAGTCCTTCTTAATATAAACTGCAAGTCAATTTTTAAGCTTAATATTATAACCAGTAAAAGAGACAGTATTCATTGACTAAATATCAACTTTTCCCCGATCATGGGTGAAGCAAGGTTTCAACACTGCAAAACCACATTATAATTTAGAACGTTCTCTACACAATTCTGTAGGAAATTTTACCTGATTTACTTTGGTACTTAGCTCTGAAGAGCGCTCAAGACCAAGCTTCTTTTCTTCTTCATTGGCAGTTGGTTCTCTACCACGTATTATTGGTGTCTTCGCATACATAATAAGAATTCACAGAACAAGTACGTCAATCAAGGATTACCATGAAAACTATTATGAACTAGGTAAGCAAATTATATCTGAAAAAGATTACTCAAAAGTTGCAGTTTTAGAACGGAGATGCATGATAAAATTAAAGATTCTCATGTCATATACGGTCGTATGTAAATTTTGGAAAAAATCAAGGCAGAGACATTAACTTATGGCATAGTAAGGTGTATGAACAACATGAGTTTTCCTCAAACAAATGTTGTTTTGATGCTAGAACAGTGAATAAGAATCTCATTGGAATATAAACATAAGGAATTGATTCATAGCAAGTATGTGATATTAGTAATTGCATAATATATTTGCAAAAACAACTGGTGACCAATTCAGAGTCGTGAATATCAGAACAAAGTATACATGTCACCCTGGCTCCATTATCCCTTCAATCCCTTCTCAGGGGAAATGCAAAGGAAGATAAGAAACAAAAGTACAAAGCTGAATATCTTACAATTACATTGATGGATCAACAAGAAAACTGAAAACTGAGCTTGCCTCATAGTAACGACGAAAATATGCTGCGTCACCCAAAATTCCTGGATTAGTGAAGTTAACCATTGCAAAGAACTCCTCGAGGTCATTCTACAAGGCAGTTAACGGGAGTGAATCATGAAGTGACATGAATAAATACATGAATTTTGAAGAAGAGTAAATGAACAAGGTCCTCATGCCTGCATTGGTGTTCCTGACAACAAAATCCTACGCTTGCATGAAAGGGAAGCCAATGCCTACTCCAGGAATATGTTAATTTAGCAATAAGAAACAGAAAGGGGATCAATCTTAAATGAACGTGTAAAGAGATGACAATAGTGCATGAATGGTACCCGATTTGTTAATGTCTGGTCATTCTTAAGCCTGTGTGCCTCATCACATATGAGAAGATCACAAGCTTCACAATGGCTGAATTTTGAGGAATGCATCCGAAACGTCTCATATGAAACAATCAGTACCTAGGACACACAGATTAAGTTATCATATGGTTCTATAGTTTCCTGAAGTACTTGTGAAACTGATACCTGCAAAGAGCTCCAGGCACTGGTGAAACTGTCAATTCCAGAGACAACATCATCTCTGGTACTTTCACAGAGAGCTATAAGATTAACTCTTTCTCCAACCCACTTTCTGATTTCAGCTTCCCAATTACTTACAAGACTGGTTGGTGTGACTATAATGGCCTTTCTAACCATAGGCTTTCCATCAAAACCCTGACTTAAAAGTGTATAAAGCAATGTGATTGACTGTAATGTCTTCCCCAATCTGCAAAATAGATTTAAACCTTGAAGATGAGTCAAATCTTGTAAAGAAAGTTAAAAACACATATTGGGGTGAAAAGCCTTAGAAGAGTGAAATATTTACCCCATATCATCAGCCAGAATGCATCCATTAATACTGGAAGAACTATATAGTCCTGAAACACATTCAAACATGAACTGCACACCTTCTCTGCATACAAGGTCAACAGCTTTAGCATTGAATCCTTTGATTAAAGCAGAAGAAAATTATAGCAACTACATTGTTTTCTGGTCAGAACCAGAGATTGTAAACTGGCTCGAAACCAGCCCAAATTCAATGGAATCAGCCTAAGTTGACTAGATTTAAATCTGGGCTTTAAAAAAAGGGATTTTGGGTCAGACTTGGGTCTTTTTTGGGTTTTGACTGAACTCAAGATGGAGCCTTTTTTAGGGCTGTGTTCGGGTTATGAATTCACAGTCCGACCCCAGTCCGAAGCTCGAATTTCTTTCACATACAAAACGACACCGTTTTGTATGTGTAACAAAACAATGTTGTTTTCCTATTTTCATAAATAATCACTTCCAAGCTTGTGAAGTCCGAAGGAATTCGGACTCATGTTGAAGTTGAAAGCTTCGCCTCAATTGAGTTTGGATTCAGACTCGAGTCAAATGCTTTGGGTCCAGTCAAGTTTCGAGTCAAGTAAAAACATTTCAGGCTAGCTCAGGCCCGACGGTCAGAACCATTACATCTTTTAAAGCAATCCACCAGTTAAATTACTCAAATCAGAGTTTCACTAAAGACAGCATCTTTAAGAAGAAATCAATTCTGCTAAAATCAAATTTAGGAACATTATATCATTAGCACCTTTGATGGGGTCGAAGAAATTGAACAAGCAATGGATCCACCACTATTGCTGATGAATTACTGTCAACATCCTCGTATTCTTCAGGCTGCCATAACACCAAGGGATCAATCCCAGGTGGCAATATCACACTTTCATCCCCTACATCTTTCTCTACAGAAGCTTGAGCACCTAATTGATGGGGTACTGGCAACGAGACAGGCCTGGAAAGACCCCAGGGAACAAATCTTTTACGAGCCCAAAGACGAGCAAGCAGGTCAGTTCCATCTTTATAGCCATTAGAACATGGAGGTTTAAAGGGCTTTCTACAAATGGCTGCCCCTTCTGACACAGTGAGAACTCGAGGAAGCAACGACTGTCTCCTCACAACGAGGTTGCCTCTGATAAATCACCCTCCAAAAAAACTCAGCTTTAGTTAAGGCAATTTTGCGCATAGGCTTTCTTGTGTGTGCGCGCATGGTAAACTATAAGGCAAATAACTTTAGTTGATACTGACTCGCCACTAACTCTAACAACTAAGCAATCAAATTAAAGACATGAAAAAAGACAGCACTAGCACAAAAGCCATGTACTAAAAAAAAGCTGAGAATAAAAACCTCTATCCCTTTGAGTAGATTCAGCAACATAATTCAACAGAAGTTTCGCATACCATGGTCAATCAATATCGAAATTCCCAAAGTTTTAAAAGAAAAGCAAACAGAAACCCTAACAACGGCTCGCATTGAAATAGGGAAAGTTCACAATTCTTCTTTCCTCTTCTGTAAAAAATAGAAAAACTAACTTTGTTAATTAGATTTGGGCAAATGCGGAGCTACCTCACCAGAGCTTCGACATTCTGTGACTTCCGGTCATCATCAGACGATGTCGGAGAAGGCTCGTCGGAGGGGTGGCCATCATGATCTACGTCTTCTTCGACGGAATCAATCTGGTCGGACGACGAAGAAGACGACGAAGATGACAAAGATATGATATCTTCTTCGTCGAGTTCTTCATAGGATTCAACAGATGGCATTTTCTTTTGCTTCTGTCGAGAGATTGAGAGCCAGAGAGGTTCAAATTTAAAGCATTGGATTTGGCGGGAAAATGGATCATTTTCTGTATTGATCTAAAACGACTTGTTTAAAGGTTCACAGGTATATGTATAATTAATTAAAGTTATTGTCAATTTTAAACTATAAAACTTTTATTTGGAAGAAATAAAGAATGTATTAAAAATTATATTGCAAAAGATGACTGTAACGCCCCAAATTAGGGGTTAGAAGACATGAGTACAAATTACGAAATTGGCATTCAGTCATGATATTTTTCGGGTACATTGGTCTAATGAACTTCAGAGTGATTCGGACAATATTAAGATATTGATTTTATATTTATAGTAATTTTTGGAGACTTCAATGATTTTTAGAAATTATTGGTGACGTATGAAGTATTTTTGGAACAATTATTTGGC
>JANZLX010000213.1:32982436-32992761 GCA_025531955.1 Erythroxylum orinocense
TTAAGAAAAATTATTGAGGGTATATTAAGTAGTATGTATTCATTAGTTTACGTTTAATCTTAAACTCTTCGAATTAAAGGTTTCTTATTTTCACTGTTTAATATATAATGAAACATAACATGCAACCTCTGCTTTCATTTCATTATAAAACTCTCGAAAGTGTGCTAAATTTTATCCCCTTTCATTCCTAACCTTTCAAACTGAGTCTAAGTTTTATCATGATGGGACAAACCCTGGTAAAAATTGGGACCATGGAAACCCTAATCTGGGGATAAATAGTCCTAATCTATGGAATTCGCGGCGGCACTCTTCTCCCAGTATTACCCAATTCAATTATCAGAGCCAGAATCAGAATCAAAGTTATACAAATAGGGGATAACCTAGTCAGGGACATGATTATCCAAAAAACCCTAGTCAGTGGACTCAGAATTGTCCCCTGTACCAAAACCCTACTCCAATATATCCTAATTTCTAGGATTATGGGCAACGCAGAGCCCCTTATACATGGAACGGTCATCAAAATCTGGGGTACCCGCAAATGAGAAACCAAGTCAGGGCCTCAACTAGTCCAAACCCCTAATCAAGGGCGTGCTGCTCCTGAAACCCAAGGGCAGAGTCATGAATGTTTCTGCTCCGACATCGTCCGTTTCGGGTTTGGCATGTCTTTGCTACGAGGGGAAGGTTAAGGAGGCGGTCGAGTTGTTGGATAAAGGGGTTAAAGTCTATCCTATGTGTTTCAATTCTTTGTTTGAGTTGTGTGGGAAGCTTGAGGATCCAAAAGAGGTGAATGATTACTTTTTGCAATCTAAGTTTAGGGTTGTTCTTGAAGTTGAACATGAAAGTGATAATTACTTTTTGCAATCTAAGTTTAGGGATGTTCTTAAGTTGAACATTAAGGTGATCGTAATGTATGGGAAATGTGAGAGTATGACTGATGCCAGTGGAGTTTTTTATCACATGCTAGATAGGAATACGGATTCCTGGCATTTGATGATAAAGGGGTATGCAATTAACACTTTGGGAGATGATGGACTGTTGTTATTTGAACAGATTTGTAAATTGGGACGGAAGCCAACTGGGGAAACGTTTCTGATAGTTTTGTCAGCTCCTGCAAGTGCAGATGCAGTGGAAGTGGGGAACAGATCACCTGTTCCATTATTCTGTTTTTATCCTGTTCTATGAACATTCATCCATCCAATAAATGAGACCTGTAAAAAATGGATGGATGGATGCTCATGGAATAGGATAGGAACATAGTAACGAGAACAGGTGATCTGAACCCGTGAAAGAGAGTTTCATATATATTTTGATTCCATGAAGGAGGAGCTTGGAATTACTATGGGGATGGAGCATTATGCAAGTATTATCGAGGTTATTGGAATATGTGGATATCTTCTTGAAGCTATATTCAGAAATTGTCATTTGAGCCCATGGTGGAAATTTGGGGTGCCTTGAGAAATTGAGCTCGGATCCAGGAGATGTTGCCAAATAACAAAAGACTTCATTTTAAGGATGGGAAATGTTCTTGTGGTGATTACTGCTGATGTCAGCATTGTCGTAGAGTTCTAAATGTATTTATTGAGGTAACCTCTCATTTAGAGATGTGACATGTAAAGTGGTATGGTTACTGCTAGTAGCACAGATCAGCAATCCTTGATGCGGAACCAATCTGTTTAGCCCAATGCTCGATCAATTTTATTCATCTCTGTCAATTGCTCCTGTTCAATTCTTTGCTTTCCTCAAAAGTTTTCCTTCGGGGTCAAAATTTTCTCTGATTCCATCGTTTAGAAAGAGGTGCTATCCAAATTCAAGATCGCGTGAATCTTAGAAACATGGACAGAAGACATCTTGTAGAGATTTGATGATAGCAGGTAACAAAATGGAGTTTGCCTATACAGAAAATCAACTTTCGAAATGATCGTTCTGTTTCAACGGTATCTTGTTGATCTGTAAGTATACGTTTGGCCTTTCCATACAAATCGTGCTAAAAGCGTATTGCATCACAAAAGAAGAAGGGAGGAACTTAAGTACTGGCATTATGTATATTATTGTATGATCATTATTTGTGTTATAGAAGTTGATGTGTATTACAAAGATTTAAAAACAAACAAGAACTAGATTCACCCAAATACTATTATTGTCCACTTTGTTAGGCATCTTGGTTCAGCGCAAGAGACCTACTCATCCATGTTTACCATACCATCACCATCAACATCCACTGCCCTTACCACTCTACGGCAATCCTCTAGACTGCAACTCTCACCAAGACGCCACAGGACTTTCATAACTTCCTCTGCACATATCTTCCCATCCCCATTTCAATCAAACGTTCGGAAAGCGCTCTGTATGTCCATTGTCCTAACACTCCCTCCCTTCTTCTGTGCCTCAACAAACTCCTTGAAATCAATACAGCCGTCTCCATCCAAATCAACTACTTTGAAAATCTTTCGAACTTCTCCAGTCAGGCCGCCATGTCCCAGAGCCCTAATTGTGGCCTTGTACTCCTCCGGAGACATCTTACCTTCTCTGTTGGAGTCGAATTTGTCAAAAACCTGCCTTATCACTTTCAAATTTAGCTGATAGGTGGGCACAAAACCTTTTTGTTTGTCCCTAGATGAGAACAGTCGAAATGGTTTTGGCAAATATTTGTTTCTTGAAAGCTTGCATTGAAACGCTAAAAAACGAACGGTTGACATTCCCGGATGGCTTTTTCCTGGGAGGGAAAATTTTCGAGAGGTCGTTATTTTGCCTTCAATACCTTAATGGCAGATATGTTACCTGTCTTTGAGCTTTATATCTATTCCCTTTACATAGAAGATAAAATTGAATCCGAAGTTGGGATAACTACTAAAGAATATAAAAAGGTGGGGATAGAGTGAAAATTCTTATGTTATTTCTCAATTGATATGGAAGCAATTTATGCAACAAATGATTCTCAAATCAAGATGAGATGGAAGCCTGTGGTTCCAAAACATAGTTAGAGAACAATGTGAAAAAAATACATTCCTTGCAAAGGTTAATGTGAATTCCTTTGCTTGTCTCATCCAAATTCTCCTTTTGAAGATATTCTATCTATAAATGATACGTGCAAATTGTCCAAGCTTGCATGAAGCCTACAGGTGATCAAAGTCACTGGCAGTTATAATCTCAGAGGAAAAAAACAATGTCTCGAGTCAGGGTGGCTTTCCATCATCCATGTCCTCCATCAGGTCAATGTCCTTTCGAGCTGTTATCTTCTGCACATATCCTTCACAAGAATAACTCATCAACTCAGTTCTAAACTTTTGATTTAAACCTCGAGGACTATTGAAATGGCATTCATTTCCAACAATAAAAACAACCGACTAACTGCAAGGAGAACCGCATATAAGAAGAGTTAAGCCTAATACACGAGCAGGTAATGCTACACAAGGGGAAGGAAGAGCAAAAGTAAACTTTAGGTGTTGCACAGATCTTAAACTTTCCAAACATTTGTATAAGGCTTTCTCAGATGAACAATTTCTCAATGGAAACTTTTCAATCACTTATTTCATAAGTTTTTGGTTGTAAAGCCACTAAATCTTGAATGCAGCACGCGTCATGGGACATTTCTTTTGCTTTTAAATATTCACCAGTACACCATAAGGTCATATCAAATAAAAAATCCTAGCAAATGAGGGGGAGATTCCGGAGCACAAAAAAGAAAAATAAAGACCTAAATTATAGTCATACCAATGAAAAAAAAAAGTTAAATGAAAGAACAACAGAAAGATTCATCAAACATATAGAACAGATACAAAATGGTAATCTATGATATATACTACATCTATCAACACAAAAATCAAAGGTAGTTTTTATGTGGTTAGTCTTTCTAAGTGTGATTTTCTATTCACATGTCAGCTTGAGATGAGGGAAAATAAATATCATCGTCCATTGTTTATGTTTTGTTTTCAGTATGACCGCTTAGATATGGAGAAGAGAAGAAATATAATACCTATTCCAAGGCAAGGAACACATTTGCAAATTGTCTCTTTCCCTCTTTTGTTATAATAGCTGACAAATCCAGACCCTTGGCAACTTCGACATTTTCCAGTCCATTCGTATACCACCTCTTTACAGTCCTACAAAGATTCAGAACCACATTAATGTGGTACCTGACATTCATAAGAAATGCTAGTCATGAAGTGGCACAAAGCTTCAAACGAACTCCCAGTATTGAGTTTGGCTAAAAAACAAATAGGTCAATGCATAAACTAAGCATTTGGCACTGCCATCTACATGAAGTCATAGAATAGATTATTACATAACAATTAGGCATCAAGACAACCAAAGATTCAGTGAATAAAGTTCCTCCCTTTAGCCAACTTTTGCTTCAACAATAATTAGCTGCATGACATCTCCCTCGTATTGGAAACATGGATGCATAAAATCAAGACATTCTAAATGAGGCCACATTTACCAACGACCTTCATAAATTATGAATCTTTGGGGTGCGGTGCTGAGAAATTGATGAAGGGTACCATTCAAACCAAACTAACTCAGCCTCGTTAAAGAAAACGTAAACTCACATTATGAAGCAAAATTTTCTCGGAATAACAACACGATAATTTAGAATTCTAAATTGGCAAAGCTCCAAACTTTCTATGAACAGTGAATTAAAAGAAAACAGAAAAGTGGATAAACATTACCTGAATTTCAGGATCACATCTTAATCTTTTATCAATTTCCTCAGGAGGAACAGGTTTAGAATCAGGGTAAGTCATGGGAAGAGGAAGTGGGTCGGCGTCATCGGCCAAGTAACTCTCTCTATTTCTCGACCATCTCCTCTCTCTCGCATTTGCTTTACCACCCCCACTCCCGCCAACTCCCTGCTGCTGCGCCGCCGTAGAGCCGCCTTCTGAGACGGATGAAGAACCGAATCCGTCGGATTCCTGCCCAATTCGGATGCTGCCGGCGTCGGCGGCAGCATAGAGCTGGAACCAGCGGTGGTAAGTGGGACTTACTGGGAGCTCAAAGCCCGCGAAGCAGCGGGAAGAGGTTGTGGCGGTGGTTGGAAGACGGAGAAGAGGAGTGGGTTTTGATGATAATAAGAGAGAGCTATGGTTTATGGGAAGCATTTGGTGTGTCTACGGATTAGAAAGAGACAGAGATTGGGACACTGATTGTGCAAGAAACTTGTAAGAAGGCGGAGGTTGGGTTGGGTTGGGTTGTTTTCTTCTGGTTGAACGGGGAATATCGAAGGTGGAACCAATAAATTGTTAATAATATACACGAAGTTTCCTAGTATGGTTAGTGGCCTAGGGGATGGGTACATGTCCTCTAGTCGTTGCCGTTTTAGTTGTCTTAAAACTTTTGATTTTGTGAGTTAGTTCAATCGCCGCCAGTTCCATAATGCTTGGAATTCTGTCTTATATCGACCTTTTTTAAAATTTTTTTTACCTATATTGATTATTGACAAAGAATATGCCAGCCATTGATTCACCAACCATAAGCACCGATTATACATATAATCGTTGAATATCAATTTTGTACTGTTTATTTCCTACAATTAATTAGTTAGTTGTCGTGTATTAATAAAATAATTTAAAAACATTCTTTATCTTTCACGTAATTAGATGTACATGATAAATTTTTTGAGATAAATATATATTACAAATAAAATTATGATAATTTATATTGCATTTATATATTATCTTTAAATTGTTTTTAGTCATTATTTTATTAAGACTAGATATTAATATAACATAAAAGATTAGAATATGTTATACTTTTCTTTATGAAGAAAGTAGTTGATTTCATATACTAGAGTATGAAGATACTTAAATAAATATGTGAGTACTTGTTAAAAAATAAGTTCGTTGAACTAACCTCATATGAGAAATTCATTTGAAACATTACATAAATATTTATGGAAATTCTCATTGTAATGATTATATAAGTGATTATTTGATTTGAGATCTCAAAAGTTATCTTGTATAAGAATTGTTATGTTTTGATACTACTTATGACATATTATAATCATGGGTAGTTCAATCGGTAGTCGTTGGATATAATATGAACTATATGGAGGTAGTTGAGTAATCAAGATATAATTAATCATCACAAACTAATTAGGGAAAATGTTTCATTTTTCTCGATTAGTATTAATTCAGGAAATCTTTGACCAAGGTAAAATGATGTTTTATAAATAGTTTACAAAGATCATTAATTGAATCAATAACTATTGGTGAAGAACTAATATGACTAAATTCAAAATAGAATCGACATTAATTTCATATTCTATGTCTAATTAGAAAATTGTATCATAAAAAGATTTAATTATACAAAAAAACTTATGCACAGAAAGGCTAGCCAAAACTACTTTGACATTCTTAAATATTTGCGTAGTTATGTCATGTTGCTAGACGTAAATCTTGATTTATGGATACAATTGTTTAATTACAAAATTAAAGATAAATAAAAAGAGTTTAATTTATCTAATCCTAAATATATTTTAAGATTATAATTAGTATTCATTGCCAACATATTTAGGAACCTAATGAGTCGCATATACAGAACACGTTAAAGAGACAAAAGGATATTTACTCAAGTTGGACTTGAATGTAAAGTTTGAGAAATTTTATGATTAAATATGAGATATTTAATAAATAAGGATCAATATAAGATATTAGATCTTATTTGATCCTTATTTGGGAATAATTGGTATTTAATTAAAATTAATGTTTAATTGAAATTAGAATTTAATTTTAATTAAATTACTAAAATGTCTAAAACAATTATAAATAGGCTTAAGCTTTGATAGAGCTAGCACTATTTGCCTATCCCTTTCTGCAATAGTTGTAGGGTTCTCTCAACTTGTTATATGAATATTGTTAGATATTGAACACTTGTGCAGCTACGATGATTAAGATGAATCCATTTCGGAACCGATTTGAGGGATACGATAAGAAAATGATTAAGCTTTGAAATAAAGTATAAAATAAAATTTATGTTTTATTATGATTTATGTGTTAATCATTTTATAGAATTTTAGTGATTTTAACTTTTGAAAAATCAAATACAAAAATTTTTGTAATTATTCTATTATCTGTAGGATCGTATCCTGACCCGATTTGCCAACAGTGGTATCCGAGTTAACTTTAATTCTATGATTTGATTAAATTGTTTGATTATTATTGATCAAAAATTAGAATTGAATTTTCAATATGATTTAAAAATAATAATAGTTAAATAAATATATGAAAATAGTTTCATTTATAGTAAAACATCAATTACAATAGAAACCTAAAATACAAGTTGGTTTATGGTTGAGAAGACAGCAACTGGAAAATTTTTGCGATGAGATTACAACATCTTCTTCACATCTTGCTAAGGAATCGTAAAAAGCCCTTTTATAGAAAATATTTTGATTGAAGAATTGACACAAAATAGCTGGTAGTTTGTTATGTTGGTTATTGAATCACAATTCCAAATAGTCCAACTGATAACGATGACTATTGTTATCGATTGGGATGTGTCAATTTACGTATGTCAAAGTCTCATTGTTTATTCAAAGAACCCTAAATGTTATGGTTTATGGTTAGTGTTTATGGTAGAAGTGTAGTTATCATTTATGGTTAGTGTTTTTGGTTCAGGTGTAGTTATGGTTTATGGTTAGTGTTTTTGGTTGAAGTGTAGTGCCATAAAGTTGTAATGTTGGTAGCTGGAAGTAAGGGAGATGTACACGACTGGCAGTGGTGCTTCATGTAGCTAAGTGTGATGTAAGCAACTTTAATGTTATATTTGGATGGGGGTTTATTAATGGAACGGAATGGAATGTAATATTATTCCATCGTTTGGGAGGAGGGTTTATAATAAAATGGAATGAAATGAGATGGAAGAGGAGGGTTTCATACTACATCTCATTCCATCCTAAATAGTAAAAATGAGAAACCTTCGATTTGAAGGGTTTAAGATGGCATGTAAAATGATAAACAACTTTTTTACTATATTACATTATAAACCCTTCTTCGAAACAAACTTTCACTATATTATATTATGAACCCTTCCATCCCTACCAAATAACAATTTTATAATATTATATCCATTTACATTCCATTCCATTATAAAATATTCCATTCCATTTCATTCTCTTAAAAACGTTACGTCCAACCAAACATAGCCTAAGTTGCAGTGAGAAGCAACATCGTCAGAGGAGTGCATGTCAGTTTTGTGAGGGCTGAAATGGTTAAAACAAAAAAATTAAACCAAAAAGAACCTAAAGGATCGTGTCATGCAACCCATTCATATACTGAAAAAGCAGATAGTGAAAGCATGTACACCATTATACCTTGAACTTGGTCTCCAAACCAAATAGAAGATCTCACAACTATGTATCCTTCCTCACAACTATCTCTTCTTACTCATAGTTGTGTCTCCTTTAGACCAAGTGAGATGCTCTCCAAGGTATCCACCAAAGACCAATTAGAAGACCCAAAGGTTCCCAAAGCTAGATAGTGCTTCAATGAGTTATTGTTGATCCTTAAATCCCGATAAACAACCCATTTAAAAGGGGATTTATTGCTCAATACATGAGCTAAATGGAAAAGCTTTTTGTTCTTGTTAGAATGAAGACAAAAATTGTAAGTTTGGATGAAGACAAAAGAGAAAAATGAAAAGTTTAAACTGTGGAGAGAGGAAGATGAAAAAACAATAGTTGCTCTTTTTCAAAAACCAAAAAAAGAAAGTCCCATCTTACTTTTTTTGACAAAACTAGGGTTAAAAGGGTCTATTGGAAAAACTTAAATGCCCTTTGCTTAAAAGAAGCAAAGGAACAAAGCATAAGGTTAAAATTCACCAAGGTTTAAATATATCCTCATGTTCTTTGCATGGACAACCAATATCCTTATAAATTTAGCATTGTAAATTTCATTTAATTGCCATTTTGTCACTTCGTCACTTTTCCATTTAATCTCTTGATTCAAAATAATTAAGCATTTGACCCAATTGCCATATAACTATACCATATAATTATATTGTATTATTTTGTTAAGCAATAAATTTATAGGATATGTCATACATATAAGATAAATTTATCTAAGATTAAACTTGTTATCTAATAACATTTATTCTAATACCATATGACGACCAAAATAATTTTAACACTTAAAATTATCATCATGTTCATATCTCCATATGATTTACTAGAATAATTTCCTTTTTCTAATCAAATCTTTTCTAGTGTGACCCATTGGAACTTATATCAAGTTGACAATATAATTAAAACCCCTTTTAATTCTATACATTATAAGCGATATCTAGAAAAATACATTATAATTACTCAAATGACATAGATGATAAGTATTATACACAAATCATGATCCCGAAGCAAAATTGCCCATGTCAATTTTCTTGTCTCATAATAGCTGAATAAATGCAAGATTGGGATATGTCATTCCTGCCAATTTATTCCTTCTTAATTTCCAAAGTAAATCGTAAATATGATTAAGTCCTTAATCATATTGCATGCATACAATATTACTTTATCAAGGTCCCATATATATTATCGTTCATATCTTATATGAGGGACAACGGTATTCTTGATGAACATTTATCCTCTATACAAGTCACATATATTTTAGCATTATCTGTATAGCTACTTGTTATGGTTAGTGTTAGATAATACCAACAAATACACATTTCTCATGTAAGAAAATGAATATATCATACCATAGAATTCACGACACGTAAGAAACATTAATGACATAAACACAATCCTAATAGTGTTTCATTTAAGGTTTATCGAATACCATAATCTCCATCACATATTTTTGTGATTAAATTGATAACTCTTTATTGAATGGCTTGTAGAACATTACCATCATTTAATCCACACGCTAGTCTTTTAGTGGTCAATTAATATTCCATATTAATTACCAAGGTTAACGATATTTCAGATTAATCATTATTTTCATTACAGAGTTCTAAAAACTGAGTCCTCAACTTGAATAATCCATAAATAATGAAAACTTATGGAACAAATTTATATAAACCATCCAATTCATTAACATAACTGTTAGAATACAACCACTTAATGTTTGGCTTCTAGATCATATCACTAACACTACCAACACATGGTGATAATTGTGGCTTCATCTAGAGGCACAAAGAGGAAGGTTGAAGTTAGTGGTGGCAGACGCATGGAGTGATAATGTCAGAGTTGTGCAACCATGACAACTAGTAGCTGCTGGAAGGCAGTGGCTACAAGTTATAAGGTTGGTGACACCAGTTGTGTAACACCCAAATACCCCCTGGGAGGATATGTGGATGCCACCCAAGACAGTACAATCAAAATCAAAACATTTCAC
>JANZLX010000213.1:33010799-33021064 GCA_025531955.1 Erythroxylum orinocense
TTTTGTAACGAAAACGACGTCGTTTCTTACTTAGACAGAATAGGACAGAGTGGGATTGGACAGACGATCCGGACTCGTGGGCGGCGGGCAACAGGCTGGTTAGAGAGAGAGAGAGAGAGAGAGAGAGAGCGACTAAAGTATAAATGTAGGGGAAGAAAATGATGCAAGAGAAGGAGACATCGAAACGTAGTAGACATCGTCTGATCCATTGTTCTCGTGATTAGAAGAATTCTTAGCCATCTGAAATTTCTCGTTCCATACAGTCTCATGCAACCGTAATCAAGGCATAAGAAAGGTTATTATGGTTAATTTTCAGTAAGAGAGAAATGAAGAACAGGTGGGAGGGAAGAATCCAAAAGGAGCAGAGAGAAGAAGAGAGAAGACAGAGAACTTAGAGAGAGAGATACACAACTAATTCAAATTCATTTCGTTATTCCTCAAATGGTTACTGGGTATCAACATTTTATACGTAACAATCCCTCCTACTTCAGAAAACCTTACCCACAAGGTTTAACAGGGAGGTTTACAGAATGGACAAAAAAGATATAATCATATTTTCTTTTTATCATCCATCTCCTTCACAACACCACTAGCAATAACTCCTTTAACATTGTTGAGGAAGGAGACAAGATTATCAGCATGTAGATTTGCATCCCTAGGTGCACCATACTCTTTACCAACTGGGTTGAAATGTGGTTCAATTGACAAGCAACCATTTGTTATGTCTCCAAGAGCATGAACGTGGAACCCTGGTTTCAAACTGGAGACAACTCCAATTACAATAGTTTTCCCATCTCCTTCTTGGGTAAAGAAGAGAGTAACATTAACAACCTCATTATTGGTGAGAACATCAACTACTTTCACCATTAGTTCTGTGATCTCAGAGCACCACCGAGAGAGAAAAAGAGAGAGAGACTTTATGTAGTTTCTAGTTGTGGGTTCCGGAGTAGCTAGAATAGTTGCCCTTGATTCCACTCCTTGTTGCTGCATGAATTGTGTTGTTATAGTTTTAAGCTACATCAGGTCATTCTCCAATTTTTCTGTTATATTTAGAGCTTCCATAAATATTTTCTCGTTCTTGATCTGTGCTTCCATCAAACTTTTCATGTTTTCTTCAATTCCACAAAGAATCGATTCTCTGATACCATTTATTATACAAATGGTTAATTTTCGATAAGAGAGAAATGAAGAACAAGTAAGGGGAAAGAATCCAGAAGGAGCAGAGAGAAGAAGAGACAAATACCGGGAGGAAGAGAGAAGGCAGAGACGACTAATTTAAATTCATTCCGTTCTTTTACATGTGACAAAGGCAGAAGCATACTGCAGTCAGAACAACTCCTAAAAGGTTGGACAAAAATCTACAAATTGAGACAAGAAGGTGTCGTCTCAACGGGTGAATCTTATTACATTTAACAATGGCACCCAATTAACTTAAACCAAAACGAGTCTAAAAATCTTGTAGTTGCTATCAGGTCAAGATAAAAGACAGTTCTATAGAATCCATTTCACACATTCACCATTTTCAAGTCATTCCGATTAGGGTTTCTGGACGAATCTCTCAACTAAGTAATTTTACAAGGACCTTGTACTATTTGTACATCAAAAAGGACTGGCAAAAGATTATGCTCTCTCTTTATATCTATACTACACAAAATTGAGCAAAAAATAACAATCGCATCAAAATTCAGCTGACAGGTAATAGCCAACAAATTAGGGTGAAAACCTACAAGTCATTCCATAGCCTGAAAGCCACAAATGAAAATAGAAAGGTTGAAACCAAACCTTTCATCTAATCATCATCTTCAGAATCTGCAGTAGAAATATACTAAAATAAATTAAGACTTGCAATAAAATGGGATGCAAATTAAGATAATAAAGGCAATGTGATGAGACAAAAAGTAATGTTACTATCCGTGATCGATCATCCGATAGTTCCGTGAGATGGAGTTCAAGATTGTTCAAGGACTGCCAGATGCTTCGCAGATAAAGGTAGGAAATAAAGGACCAAGAACAAGAAGACAAGTAATGCACATTCTTGATGGTAGAAGGGGAATAACTAGGTATAGCCATCAAAGTCCAGTGACTTGTTTCAAATACATACAACTATTAGGTTGTGACTTGGCAATAAGGAGAGGGGAACAACAGAACCTTTCACCTTAAGTTCTAAAAGTGACCTTAGTACCACGAGGTTAGAACCTCCAGTGGTTGAAAATTGTATCATGTTTCTTTTTTCTTTCATGCAACCTACGGGACTTAAACACATGAGGAAAGTAAGAAATACAATATCACTTTCCCTACAGATGACCTTAGGCTCACAAGGCTACTACGTCCAGTAGTTGTAAATTGTGCAATTTTTTTAACAAGCAATTGAAACATACCAGATCTTATATCTTCTCCCACTTGTCCTCTATTTCTCAGTTGTCTCATTATCATTGAGCAGATGAGAACCCACCAGTAAATGTGGAACACAAGCAACATGAGCAGCATTGTATTAAAGACGTAGTACACTGATCTATCATACATCTTTCTTAAATCCAAGACGTCCAAAGAACCAATACTGAAAAGCCAGCCACATGTGAGCATAAGTTAACCAAAGCCATCATAAGCCAAACACAAAAAGATTAAGTGATGTATTGAAAACAAACCTTGAAGATTTTATAACCCAAAATGGGAAAAATATTAGTCGCAATATTATCCATGAGATGGCAAACAATCCAAAGCACATGCTTGCTCCAAGCTCGTTCCCAGAATATTTAAAAACTTTAGCAGCTTCTAGGAACACATCACTTGCATCATGCAAGGCAAGTACAATGGACCCTATCCGGAAAAATCTGCAATTGGAAACAAATATACATCCACGAGAGTTGTAATGTCACTCTGTAATTCTTAAAGGCTACTCTATCATGTAAGGAAGCTTAGGGCAAGATTGAAGAGTTCTCAAGATTCCTATTTTGACAAGACTTCTCAGAGATGTTTTTCCATCTCATTCTAAATATGGTGGTCTACAAACTGTAGAAATATTTAATGTCTTGAAGGAAAAAGAAAGAGAAGAAGCAATATCTAGCAAATGATTATGGACGGCATGATTGAGCTCAGCTGCAAGAGCAAGCCATTGTTGTGGAGACAGAGAACTGTCCCTTACAACTGAGGATAACTAAATGCAACTTTACAGACATCATATATTTCGGGGTGTTTGTTTCTTGTCTAATAATTCTTACATTACAAATGTGGCTTTATTTGTGATCCTAGCATACCAATTCACATTTGAGATGAAGACAAAGTCAAGTTTCTTAGTAGGCTGATGCTCACGTAATTTCCAGGGAGTTGTTTGTTCCACTTGGATGTTTAACGTCATTTGCATGCCACGAATTTCAACAGCCTCTCGCATCAAATTTTAGTGTCTTTTGATGCTTCCCAATCAGTAAATATTCAAAGGTTCCTTCCTCTTAACCAGCAAAGGCCTTATTTAAAATGAACAATATATTTTATTATATAGAATGATAAGATGAAAGCACAAAAGCACAAAATATAGAACACTTCAAAGGGAAAGTCCTTGATGTGGACATAAAATATGTTCATCTCACAATAACTGAACAGACGACTTAGTAATAAACTCCTATCCAAGGGAAAAGTTAATTATTGCAAAATTGGCAAAAGTAATTGCTAGAATTAGATCTTTTTAGTAACTTGCAAGTGTAAGTGAATAAGAAAGTAGATATAAAGAGCATGCAAAACACATAAAACTTAAAGGATTCACCTTTGCATATCTCAGCGAAAGGACACACACAACAGCTTTAACGCAGAGCTAAAAGTTTCACCACATCTAAAAGTATCTTCAAGAAGGAAGAGAACATATAGAAGAAACAACATTCGACTCTTGAGTGATGAAAACATGACAAAGATCTTGACTCATGTAAAGAAGTTGAGGAAAAGAATGACTATATTCCTGCAATGACCCTAAGAATCAGAGGACTGCATCACAGTTGAGGTTTACCTTGCAATATATGAGTAACTGATCAGGATAACTGTTATGACATGATGAGACATCATCACTGAAAAATCCTTCCTTCTCGTTTCCCATGTAAGGAGAGCAGCAATACTGTAAGTGTAAAAACCACATTGGCACATATAGAAGAGCTTTAGAGGTAGCCTGAAAATGCAAATGTGATTCACGTCAGTACAAAGTAAATAAGATCCCAGAGAAGCCTTTTCTGAAGTATATATAGATAATAGAACAGCCTCCTATACCAACTTATCTAGGAAAATGTATCTACTTACTGTTGTGATGATAATAATTATAGAACAAACAACTATACGTTCTAAATATACATATTGTACTATATGAAATACTCACTTCAGTTCTTGCTCTGGCCATCCTTTGAAGTATTCTCCAATGTCTTTGAACCATGGTTCATTGTAGGTGATGTTTAAAATCCAAGCTTCTACAGTGCCATAGTACACTAGCTTCCACATTGATTCTGAGCATTTTCCTATGGTTGCTTTTGATGTCTCGTCAATCCGTGACTTAATGGCTTTACTGTTTGAAAACCATATTGCTAGCCTCTGAACAAGTGTGAGGTTTATCACAAATATTTCAATAAAAGAGGAAGTGGTATATATATATATATATAGACACGCGCGCGCACACAATCTATTACCAAACAATGAAACAAGACAGTTGCAGAATAGTCCAATCTCATATATTAATCAGTTTTTAAGTAGTCAAAAAGCATCAGTCCTTTGGCTTTAAAATAAGAAAATAAAGAAACTCAAATTAAGCAAAAATGGGTTTTTTGTTATCATTTCTATTTGAACTTCCCATTCCAGAAAGATTCATGCTAACAGAGTAACAGTTGATTAAAACAAAAGCTCAGGCCAAAACTTCAACATCTCTCTGTCTCCGACCTCAAAAGGCCTAAACTAAAGAAATAAAAGTTAAAAAGAAAACAGTTATCCAATTAGCAACAGGTTCCATAAACAATTAATCACATAAACAAATTCTGACAATCACAAAAACAACAAAATGCATAACGTTTTAACTGAAGGAAATTTCATCTCATAATTCAAAAGTCAAACAGAAACAGAGATTCATCGTCAAGCCTTATCCCTCCAGTTCCATTCCCATTCCAGTTAATTAGCTACACACCTTCAACTGAAACAACCAGGGACGTAGCTACATGGGCAGTGGTGCACTGGTTCCAAAATTTAAAAAAATTAAATTATATATATATATATACGAATTTATTTGAAGGCTAGTATATTGGAACTCTAAAATTTTAAAAAAATTAAATATTTAGACCTCCTATTATAAATTTCTGACTCCGTCGCTGTAAACAACACTCCCTTCACTCACCCAAATAACTCACTGCACGCAACAGTAAACTCAAAACTCTGCAAAAACAGTAGCATTAAAGAAACAGCGACCATACTCTGAAGATGAATCGGTCCAGTAAAAACCTTGCAGCAACGAAACCGAAAGCGAAGTAAAACGCGACAAGGAAATGCGACAAGTGCACTGAGCCACCGGAGATGGAGTCCATGCGAGAGATTTTCACTGCAACCAAAAACGAAAGCTTGGAGACTTGTAGAGCATCAATCAGCTGATCAACAAATCAGCCGCGGCGACTCCTCTGACTCCACTCTCCGAAGAAAACGGCATTCGGTTCACTTCTCCGACGAGAGCTAACGGAGATCTGAAACTTGACCAGTTTGACTGGAATGTTAAGTGTAAGAAAACGGAAAGTAAAAGAATTCTGTTTACGCGGTTAAGCAGGAGAGATGCCTTATCATGTGCTCTATACATTCGGGGCAATGCTATGTTGTACGTAAGATTTACTGTACACATGGCGCATTCGCTGTTGGATTAGATGATCGTAGGGATGTGCTTCGTTGGTGGGGTCCACATTAAGACACATTGCCAGCGCCGTTCCGAATCTTAAAGGAATGAATTGAACTCAACTTGGGAACGTGGGGCTCATCACATGTACGTTTACTGATTATGTCGGGTTCGGGCGCGTGGAATTTGTTTTTATTTTTGTTTAATAAGAATGAAAATGGAAACTGTCAAGGAAGTGCGAGTTTGGAGTTGGTTTTGGAATGGAATTAAGACAAGTTTTTTAAGGTTTCGTTGTAACTCTCTAAAGTCAATAAGAAATCAACGTGAGCAAAGAAAAGATAATACAATTCCCTAATCTTCCACTTCCTCTTCCCTCTCTCTAGGGACAGCGCCGAAGTGTTTTATTAAAATGTCAACGACTAAAGGCACCAAGTCCTTGCAAGGAACACCCTTCTTATACACATCACCCAGATGTGACTCGCTCCCAATTCTTCCTCCTAAGAACACATCTGCTCCTTCCACAACCTTGCCATTTTCATCTCTTGTCATGCACCCCATGAACCCAATGTCTGCCACCTGCACTTGCCCACAGGTATTAGGACAGCCTGTCCAGTGCATTCTTACCGCTCGCTTCACCGATACCAGCCTCTGCACTTCCTCCGTCACCTTCACAGCTCTAGCCTTCGTTTCTATTATTGCTTGCCCGCAGAACTGGTTGCCAGTGCATGCCACCAAGCCTTTCATCAGAATAGGTGGCTCCGGTGAGAATCTGTCTTTAAGCAATGGCTCTTTAAGTAGTGCTTCCACCTTTGCATTTTCAATATTGGGAATTATGATGTTCTGCTCAACAGTTAGCCTGAGCTCACCAGAGCCGTATCTGTCAGCTAAACGACCTAACTCTTCCATGTCCTCTGCTTGGAGACGACCAACAGGAATGTGAAGACCTACATAGCTAAAACCCTCTTGCTTCTGAGGATGCACACCCAAGTAGTCCCTCCTTTCCCATTGCTTTTCAACCAATTCTTCCGAAGAGGCTCTCTCCAACTCTTGATGTGGCATCCTTTTCATCACCTCTGATCTGAAACCTTCTATGCCCTGAAAATTATACAACAATCGCAAATCAGGAACTCAAAATGTTCAAAACTAAACAAAACATCATAAATGAAGAACATATCTATGACAGGTACATCCAAACCAAATTGAATGTTTCGATGTTCCTTTGTCATACTTCACATAAAAAATGTGAACTATCACTTACAAGTTCATCGATCAGCCACATCATCCTAGTCTTTTGCCTATTCCCTCTGGTTCCCAGATCTCTGTAGGCCTCAAGTATTGCCTTGCAAACTGGGACCACATCATCTGCTGAGACCCATGCATCGAGAGGAACTGCCTCAGCACACCTCTTGGGACTAAAGAACCCGCCCACCAGTAAATTGAATCCAAATCTTCCATCCTTCATGGCAGGCATGTAAGCAAGATCATTAATGTGAGGATGCTCGTATAGCTCATGGGAGCCCACAACACATACATTCCATTTCCTAGGTCTGCAAATATCGAAACAATGGTTGAAATACTCGAAAACAAATCTCCACTATGATTAAAATTTCATCTGCTATTCCCTCTTCAAGAAAATTAATCCAGCTGACATCCAGTGTGATATCAATTACAGTATCAATATCTGGACCTACAATCTCCGTGAATTCACGTTCAAATCTCAACTTTTTAACTTTCTATCCAACTCTGCCAGTGGCAAGTTCTTAAGAGGACTCTCTGACACAGATATACAATCAAGTAAACAATAATAATTTGTCTGTTCTGAAAGTGTTATGCGGGAAGGTTACCGATAAACTTACAAGTTAGTAACTGTAGGATTGCCGCAAGAGTTTGCAGTGATAAATTGGGAGAGCAAGTTGGTGTAAGGCCGTGTATCGACAATCTCATATGGGTCAATTCCAGCAAGAGGATTTCCGACCGGGTTTCTCACATTGTCCATCCCACTCTGCAGGCTTGTCAAGCCAACTTGAGCAAGACCGTCAAGTATTTCTGGCACATCAGGTAGAACAACCCCACGGATTTGCCAGTTTTGCCTGGTAGTCACATCTGCACAGCCATCCTTTCCATATTTCTTAATAACACTTGCTAAATATCGCGCGTGAGCACTGGTTGTTACTCCATTTGGTAGCTTCAGTCTCATCATAAACCTACCATCTGATCATGAAAAATTAAATAAAGTACAACAAGAACAAATTAGTGTTAATTCCTCAATTCCGTACACATCTGACAAGAACTTCACTGCCAATCCGTTAAATATCACAACTAAATTATTTGATTACTTTTGACCTGATGGATTTTAGCTACTCAAGTGAACTTGTTACTTAGATGGTTGATATTTTCATTTGAGCTCCAGACTGGAATCAGAACGTACATTAAACATTTTGTTCAAATTCTTCTTCTTTTGGAAAAAGTGCTTAAAGAAAAAGGGCAGACAATGGAAAAGCTCAATCAAATGTTACCGATAAAAACTTACACTGATGTTTTCTTCTGTGAAAGAGTCCAAGCCACTTGAGGCGAACATCAATATCATCCTTGGTAACCTTAACTTTATCAATCTCCTCCATTGACAACTTAGCTAATTCCTCGATCCCATTTTCCATGAAAAGCTTCATTGGCTCCTTCTCTAACTTCACCTTCTCTTGAGGGTTGATACCCTGTCTAAACTTCTCTTTCAAAACCCAATAACCATCTCTGTCCTCAACTTTCGGCTCCAACCTCCCTGCGTCTACCTCTTCCTTCATCGGAGCCATAGTTTGACCAGCAAACAGCCTTGTTTTTGGCCTTGAAGAAGAGGAAGATTGCAACAATGGAGGTGAAAGAATCCTAACAGAAAGGGACGACATGGTGATGGACAGTAGCAGTGATAAAGATCACAACTTTGAAATATAACTCAGAAAAGGAGCAACCTTTGAAGGTGACAGATAAAAGGGTGGTGGAAAGAGAGCGAGGAGAAGGCATTTTATTGGACAGTAGAAGGAGAAGAAGGGGTTTTCTTTGGATTTGTGGAACAGGCTTTTGGGATGTGTCAAGGGTCATCATGTTGAAGTTCTTTCTTAAAAAAATTTCAAGGCGTGACTGACTGATTGGTCTCTCATTACAACTTTCAGTTTGTCCGTTGAATGTTTGTTTCGTAAATCAACCGGATTTGGCGGTAAAAGATCATTGGGCATAACATATTTACACTGTGTTGTAAGTTCTGTAAAATTCGTTTTTGGATCCTAATACGCAATCAGATCAGAACCAAGAATAACATGTCGGTTTGTTCATCAAAGGAAACACTTTGGATATTCTTCGCTATGTACCAACAATAATTGAGAGTATCTGAATTTATGTTTTAAAAGATATTAGTATAAAAAACACACTTTTTCCTATTTTACACAGGAACAGGATAACATGAAATGTTATTTGGGACACGCATCTCAAAGTGGAAATGAGGAGCTCAAATTGACTTAACCCTCTAAGGAAGCCAAGAGGCAGAAACTGAACCACCGCCACAAAATGAACATCAAAACATGTGGCTTGTAGCTTTCAGGACCATGGTTTTGACCCATTACTTGCTCCATGAGTCGTTTCGGTTTTTATTTTTCCTCAAAGTCACCCTTTCGATTCCTTCGTCAAATCGATTTACTCACTTCATTGTCCGAAGATTCCGATATTTACTGTCTTGCTTACATCGTTTCTTGTTGTTTTTAGTTTACTTCTTTTTTTTCAATTAAATCATTCAGTATTTGACGTCACACGAGCAATCGACTAATCTGAATTTGAGCCGGGTTAGACCATATAGGCGGCAAAGCTCTCCCTTACAAGTGCAGCTCTATTCTCAAGACTCGAAACCGAAACTTTAGTTAAGGGAGGAGGAGCTCCAGTCACTCCACCACAGCACTTTAGTTTATTTTAGTCCTAGAAATAGAATCATCCCAAGAATGTGTATAGAGCTTCACATTAAAATAATAACTAAGTTCGGATTTTGGCAGGAACTTATTATTCCTTCTCATCTCGTGTACTAAAGATAATAGGGAAGATATTCATCTCGGGCTTCAAGTTCTAAGTAACTTCCATGAGTCTAGTGAAAAGATGATGATTTGGTTAGGACAGAAGAGGTGAGAAGATTACAAGGTGTGTCCCAACTTGTAATTTATTGTTTACTTGAAACAGATAAACCCTCCTCATATGATAAAGAAGGCATAATCAACACCCGACGCCAATTGTTACAAATAAATACAATTGACGATAGAAGACAGAGTATTATCATCTAGGGGGTGTGTGGAATCAAAATACTTTACTTGCTAGACAATAATTGTAACGCCCCAAATTATGGGTTAGAAGACATGAGTACAAATTACGAAATTGGCATGCAGTCATGATATTTTCC
>JANZLX010000213.1:33072004-33092891 GCA_025531955.1 Erythroxylum orinocense
AATTCGCAGTCAGCGCGCGTGGAGGAACAATACACGGCTAAGGGTTTATTTTGCAGCAAAATTGAAAACATAAGGTTGATAGAGTAACATTTTATATCTTAGGGTTTAATTAGCTACTTTCGTATAATACAGGGGTCGCTACAGCAATTTTGTCATTAAATTTTCAAGCACAAAAATCACATTTTTCACAATAATCATATTTATAGACACATATACCGGGAAATGTCATGAATGCATATACAGTCATGTGCATATACAGGAATTACTATTCATGTGTAGGTGTAGGCCATATTATGCATGAACATGCTGAGACAAGTTTACACACTCATAACCTGTCCCAAATGACTATTCTACCATTCCCATCGGTGATGGAATGTTACACAAGGACTTCTCCTTTCCTCTAATAGTAATGTTCACCTTAGTGCCTACTGTGATGCTGATTGAGCTGGTTGCCTCATGACTAGGCATTCTACCACTAGATATTTCACTATGCTTGGCTCCTCTCCACTTTCTTGGAAAATTAAAAAGTAACCCGCCGTGTCCTGCTCCTCTGCAGGGGCTGAATATCGTTCTTTGGCCACTACAACGAGTGAATTACTTTGGCTACGAGTGATTCTTTCTAATTTGGGCGTTCTTCATAATGACCCAATGACGTTATTCTTTGACAATCAAGCGGCACTTCATATTGCTGCTAATCCAGTCTATCACGAACACACCAAACACATTGAAATTAATTGTCACTTTGTCCGCGAACGATTACAATCTAACGATATTGAGACTTGTTATGTTCCTTCTCACAATCAACTAGCAATATCTTCACCAAAGCTTTGGGTCGAGACCAATTTCACCATCTTTTAAGCAAGTAGGGCATTATCAATCCTCATGTTCCAACTTAAGGGGGAGTATTGAATTGAATGTAAATCAAGGATTTGGGATTTGTTAATATCTTCTAGGATTTGTTAGCATCAATTAGAATCATAGTCAACTGTCAAATATGGTAAGTACTGATTTCTAGGATTAGACCTCTCTCTTTTCATAGACATGATTGAAGCTTGTATATTTGTATATATATTCATCAATAGTCAAGAGGCTTTTGTATATATATTCATCAATAGTCAAGAGGCTTTTGTATATATATTCATCACTGGTCAAGAGGCACTCAAGCCTGACAGTTTCATTTTATCAACCACGAAGACGTACCAGTACTGTAGTCCCACTCATCACTCACTTAGAAGAAGCTCAAACTGAGAGTACCAAAAATGGTAAATGGGACATTGTACTTTGTTGCTATGATATAGTATTGTAATGGTGGAGGAATCAAGAGTGTGCCATGTGGTGAACGGAGCCACACTAGTCTATCAGTGATGGAGCCTGGAATGTTGGAGATTACTCGTATCCTCTGGATAGGGACATTGGACATTATTTATATACGTGGATCTCTGACCGTTATGAGTTAAACTATGTAATTATATGTTTTATTTGTAAACATCATACTCTCTCAAAGCCTAAGCTTTAATGATCTTTACGAATCAATATGGCATAGTGGCCGCACTTACCAACCGTTTGTGGTCCAGCAACACAAATCCAAACCCGACGGCTAACATCAAATACCATCAAACAGACGCATCTCACGCAATTTTATCCTACTATTCCCAGTACCAACCGATCCAACGGAAACAACCTCAACTAGTCACCATCCAATGCCCGTGTCGGAAAGCTCAATTCCACGGTCGTCATTGTCCCACGTTGCTCTTGTTCATTGGCCCCAAGTCACATCAGTGTTTCATCTCATTCATGATTGGTCCACGTTATCAGATGTGCATTGTTAGGACAATATTTTAGTGAGAATACAATTAAAAAATTTAGAAAAATATGAAAGAGACTTGAAATTGGAAGCCCCTTAAATGCGGGCAATAGACACCTGGCGACTCAGAGAAACGACACACTCTTCTCTTGCTCTCCTCTTCTCTCTCTCTCTCTCTCTTCTCATCCCCTATTTTTTTTTTCACGCCAAAAAATCCAATCTTTTTATAAATTTTTGTTGGAAAATAAGAGGTGAGCAAAAGTAATCCAAGCTTTTATCTCTCCCCCGCCCTCTCTCTCCCCCGCCCTCTATTCCGTCTTTTGTATTATTACTGTTGTATTTTCATTTTTATATTATTACTTCTTCCCTTTTATGATCTTTTATTGCAATAAAGTTTGCATCTTTCCCGCTGAAATTACTTGTTGGAAATTGGGTTGTAACAAAGTTTAGAATTTGAACAGTCGATTCGTTTACTAGATCCTTTTCTTCGGTTTGTGGAAACTTAAACTGAGTGATGAAAATGGGTTTGAAGTTGGATTTTAGCTTTTCTTTTCGTTCACTTTTCTGCTTAAAGTTGCAGGGTTTAGATGTTGTTTTTGATTTGGAAGTTGGGTTGGTTTAAACTAGTGATTCTGTGGGGTGAAAGTTTGACTTTTGGTGATGGGACGGAGATGAGGAGATGGAAGTGAAAGCATGAAATTTGTGGTTTGATTTTGTAGCGGTGATCGAATTTTTGGATCTGGAATATAAAAGAAAGAACCTTACTTTAATTTGACCCGCGTCAGTTAGCTAGTTGGATGGACCTTTTGTTTCTTTATATTCTAACCTTGTAATTTAGTGCACTTTGAAGTATTTTAGAGTGATGCAAATCAAGTCTCGATCCTTAACTTGGCTTGCTTTTAGTGTTTTCTTCTTGCTTTTTCGATTCTTAAGAGTATTGAGTCTGTTGTGTATATTTTAATTGACATGGGATGCTATACGAGATTCTGCATACTTGAATTTTGGAGCCATAGAACTCGGTTCTTCACTGAGCTTAAGCGACCTCCGCTGAAATTTGGATCTTCCATGGATTTCGCAATTCTGAGGCCGTGACGCTGTTTGTTATGAAATCCTATCTGGAAGTTTATCATACTTCGGTTTAGTCCAACTATTGCTAATTGTATGCCAGTTCTTGCTCTTTTTTCTCCTGAAAATTGTAGTTGACGTGAAAAATTGAAATCGTTTATAGTGTTTCTTGGTTCGTTCTTTTAAATGTTTGAAATGAGAACTTCTGACGTTTTAACTCTTACAAACAACAACTGAGTCATGTTGCTGTTGTTGCAATTATCAATGGTTTGTATGCAGTTTATAAATTTATGGCTGTAAACTTGGTCTCCAAATTTAGTTTGGTGTCACTCCCCCCCTTACGACTTTAATGGATGTTTGGATATCATTTTGTAGAAGAAGCTTAGAGGAACGAGATTCCAGTTTGATCCACTTCAAACGGGTGAAGTTCTAACGCTGCTTGATTGGTCCTACTGTTTTAACTGCTTGAAAATATTTGGAAATGGAGTCTCATTTGAACTTCAAGAACTTTGCTAATACCCCGCCTGGAGAAAGCGGTGATGCAAAGCCTCCAGGAAATCCCCTGCTAGTTCGGCAGCCTTCAGTGTATTCCTTGACCTTTGAAGAGTTCCAGAACACTTGGGGAGGAGGGCCTGGGAAGGATTTTGGGTCAATGAACATGGATGAACTGTTGAAGAACATATGCGCCGCTGAAGAGACTCAGGCCATGACAAGTTCTATTGGTGTTGGAGAAGGAAGTGTTCCTGTTGGAAATTTGCAAAGACAAGGATCATTGACTTTGCCCAGAACAATAAGTCAAAAGACTGTTGATGAGGTGTGGAGAGACTTGATCAAGGATACTAGTGCTGCCTTTAAAGATGGAAGTGGTAGTGTAGTACCAAATCTGCCACAGAGACAACAGACATTAGGAGAAATGACTTTGGAAGAGTTCTTGGCAAGGGCTGGGGTAGTGAGGGAGGATCAACAAATTGGAAATGCAAATGATACTGGATTTTTGTGTGAATTATCCCGGTTTAACTATAGTAATGACCCAAGTTTAGCTCTTGGGTTTCAGCAGCCAAATCAAATGAATGGGATTGTAGGTGCTCAAGCATCGGCCAATAACAATAACTTACTCGCTCATCAGCCTCCTAGTTTAGGACTGAATGCGGGAGCAATCAAATCATCTCAACCGCTGCAGAATTCCCATCAACAACATCCCCAGTCCCAACGACTACCACTCTTTCCCAAGCCAACCACTATTGCATTTACATCCCCTATGCAGTCAATTCATAATACTCAGATTGGAAGTCCAAAAGATTCAGTTGGGGGTATGCACACGTCAATCAACAATAAGTTAGTTCAAGGTGGAGGACTGAACCCGGTCAGTTTAGGAAGTTCAGCTGCGACAAGATCTCCTGCAAATCAGATATCACCCGACGTCACTGTAAAGAGTAATGAAGATACGTCCTCGCTATCACCAGTTCCTTATGTGTTTCCTAGAGGAAGAAAACCCAATACAGCTTTGGAGAAGGTAGTTGAGAGAAGACAGAGAAGAATGATAAAAAATAGAGAGTCGGCTGCTAGGTCACGGGCTCGCAAGCAGGTGAATTTCTTGATTGAGCTACTATATGCACAGTAGCAGCTAGAATATCTGTTTCATCACGTTCATTGCACTGGATTTTGTAAGGGTTAAATTTACTGTAATGTAATTAAAAGGTCCTCTCTTTTACTTTTATGTGTGTCTGATGAACATATGATGCACTAATGTGGATGGAAGTTCCCTTTTTTGGGGCTTTATAGAATACTGTTAAATGGATTTGAGAAACCTGCCACAAGTGACTCTTTAATGGTTTATGATGGGAGTCTTTTGGGTAAAGCATTACATCAATATAGCTATAGGTGCAGAGCTATATCCCTCTGGTAACATGTCTTTTTGTTTGTGTTTTCAGTTTTTTATTTCATTAAATTGTTCGAAAGATAGGTTGACTTCGAGTCTTTTCGGAATAATTGCAGAAGCGAAAGAAATAGTGTTAGACAAAATGCAAAAAGCCTAGGTGCTAACCATGATCAAGCTATTAAGCTTGCATTAGCCACCAACATATGAATTTAAAGCAATCAATTTTAATACTACCTGGTTGGAAGGAATTTTGCTGCAATAGATGCAAAACTATTATTATTATTATATAAATATTTAATTAGATGTTTTAAGAGATTGTAGTCTATTACTTAAGAAACTTGACCATAGGCTTGTGTTCTAGTTTTGGTGCATTAACTGTTGTTCAGTTCAGGTTGCAGAAACAACTCTTATTTCTATATTTATATTTCAAACTTGTCAGCAAAGTGAGAAGATCTTTAAAAGAATGTTTTTGTTAAGTTTTTTTTTTTGGTTAATCATGCAGGCATATACCATGGAACTGGAAGCAGAGATTTCAAAACTTAAAGAACTGAACAGAGAATTGCAGAGAAAACAGGTACGCCTTGTTAATCTGGAATCCATACAAAAGTTGGGTTATCAACCTTCCTTGATGTAACTTTTGTTGTTGCAGGCAGCAATGGAAATACAGAAGAATCAGGTGTGTCTTCCTTCTTTGTTTCTGGTGAAAGCTTCAATGACATGATATTGATGCCCATTTTATGCTCTATAAATTAAGCATAAATGCTTTGTTAATCTAAATCTTAAGAACATGCAATGATAAGGGTACAGGGTGTGCAAGACATGCTACAATGGAATTCTTAATGACTCCCTGAAAGTTTCACTTGATGACTGTTTCCATTTCTATCAGTGTTCCTTGAAACTTATCACAAAAATCATGAAGGAATTGAAATAGAACAATAAGCACCCTTCACAGCAATTTGTAAGATGGAGTCACTAGGTTCTAACCATTGAGGATTTGGTGGCAATTTGTAAGATGGAGTCACTTGGTTCTAACCATTGGGGATTTGGTGAACTGCGTTATCTTCTTTCTGTACTCATCCATTTTAAAGGATATTAATGGTTCAACCTCCTCAAATATATCTGAATATTGGGAATTAATTTGATCCTTTTTTAAAATGTGTTAAAAGTAAGAATTCAACTGTGTGATTTCTGTCCTTTGTTTATTATTCTGGTATTTGGAAAGTTGCTTTCTGATCAGTTTGGAAATTTTTAGATGCTGATTATCCTTTTTTTGTTTTTGCAGTTCAAGGAGACAAATCGGGCCTGGAGTGCTAAAAGACTAGGCTTGAGAAGGACATTAACAGGCCCTTGGTGAAGTCGGTGGATTGGTCTTAGATAATGGGACAGTGCTGATCTCAAGAATGCAATATGAGGCATTTGTGGTGTATAAAGATCGGTCAGCTGATCGCATTTTATTCTAGGATGGCTTGGTAGTGTTATTACTAGGAGTTGAAATTAGAAAATTATGACTTTATATTAGTTCTACACTCTCATGAATAAACTTGTATGTCATCTTTATTAGCTTATCTTTGATTATAAATGGCCATGTATTTAGACAAGTCGTGTTCCAGGCTGCAACACTCGGAGCTTTAGCACCTTTCCATTATCTACCTTATAGCTTAAGAATGCCAGACATGCTTAGAAAGAAAGTAAAGTACGATGGGAAAAAGGGTGTCAAGTACTAAAAAGATGTAAAAATTTGATGCCACTGTCTGCAAAAATATGATTCCAATGATGTCCCAAAAAAATTAAAAAAAAAAAGACTGTGAGTATAGAAGTGGTGAGCGCTTTCCTGCTCCAACTCTTTTTGTCTCATCCTTTTCCACTCACCAGCTACGATTAATCTACCTCTTTTTTGTCTACTTTAACTCTCACAAATCTCCAACCTTGTGTTTACATTTATGTTTTCTCAAAATTTAATCTTTTTCCTGCTTCAACTCCCACAGATCTCCAACCCTGCGTTTACTTTTCTGTTTCTTCTCAATCCTCTAGCTTTTGCGTCTTCTCCAGCTCCCAACTTACATTTAGAAACTTCACTACTCAAATCTGTTTTCTCGTTTTCATTTCAGCTCTCAATCATTCTTCAACCTAGTCCTTAACTCCCCCTCCTCCCCTCTTCTTTCTCTACATACGCCCTCCTTCTCCATAGAAATCTGTTCTACCCTTCTAGCTGTTGGGATATTTTTGTCATTCTGCTTGACTATTTTTCCTCTTTTGGTAACTACTTTTCAAAAATCTTTTTCTGACACTGCTCTATCTTCCTATTCTCTTGCCTGTCAACCATGTCTGTCCCTTTCCTTTGTTCAGCCTTACCCACCAAATTTCCAATGCTACCCTCCCAAGCCTTAGCTACCCCCAAGCTCCTTGAAAAGGGCTCCTCCTCTTCCTTAGATTTCAAGAAGAGCTAGAAGCAAGTGATAGCTAATGATGGTGACATTGCCCTCCATTACTCCCCACTGAAAGAAGACCAAGGTAGATTCATTGTTACGCCTGATGTGGAAGTTTTACAAGAAGTTGAACGTTCATGAGAATCCTTTCTGGTGAGATTCTTCTTGGAGAGAAGACCTCCTTTTCGGATGCTGCAAAAATGGGCAACCAATAGTTGGAAGAGTAAAGGTCTGTTAGAGGTACTGCTAATAAATAAAAATTTAGCTTTATTTACCTTTTCCTTTAAAGTGCAGGAAGTTAGAGTCCTGGAAGAACGTCCTTGGCATGTGATGAATCTTCCTATGTTTCTTCAAAGTTGGTAGCCGGGATTCTAACTTGAAGCAAAAAAGCTAAAGTCAATACCTTTGTGGGTTAATTTGTATAATGTTCGATTGGAATAACAAAAGTGTTAGTATGATATCAAGCTATTTGGGGCAACCACTATGCATGGAGGAGAACACAACAAAAAGGAAAAGGCCAGGTTATGCTCGGTTATGTATTACTATGGATATTTCTAAGGATTTGCTAGAACATATCCCCATCATGAGGTTAGGCTTTAATGGTTAATTATATGAAGAAAATGTCACGGTGGGTTATCATTGGAAGGCTTTCTTGAAGCTACAAGGGAAAAGATGGGTACCAACAGGGAAAAGGTTTAAGGAAGGGAGCTATAAAGAGTTAATGGGTTTAGATCTATGTGATAATGAAGAAACTGATGTGCAAGAAATATGCCAAAATGGGACACAAGAAGGGCCAGTCTTAACTGACAAAAATTAGATGGAAAAATTTGGTAATGAGGAGTTGGAAACTATCCAAAGTGTTGCGGCATTTATTGACTTAGATGAAGAAATCTATCCAAAGCAGAATTTTGTAATAAGCATGTGAAGTTTCTAAGGAAAGCAAGTTAGTGGTTTTAGAGGGAGAAAAAGGGGATGATATGGAGGTAACCTCTTTTTCTTCAACTTTGACTAATGCAGAAGAGAGAGAGAATATAACACAATTTAATAGGTTAAAAGGAGGAGGGGTACTAGGAGCAAAGGCCAAAGCTCCAAACCCATCACATCATGATAGTAGTCTGGCATGTCAGAGGCCTTAATTGCCCTAAAAACTCTTGGCCTTAAACGATTTTTTGGCTAAGGAAAACATTTAGCCTTTTGTTGTTTTGGAAGCAAAAATCAGATCAGAGAATCTCAAGAATCTTAAAAACCTAGGAAATAAGTGGCAGTTCCACACTAACCATCAAGCTCATATTTTTGGCATAATTATTATTAGGTTTGATCCTCAAATAGTAGATATTGAGGTGTTGGAATTGGAGAAGCAGGTTATGCATATGAAATGACATTTTTTTGAGCAGAATTCTTTCTTTTTTGCATCAGTACTGTATGGTTTAAACCATATGTTTCAAAGAAAGGAGTTTGGGGAGGGTTTATTGAGGTTCCTAAGAAGGGTGGTAGGTCCTTGGCTCATTTCGGGAGATTTTAGTTCTACACTCTATAGAATGGAAGCAGAAGATCAATTTTCCTTAAGAAATTACTCTACCGATTTTAAAGAATGTGTTGATCAGTTAGGAGTTCTAAACCTTAAGGCTATTGGACATTTTCCTCCTGGAGTAATAAGCAGTCTAATGGTTGGGCACTCAGGAAAAAGTTTGATTGTGTTATGGTCAACTAAGCGTGGTTACAACTTTTCCCGAAAAGTAAAGCATTGTTCCTAGACCTTATGTTTTTAGACCATACCCCAATGTCTGTGGGGGACCTATTCCTAAAGGTGAAGTGTTTCCATCCATTTAGATTTAACAACTATTTGGGGAATGTAGAGGGATTTTAGAATCGTGTGAGAGAAGGAGTAACAACTAAGGTAAATGGAACCCTTCAATTTCAATGTATCCGGAAGTTGAAACTAATCAGAGAGGCCTTAAAGAATCTAAAGAATCAGACATGAGAGAGCACATTTTGGGCCATATCAGTAGCCAGAGATAAACTATCCCAACTTCAACATATTATCTCCCACAACCCAGGGGATATTCTTCTTTTATCTTAAAAGAAATTAGCCTTGTCTGCCTATTGCAAGCTCTAAACAATCAAGCCAGTGTTATGGAGTAAAGGGCTAGGGTGAAGTGGCCTAAAGAAGGAGATAAGAATACTAAATTCTTCTTCAGATCAATTATTACTAAGGAGAACTACACTTCTATAAAGGAAATTACTTTACTAGATGGGAGGAAGTTAAGTAAGCATGAGGATTTGTTGAAAGAAGCTGAGAACTTCTTCAAAGATTTCTGTCTCTCGAAATGTATCTATGAATACTCAGTACTTGGACTCCATTATTCATACTAGGCTCTCAAATGAAGAGAAGAAGACTCTATTAACTAGAACAGTGGAATATTTGGAGATAAAAGGGGTAGTGCAACATCCCGTTACCTATGGTAAGGCTAGAATATTAAATTATAAGAATTTTATGTGGAATTCTTATACACATTTATTGTGAAATAAATGCTAAATTGAAGAATATTGGTACACATGGTGAGGCTAGAATATTAAATTATAAGTACGTCATGCATAAGTTAATTGTGAAATACACATTTATTTTACACATTCAAATAATTGTACATGCATTCATTGATATTTCCGAGTAAATTTGATTTAGAAGTGGAAATTGTGGATTAAATTGGAGTGTATTAATTGTGATTTGGCAATTTTATTATATTTTGAAATTTTTGGTGAATTATTTTGAACTGAAAATTTATTTGGTGGTAAATTTTTATTTGGAGACTATTAGTAATATTTTGGAATTTTTAGGAATTTTAGAAATTTTTTTGAAAATTTTGGAGCATTTTTAGACTAAGAAAAATGGACAAATGACTTGTTATTAAAGTAAGATATTAGGCAGAAACTGTCATTGTTCTCTCTTCGGATAGCTTGTTCTTCACTGAATTTTGGTCTTCATTCTCATGCGGTGATTTTTTTAAAATAGGGTGAGTAAACTTCTAAGTTTCTGAGTTCCATAACTGATTTTTGTGTGTGATGTTTTGCTTGTTGGAATTAAACACATGCATGAGATAGATGAGTTGCAGTAACTATGCATAAAACCGTAGGTGAGTTTTGATTTTGGTGTTTGGTTTGAATATTGAGTTCTGAATTGTTTGAGAGTAAGACGAGCGAGAATAGGAGTTAAATGAAGTTAAAGTGTGGATAAAAAAATGAATGAATATGCATTGGAGGGAAGTATGAGAATTTGAAGATTTATAGTAGAGAGAGAGAGGAAATTTATGAAACTTTGGATGTTAAATGTTTGAAGTATAATTTGAGTCTAACTTATTGCCAAGGTTTTTCTAGATATGGAAATGTAGAATGGATGGTTTAGAAGTAAGAAAATTAAACCAGAAAAAAAAAAGAAAAGAAAAGAGGAGAAGTGCAGTTCGATGAAGAAGATGATGAATAATATTAAAAGAAAAAATGTCTAATTTTGGCATTTATAACTAATGTTGCATTTTGAGTTGTTTTAGCATAAGTAGAAGAGAGGAAGAAGATGGAGGAATGTTGCTGCAAAAATGAGGAGAATTACGTCCAAAAACGTGATTCTACAGTAAAAGGGTGGTAGTTGCTTTTATAAGTTTATGAACAAAGTATTTCATTGAACAACCTTGAGTCTTTTGCTTATAACCTTTTCATCCGAAATCCAAATAACTTGAAACTTGAACCAATGGATTCCTAAGATATTTTTCTCTCTCAAAAAATTTTTAGAGTTATTTGAATTGATTTGAAAGTGATTGATAGGATGAAAGTGTGGAAGTCTGCTGGAATGATATGAATTGGAAAATTTCATGATCATGCTTTGGTTTTATAATTATAACTTGAGTTGTAGATTTCTGAATGAGTTGATTTTTAATTCATATTAAACTAGAGACATATGTCTACAACTTTCTTGAAGAATTCGACTTTTAATTCTGTCTCTAAGATTTTCAAAATTGGCATGTAAGTGAGTTATAGCTTAAGCTAAAGTACTATCGGGGACATAAATCATATCCTGTGGTTATTGAATAAATTGTAGTGATGTGGGCTGAATTAGGCTGAGTTGTCTTTCTCAAAGTTGTAGCTTATTCTCTTAGCTTTAAATTAGTATAAATTTTGTAATTTTTGGACATCTAAGCTGAAAGATATGGGTTGTACAATTAGAGGGTATGATCATGTACTAACTAAAAGTTCAAATGTGTATAGTCTATGGTATTTTGTGCATACCTCATAAAATACTGAATCAAATTAGATGATCTTGGAGTCATTAAAAATTTAATACATTGAAGAACAACTTTTCAGAAGGGAGTTTTGCTTAATTTTTTCATTTACCCTATCAAATTAATTATGCAAAGTTGACCCGAAATTATATGGGTAAAAAATCTGAAGTGGCCAATTAAGTTATGTAATGGATTTCACATTTACTTTATTATGGTCCAATTTATAAATACAAATGACGTTAATGAGGGCTTTGATATCTGATCGAATCGATGATGAGAATTTCAATAAGATACTCGAAATTGTCATTGAACATGCATTGGGCATACTTTCTATACATTGATGTGCATAAAAGAACATTTTGTACATTTGTGAAAAAAATGTGATATTTGTGAATGTGTTGTGTATGTTTTAGAGGAGCACATCGGACGTCAGTCGGACATTGCCGGACCATCCAAACAATAGCTTATTGGAGCATACTGTGAGTCAACCTAGATGAATTTCCTAGGATTGATTTGATTTGTTAAGTTTCTAATTATTGAATTTTTACGTTTTGTTTCTAAATTTCAGACTTAAAGTCCGAGGAGTAAATATTTGGGATTGTATTGGAAGTGTTCTAATTTGTTTAATAATTCTGTATTATATATGGATTCTTAACGAAAGTTGAATGTCGGACTTAGGTCCGAAGAATGTGAAATTCTGATTGTGTATTATGCTATGTGAATTCTCAACGAAAGGTAAATTCTGAATTGCTGCATTTCATAAAATGCATGGTCAGATAAAGGCATTGTGATCGAAGTAGCCAGTATCAAGCGCTTGCACGTAGAGCTTTGTTTCGTGGTATATGATTCTACACGTAGAGCCATGCTGCATGATATATGTTTCTGACTGAGCTCAATGGGCCAGTATTTGCATATGTGATATGTGATGGGCACTCAGTTATAACAATAATAACGAATGTGGAACCTCATATGCATTTATAGTTGTGTATATATGTTCTGATTCATAATTATTAAATGATGTGTCATGATCGTGTGAGTATTTGGAATATACATCATCTGCATGAATAATTGCGAAATATGTTATTTGTGTATGTGAATCCAGTGAAATCATCAATGATGGTTCACTCATTGAGTTCGCAAAACTCATAAAAATTGCAACGTGGTTTTTCAGGTTCAGAGGAGTTATCCAATTAGACCAATTGGAGTACAACCACTACAAATGAGCATAAGTTAGGGGTCGGTATCAGTTTGCACCTGCATATGTATTTCATTATGTTGTACTGAAAAGTGTAATCTTAAGTGTTATACAATGTGTATGAAAATGGTTTTTGAAAGATATTATAAAAACAAGTATTTTGTTCTGTAATAGGCCCAAGTGATTATTGAAACTTTGATGTGTGTCAATAGTGTTTGTATCTTTTGTGATTGAAATTGTTAAAAATAAATTAGGCCGAAATTGATTATCGATTTTTCACATATAAGTTTATTGTTTACGAAAAATTACAATGGGATTCGACTGTTTACTAGTTTAGCATGCCACTCTTGTGGGATTCCTACTCAAATATCACTTAGGATGTTGGGTTCGTGTCTTACGAGAGTGGGGTGTTATATTTTAACCTTATATTAAGGTTCAAACAATCATCTCCTATAAAGATTACATCAACTTCTTCATTATTGCCCACCATCAAATTTTCCTCCTCTCTATTCAGCTTTCTATTTTGTATAAATCTGTACATTGATGAAGCAACATAATTAAAGGCTCTACTATCTAGCCACCAAGAACTTGGTGTAGTTAGAGCAAAATTAGACTTATGTATCATACAAGCCATGTAGTTACCTAATATCTCTTTCCTTTCTTTCCAGGTTTTATATTTCTAACATTCGAACTTTTTATGTCCCTTCTTCTTATAAAAGAAACATCTCAGACTCATACTCTTTAAACATCCTCAGGACCTCTAGCAATAGTAGATTGACTAACATCTAAATGTGGAACAAATTTAGTTTTCGTACCTTTAAATTTGCAAGACTTTATTGATCCCTTGGTTCGACTAAGGTTACATGAGTTGTATTCTTTAGCAACACAATAGGTAATTAATGCAATTTTGTCATAAGCTTTGTCCTAAGAATTATATGTGGTAACCAAAATACTAAACTATGTTAGAAGCGTATTCAACGCTTGGTGAACTATACAAGCATCAAGAAGATGAATATTTAACTCCCTTAGCTTAGTCTAAAGATGGACCATCCTAATTATATCTTCTTGCTCACTCCACTTGCTCTTATATATCTTATAGAGTATAATTCCTTTAATAAGGTACCTATTTCAGTATTAGAGTATACCATATATCTTTGTGAGACGTAAATAGGAAATCCTTTGTTATATTTAGTTCTAGAAGTCCACTTAGCAAATGGTGTGGTATAGATCTCTTGATGGTCAAATAACACATCCTTTTTTTTAAATCTTTTCTAGGCTCTATATGTTGCTTTCTCAACCTTTGAGTTCATAGATGTAGATGTAGATGGCCTATCCTTCACCATAATCATTTTGATGTCTATTATCTCTAGCACAAATTCCACATCTTCCTTCCATTTCTTATAATTGAAACTAGTGAAGGTTTCTATTGTGACACTGTTATTATTTACAGAGAAGGTGGCTACAAAATTGAGAACCTAATAATAATAAAAATGTAGGATAACATCGATAGTCAAAGCTACAAAATAGTATATGTAGTGGGCATCTTATCAAACATATCATGAAACACCTATAAGCTGATTATATAATACATGAAGATAAAACCTCCATATAAAATAATCAAAGTACACACCATTAACATTTATGATTATACTACCAGTGGGGGAATAGATCAATTAAGTAATATCTTTCGTCCATCTTATGCCTTTATGCACTTCTCAAAGTCTTATATAAGGCTAACACCTGTGGCATAACAACCAAACATAAGACCAAAGATATACCCAAACATGCAAGCAAAACAATTCAAATAATAACTTAAAAGGCCACTGTGGTGACTACATTCTCATTAGTACCCAAATGAATCCACAACCTTAAGAGCGACACTTATATATTATCCTCACATTCTTCTATATAGATATAAAATATATGACAATTTACCGTTCATAAATGCAAAATCCTTATGTACATTCACACTATAACATATCAATGCTTAAAACATTATCAACAAACATTATTTTAGAATTCATCACGAGAATATCTCGATCAAAGAGATAATGGTGTGATACTGAACGATAAATACACCATATGAGATACCAAAACCACATGTATCTCTTTTATTTCAAGTCAAATGAATGAAATTCACTCAAACATGGCTTTGATAACCTTATTTGATTTTTTTGAAGTTAAACCTTGTTTAATACCAATGTAATAAAACCATAAAATTTAAAAAAAAACTCGCTTTATAAATTAAAAACTGACCCAAAAGAACTTGAGGGACCATTTTGTCAATGTTGGAAATGTTATGTTTTATTTGTTCTGTAGTGTGTTGAAGTCAACAACTAATGTCAGCTTATGCATGTAACAGGATGGCGCGTGCAATGCATGCATAGGGACTCACAAGTCTTTGGATACGTAAGATATGTGTATACCTTCTGCTAAAAGCGCACAAATGTGCACTATCTCTTTAGTGCATAAATCACACGAGCGATTATGTGTAGATGTGCTAATTGTCTTTAGGCATGTGTGGCCTACACGCCTGACATGCCTCCGAAGCCTGACTTTAGCATGCGTTAACTTTCTAGCGTGCGTTTATTACACGCACCATATGTTGAATGCATTTTAGAAACAATTAACTGTTTTTCATTGTTTTTCCCTCCAATGGTCAAATACATATGATTTTTAGTGACATTTTTTGGTGATATTTTGCCAAATTTTGATGATATTTCACCAGAAAATCACCTCGAAGTCCTTTTAAACCCATTTTCACATGACATTTATTCAAAATCAATTCAAACAATAAATATGCAACATATATAAGCAACAACAATTAATATCTATGATTTCCTTATAGAGAAATTCAAAAATCTCTGTTCAAATTTATATAATCATGGAACTGCTCTGATACCATGTGTTAGTCATAACATAAACTTTAATTATAAACCGAGGATCAGCCATGAACTTGTATTAACATAGAAAATGAAAAAAAAACCCTGCTTTGCTATCCATTGAATGATGAATAAGTTGTTGAACTGCCAAGCTCCTCAATGTACGAGCAAGCTCCTGAAACTTTCGATCAACCTTTATGAAAGTTGTATGTCCTTATTTCGTTAACATCTTTTTCATACTTTCTTAATGCGTAGACCTTTTAACAAGTTAAACTCAATGCCCACGAACTTACCTAAGCATGCAGCAGGAGACCTTACCAATTATTTATATTAACTTTATTAGGCCTCCCCATCGTAGGCCCAATAAATAACCAGCCATACTAATTAGAGCCCTTTTTTACTAGACTTCATCCTATTTAACTGGATCTTTTTTTAGCTTCTTTATTACCATTTATCTGGATCAAATTTGATTTTTTAACTTTAGAACTTGTCATTAATAATTTTCCTTTTAAAAAATCATGAACAACTCAACTTAATTGTGAAAGAGTAATGTATTTAGTGGTGAGCTCAAAACAACTCAACTTTTCAGTGATTTCCTTACCCAGTCAAGGATTCCTTTGTTTTGTTTTGTTTTGTTGATTTTCTAAATTTCAAGGCTCTTAAGCTAGTTATGAGTTCAAGTAAGAGGATTCCAAACCTGAAAATGTCTATTTTCTTAGAGGATTGTCTTGTTGAGAGATATTTTGAAGTTATTGTCCAACAGTACCTCTTATAGCATTTGAATATTAGAGTCTTAGTGATCCAATAACTTAGCCAACCATAAATCTCCAACAACTCCATAAATAATCATCTGGTAATATATTTACAGCCTTCATAAGTAATCATCTAGTAGTATATTTGTAACCAAAAATCTCCAACAATCACTTTGATGAGGCCTTAACTCCCTTTATATGCACAATAGCTCAATGCTCCACAATAAATTATTCTTTTGGATAATGAAAGGAATTATATCAAGTTCACTAAAGAACTTATTAATCCAATTAATACTTTCAACTAAATTAAAATTTTATTATGGCTTAGTTAGCAACCATTCCTACAATAAAATGTTTCCAATATTGAATGATAATGTTCTAAGTAAAATAGACCTTAGTTATGATTTACTTCTAAAGTTAATATCCATATAAACTTGAACCCAAGTATTAACTCATACATAGAATAATGGATATCTTTAATACTTCATAAGTATCAAATATCTCAAATATTAAGCATCTTTAGTACATTATCTGTGTACTTGGATTTATAATAGGTAAATAAATTCCAATCTATCTCTATAAATCTAATCCCCAAAATTAAGATGTTAACCTTTTATATCCGACAAGAGTTGTTCTTAGACAATTATATTTTCAGTAATTAAAAATTAGAATTATTGTTCTCTGTGAGCAATATGTCTCTAAATACTCCCACTAAAGATGACAATTATACTCTTACTAACCTTCTTATAGACATGATAAATCTATAATCATCTTCAAAACAATTTGTTTGAATTCATCATAAAAATCTTTCAATGTCTCATATCCTTTCAACTATACATCAAATGAATGAACAAAGGCACTAATTCTAATTGGATGTATTGTCATAAGAATTGAACTTTTCAAATTTCTTCTTACTCTACTACTTATCTTGAGAATTATTCTCTTATAAATATACATTGAAACAAACAATTTGTTCAACAAATCTATAAGATTATATCCAACTTATTGGATATCTCATAACCTTTTATTACCTATTTTAGTTTTAAACTTAATGGAAATTATATGCTTCAACTAAGCATCACATCCTTAAATCGTTTAACTTTGACTTTTCAAAGTCTTAACCTTCCATATCTAATATGAAATCTCACTAATTGATTTAATTGGAAACTTTTGAAAATAAATCATTTTACTAGGCATAGCTATAAAAGAAATCATATTGCATGATACAATATCTCATTTTGTATGTTCCTTTTTTACATAAATTCATACTCTTATGGAATTTGTTTATGAAGGCATTCAACAGAGAATCTCATTCCTTATAGATAACTGAAAATTTAAAATTCACCACAATGATCTCATCGAAGTGCTTCAACGTTCTTAATGTTTAATTTATATTTAGATTTAAACAATGTGAGCTTTTCAAAATTTTTGAAATCAACATCTCATTTAATACATATTACTATATCACATAAAGTCATTAGTAACATAATGAAATATAAGTATCATCCTATTATGAATTATTATCCCATCCAATGCATCATATGTATAAATTTAACAATTCACTATCATCATCATGCTTTCACGAAAGGTTGATTTGATTATTCTTCAACTTAACTTGTTTAACAAGTTTATATGATTTATAATAAAAAAGAAACATATATCTTTTTATATAACTTTATGATTCTCATCATGTATATTTAACCAATATGGCATCAAAGGAAAGTCTCAGTTATCCATCTTTGTATTCTTGCGACTTATGTTAAGCATAAGTCTCCTTTGATCTAATACATACAAACTATTTGTACAAAATTGGATCAACTACTTTTACTCAACAATTTATTTCTTATTATGCTTTGAACATTTTAATAATATTGAATATGAATTTAAAATATTGAATATGAATTCAGTATTTAATTTTGAAAAACATGAATTAGAAACACACATGATCTTTATCATATTTGGTACAGGCAAAAAAGTCATACAATCAATTTCTTCTTACGAAAACTATTATCATACTATAGCAAAGCCTTTAATTGATGTCCATGTTTATGCTTTTAGTAAGATAATTTAAGTGAAACGATTCCATCAAGATACTATACCTTTTAGTTATACTCAATGCAACCTCTTACATCTTGCTATCATAATGTTGACGTATATATTACATGTTGTCCTTGAAGTTTATGAGACATTAGTCAACTTAAAATGCCAATACATTTTGTCATCTATATGATTTTGATACATCTCTAAAACTTTTTCATAGAATTCTCAACAAGGATTATAACAAATTTGAATAATAGACATATAAGTTTTCTATTTAACATAACTTATATCCATAAAATCCGACTCACTAACTCTTAGTATCAACTATGCTAAACAAGGTAAACTCCACTTAAGACAAAATATAACTGTAAGAAAAGCAAGTAATTGATTATGTGTCATGACTAGCAAATAAAAATAAGACTTTAATTGTAACATCTCGCCCCTATATTAAGGGTTAAAACCCGAAACTTCAGTACATGTGAGCTCAAATAAAATTAAGACAAAGCATTTTCTTGCTCATGCATCATGTTAGCATATATGCATATAAATATGGGATGTTTTCGTATAAAAAGTGGTACATGCATTCATTGCCAATTACCGGGTATAATTGATATTAAATGTGATGTTTATTGAAAATGAGGAGTGGAAGGAATAGAAAGAGTGATCTTGGTATGAGTTGTGATAAGGAAAGATGTAGAAACAAGATTGGTAGTGATCTAGAAAATATTGACTCAGTATGCTTCAGTCTTTTAGCCACAACGTTTTCTTTAGTCATCCAAATGAGATGATTCTTCAATTGGATTAAACTAGAGATATATGGCTACATTTTGTATGGAGACACCGAATTTCAATTCTGTCTCTAAGAATCTCAAAAGTTGTCACGAAGTTAAGAATTGGTGCAGTATGTTGGTGTATGAAGGGGAAATTCGCCTTCGGACTTTAGGGACAAATTTGGGATTGATAAAAATGGATTTTGGTAAAGATTCCTTCTGTAAAGTTGTAGATCTTTCTTTTATCTTTCCAACGGTCTATTATATGAAAAATTTAGATATCGGAGTCAAAAGTTATGACCTTATAAGTAGAGACGTTCAAGGAAAAAAGTAGACACAAAAATCAGACGATGAAAAGTAGACGGAAGAAAGTAGACGATGAAAAGCAGAAGGAAGAAAGTAGACGAAAGAAAGTAGACGATAAAAAGCAGATGATAAAAAGCAAACGGAAGAAAGCAGACGATGAAAAGCAGACGAAAGAAAGTAGATGATAAAAAGCAGACGGAAGAAAAAGTGAGATGATACAGAAGTAAGACGACAGAATTAGCCTTTGAGGTCTTCATGAAAGTTGTATAGCTCGAAGTCTTCTTTCCAATGGTACAAAAATGAAGTCAATCCGACATCTGTAGCAAAAGTTATGGTATTCGCACTGAGACATATACATTATAAGTGAGGGCATATGTTGGATCCCGTTTCCGGAACCCAACTACTTATACAGATTTCCAACCTCGTTAACAAAACGGAAACGAAAACGAAAGCGGGAGCAAACCACTTATAGAATTCTTAGAGGACCGAAATAGAAGCGGAAGCAAAACAAAACTAACGTTTTGAAACAAATGCCGACAATCGAGAGTGCAAATATTAGAAAACAAGGCGTTGCATTGGAAACCTCAAACTCAAACTATCTGAAATTCGGTCTGAATTTTTTTTTCTTTTCTTCTCATAAATTTCTATTCTCTTTCTTTTTATTCAAACTTATTCAAATCAATACCCACTCATTCAAAACATAACCAATCCACTCATTCAAAACATTTCTATTCTTTTTCACTTCATTTATCTTAATCATTTCTTATACATATCAAAACCATATCGTTTTCCCTTTCTAGGAATTGTGCTTCATGCAAGTCTCAATTCTTAATCACATTCTTATACTTAACCCGATTTTTACCAAAAATCGGGCAGCATAACGACTGTATTTTGACAGCCCAAAAATTTAAAACACAACAAAAGGAAATTCACTTCTAATATCATAATCCAATAACACAAAGCAACATCGGACCTCCCGTTCGGCATCCAAACACCAGCAATAACACACTCCTATTTCTAAACACTTCATACATCCTCAATCAATAGTTTTAACTCAATCGGAACACAATACAATCATATACATTTACTGACCACGAGCAGATCCATTCATAAACATTTCAATTCATATATAACTCCATAATTTACTTACACATATCACAAAATTCAATTCATACTCGTTTTCAGTACAACTGTATACATTCTTTACATTCAGACTAAAATACACTTAACTGGTTTTCTAATCATCCATAAAATCTAATACAAACATCAAACGTTACACATAAATACGAACATGCAAAAGTCGGACTATGGTCATACTCGTCTTCCATCCAATCTCCTGCGTAAAAACCTGGAGATTTGGGGATGAAAGGGGGGTGAGCAAAAGGCTCGTAGATAATACATTTATAAACTGAACAATAAGCGAAAAAATATTTTCTTTTCAAGCTTTTCAAACATTTCCCATTTATTTCAAAACATATTGTCTTTTCAAACTTTTCATAA
>JANZLX010000213.1:33097628-33123068 GCA_025531955.1 Erythroxylum orinocense
ATGCCATCATATAAATAAGCACCACTTTGAGATCAATTAACCCATCATCATACACAATTTATTCAACAAATCATCAAGAACAACATGCTACTTACTTGAGTTGGCTTCAAAATCTTCAAACACCATCAAACCCTAACTCCTTCCTCTTCATAATCATCAACTTTCATGGAGGAATAGGTTAGGTCTTTGAGTAGCAAGGTGAAGGAGACAAAGAAAATGAAGTAGCAAGTGAAAAGAGAGCAAGATTTGTCACTAAAGGAAGCGGAAGAGAGAGATGTCGTGGGGATGAAGAAGAAAAGAAGAAGAATGAAGAACAAAGCTAAAAATTAAAGCAATTAAGGGGGTGCATCGATTTGAACAAGTGAAAGAACAAATAAAGTGGTCTTTCACTTAAAAAAAATGTGAGTAGTAGGGCAAGTGACACTTGTCACTTGCCACATATCACTCCCATAAGGTTCCTTGAATTTTTAATAACCAGTCCATTTTGTCTCCAATTTCTAATCCAATTGACTCCCAATTTTCAATGACACTTATCATCAAATCCCAATGGCATATATACAAATTTCCATCACCATTCGACTCCTAATTCTACTACTATTCACCGATTGTTCTGCCACTTGGCATTTTCCGGGTCCAAAATACCTTAAATTTAAGAAAATTTCCAAATTTTCTCCAAAAATTCTAATTCACTTCTTAACTATTCCCACTCAATTTTGAAGGCACAAAGCTATAGTACACATCATATTCACATTAAATCAATTATTTATACCTAAAAAATGTCAATTGAGTGCATGGACAACTAATTTGATGTGTGCAATAATCAAATTCATAAATGTGTATGCCGATATGATGCATGAGCATGAAATACAATTTTCCTCATCTCACTTGAGCTGACATGTACCAAATTTTAGGGTTCTAACCCTTAATAGGGGAACGGGATGTTACAAAGATTCCCCACTTGGCTTCAAAAAAGGTTATCAAGCTAAGTAAGAAATATAAATGGAGGTTTTAGAAGCTCATAAGTGAATGTTGGGCTTGCACTAATTAATGGTTAGTTAAAAGCCCAAATGTTCATTTAGAAATGGGCTAGACTTTACTTTAATATAATTGATTAGATTAATTATATTAAAACAAATGCTTTTAAGAATTGAAGGATCAATTTTGGTTTTATTAGGGTTGATTATGCAGCTGTGCATTTGACATTAAAATGCTAAATAAAGATGGCCTTTATTATGGTTTATCATCATCAAATGGAGTTATGAATTTACCATTAAATGGTTTAATGGTTATCTTTTAATATTAGCATTTAACCTATTAGCATTGATTGAATTTAAGAAGAAAGATGCACATTGGATGGACCATCCTCCTTCTTACATCTCCAAAAACTGAAATAAAAATGATAATATTAGGTTAATAGACTTTTCATATAGTCATCTTAAAGATAAATGAGAAGAGTCTCATTTAATGGGTTCTTTATGATTGATTAAATGAAGAAATTATGCATTGGATGGAAGACTCTTTTTTCCTTGGTGGTTAACCGAAAGTGGGAGAGTGTAAGAAGGTGTTCTTACAATTTTATCACTCTCTCTCCTATCTTGCATGAAAAAATTGAAAATTACATGAGAAGTGTCTCATTGTTTCCTTCTTTCTTCTAAGACAATACTCCTCCAAAGTGCTTCTTCTCCTTTCCCACCAAAGGATCTTGTTAACCAAGTTGTCCAAGAAGAACAAGTGGTAGATCAAGTTGGTTGAGAATACAACAACAAGGAGAGTATAGATTGACAAAGAAAAGGATTCATGTAAGGAGAGGATAGATTGACAAAGGAAAGGATTCAAAAGCAAAAGCTTTGGATACAAGAAGAAGGAGAGGATAGCACGGCGAGGAATTAAAGCTGTAGCGAAGAAGTCGATAATATCAGTATCTTGTTCATGTTTATTATTATCCTTATACCATATCATGTATGGATTGGCATGATGATTTGGATATATTGCTTCTGCTACAAATATGATTTCTAAAAAGTTTTGAAATCTACCAGATCTCCAAATATAGCATGCTTTCTTTTTCCAATCCAGCAGATTAAATGTATCAACAATTAAGTACATATCAAGATCCCCCGCACTTACCTTTTGACCATCATCAAGCAAATCATTATAATCAAAGCAACAAATCAAAAACACTTACTCGTTTTCCATATTTCCTAAATATAGATAATCATTAGCAAAGATGGATAACTTTTAAAAACCATAGCAAGAACTCAACACTTAACACCTATACTCATGATTAATTAACAATCATTACCTTTAATGTGATGCCCTTATACCCCCTAGGAGGATACAGGATGCCACGCAAACAACATAACATACATGCATACAGAATCGAGACAAAACCAAAACATATGAAACATTCATCAAGCATTCTCAAAAGCTCAAAGCAGAAGAAATTTAGAGCAAACATACATCATAATACACTGAGCTTAATACAACTTATTCCAAATCGGAACCAGCCTGAATGAAGGATATTACAAACCTCAAATAAATCCAAAGTCATATACTTCAAAGACAAGCCAAAAACAAATTCCAAAAATTCAGTTTTAAGAAAACAAGTCTCAAACTCCATTGGCCATTGCAGTTGACTCGTCCTAGTCCTTATGTTACTCAAAAAAGTTACCGTCTAAATTACCTACAAAAGCTCCCTGTTTGTTTATTGCCTCGAAGTCCTGGCAATATCTAGAATAGGTCGCTCTAAGGGTTCCTTTAAAACATTCAATACAAAAATATATTACTATTGTGCACATTTATGAATTCAGTTATGCACATTCATGTATACTGAACATGTATGATGCAAGTTTCTTATCCTTAATCTTATCACATTATCTATTATGTGAAATCATACTCAATCCCTCAATCCAGATTTATTTCACAATCCACCTTAGGTCCACTTTGCTCAATTATTCTCATCAATAAGGTGAGGTAATTAGGTAATACTTCCTTCTAGAAAGTTTTCCCTCTTTGTCTTAGGTTTCCGATGATACCAAGTTCATCCAATTTGGTATAGTATTCAATGAGTTATGCTCAAAGTATCACAGACTATACACATTTGACATTTTGACTAATGCATGATCATGCCTCGAAGTTGTACACCTCATAACTCTCAATTCCAATATCCAAAAATTTCAACCTTTATACCAATTTAAAGCTAAGAGAATAAGCTACAACTTTGATAAAGACAACTTAGTCTAATTCAACCCACATAGATACAGTTTATTCAATAATCACAGGACATGTTTTCTGTCCCTGACAGTGCTTCAACTTAAGCTACAACTCACTTTCATGCCAATTTTGAAAATCATAGAGACAAAATTAAAATTGGACTCCTTCACAAAAGTTGTAGAATTATGTCTCTAGTTCAATTTAAAACAATAATAATTTCATTTGGAAATCTACAGATCAAAATATACCTAAAATACCGAAGCATTTTCAGAAGATTCCAATCGTCAAATTCCAGCACACCTCAGCATTTTCATCTTAACACACCCCTTTCTGGATAACTTTGCATGCTCTTTACGATAAGGAAAATGGTGTATTTCAGTAATACTTTCTTCTATAAAATTATTCCGTTGTGTATCCAGTTTGTAATGACACCAAAATTGTACAATTTGAGTCAGTATACTGAAAGTTATATCCAAAAGAGCTCAGACTATTTTTAAACTGTAACAGAATTCCTAACTCTAATTCCACCCATATTTTGAGATGCTTAGAGATAGAATTAGTATTCGGCTTCTTCAAAAAAGTTGTAGAAATATGTCTCTAGTTTAATATTAATTAAGAACAAACTCATTTGAAGATCCACAGTTAAAGTTATAATTGAAATATAACAGCAAGTTCAGTGAAAACACTTCATTTCTTCCAGCTTTTCCACAAATAGACTTTCGGGTCAATGTTACACGGTCATTTGACAATGAAAATGAAGGATTTAGGCCAAACATTCTTCTAACATTTGTTCCTTTATGTCTTAAGTTTCTATTAATACCAATTTTATGCAATTTGGTTCAGTATTTTGAAAATTATCCCTAAATGACTACAGACTGTTCACAAACAGTGACAAATTCCAGATACTCAACTTCAAGCTAACTTTTGACACAATTAGTGGCAAAAATCAAATTCGACTCCTTCATCAAAGTTGTAGATAAAAGTTTCTAGTTTAATATAAATTTAAATTAATCCAATTTTGATACCTATAGAGAAAGATATAACTAAAATACCGAACTTATCCAGTAGAATTACTCACCCAAACCAATTTTCAGTATCAATCATAGCATCAAAAGACCTATTTATTATTGAAATAACTTACAAATATGATGATCCAAGCTTCAACAAAGGTCCAGAAGTTGAGAGGGGGAGTAGGAGAATGAAATTTCGTGTGAAAGAAGCCAAAGTGAGGGAGTAGGCTGCTAAAATGAGCTGGAGTGTTTCAGCTATTGCTTTGCTAAGTGTCCTTAATTTATCAAACCACATGTCTTAATGCATGTAATGCCTCAAGCCACATCTCTTAATGCATGTAATGCATCAAGCCACATGTCTTAGTGTATGTAATGTCATTTGAGTAATTAAAATGCTGCCACTTGTCACCTATAAAACCAGTTCATATGTCAATCATCCAATGGTGTCAAATGTCACTCATTCATTGATCCATTTGTCACTCCATAATTTGTCTCTTAATTTCTTTATTTTTCTTAATATAATTACCTCAAATTTTCAATAGCTTTCTAAAACATCCAAAATGTCTTAAAAAATACAGAATTAATAATAATATACACCAATTTAATAATCCAAGACAATTAATCCATAATTTAACAAAATTTCTAAATACCCAAAATATTACCAAAATCTCCAAATCACATTTTAACATTTTATTCGCGTCAACAACTCAATTATACCCGAAATGTCATGAATGCATGCAAAAATATTGGTATGATTCCAATAATGTATATGATCAAATAAGCAAAAACACAATTATGCCAAGCATACCATGCATTGAAATTCCTTAATATTCTAACCCCTAATATGGGGCGTTACACTGCCAAGTTGATATAAGTTGCACAGTACTACACAAAAGGACATGCTTAACTAGGACTATTCTTAGATGGAACATCTACAAAATGGGAGTCTTTCAAAATCATGATGACTCGCTGATGATCGAGGATTGGAGCTTTTGCTTGATAAAAGACGGGTTGGAGCACCTTGTTTCTATTAGGGAGTTCCAACTTTGTGCCACTTAATCTTGTCCATAAATTTGTGTGAACCTTAAATAAATATGTGGATGAGATTTAATGGAATAGGGTATGAACTGATTAACCAAAATAGAGGATTTGATCCTATAAAAGACTAACTAGTTCTTTCAGAATGTGAAAACTTAAACGATATTCCATTTTTCTTAAGATAAATAAAAAGAAATCATATATGAATATCTTTTATGACAGTCCTTGTATCATTCAACATGTACTGGATATGTCTAACAGTCAATCACAAGAATTAATATTCCGAGGTTAAATGAAGACTTGATGGAAGCAACAAAGGATTGTTTGATTTTGATGCCAGGAGATGATAGAATAATTTTAGAAAGAGCAAACTTGACTTTCAGAAATAAGCGTTTGTCAACAGATTCAAGAACATTTTGAGCACTTCTGGGCATCTTATGAATTGTCTTGCTTTATCGACTGGATTCATCTAACTCTTAGGATAGTAAAAAAAAAAAAACTTTAGCTACACTTATAGCTCTTGTATGATCAAAAATCTTGCTTATGATAGCCAATGAAAAGCCTGTTAGTGTAGCGAGTCACTTGGTTGTAATCAACTTGCCATCAATCACTACTTTGGCACCATTAACCATTTGATTCGTTGGCTTTATCAGGACTGAATGATGTTCAATGGCTTTCTTATCCTGTTTTACGATAGGAGAAGAAAAGCTTCAGAATATGAATGCTTAAAAGATGATGAATTCAGTTAGTTTCAATTACCTCAAGTAGCATATATTCTTTCATGGAGCATCTTCTAAGGACTAAATTTTTACAACCTGTCAATGATGGGTAGCACTCGTACATGAAAAATAGGAAAGGGAAAGTGAAGAGAAGAAACAAAAAAGAAGAGGGACAATATACGCTCCTCCTTTTCATTCAATTTTCATCATATTAGTGATTACAAGTATAACGAGTATCACCTTTGATTAAAAGTCAACTTGTTCCATTCATAACAACTTCTACTATTTCCTACATACATTATTTATTTAGCTAATAAAGTAACTCAGTTAAATAGAACCACTAACCCAAATTAGCTTGTTGACGTTACGCTTGCTTTTCCAAGTCTCAACTAATTTGGTTCCAATTACCATTGTATCATTACCTTCTTTGTCAATAACAACCTTGTCCTCAAGGTTAATACTAAAATAATGGGAATTTAAATCTTATTGATCATTCCCATAAGTATCTTGTAAATTACTCTTTGATTAGGACTTGCTCTAACTCTTGTCCTTGGGATTCCATCCAACATTGTTGTAGAATCTTCTCAGACTAAAATATTGGTTGACCTTCTATTGCCAATTTAAGTAAAGGGGTAAGTGTGAATGTAACCTCTCCTCGATATGCCTTCTAGAAAGAGTGTGAGTGTAACCTCTCCTCGATATGCCTTCTAAAGAGAGATGTGAAACACTAGGCGAAGTTGCAAGTGTTCAGACAACTTTAATTTATGCACCATTTATCCAATCTAACGTAGTACTTTAAATGTCCAAAGTATTTTTTTGGCAAACTTTGTGAGGTCTTTCTCACGATAGAAAGTTGTCAATATGATTGTAATTTAACAAAAGACCAATTGCCAAGCTTGAGTTGCTTCTCCACTGTTTTCTTATTAACTTACATTTTCATTCAGTTTTAAGCCCTTGTTAAATTTGCCTTTAATCTAGCTAGCAAGGTTTGCCTCTCTAGCAAACAACCTTCAAATTGAGCCATTTTGGATTGTCCAAGTAGATAAGAAGGAATGGTAGGAGGATCATAGCCATATATAGCCTCAATGGGGATAATGTCAATGGAAGAATGCACATAGATGTTGTAAGGCCATTCTACCTTGTGGAGAATCTTACATAAAGAATGGGGATTTGCACTTGCAAAACAGGGCAATTATATTTTCAAACACCTATTTAAGATCTCCAATTGACCATCCATTTGATGATGGGAAGAGCTGTTAAGATTAAGTTGTGTAATTTGCAATCGAAAAAGCTCTTTCTTAAACCCACTAACAATAATTGGATCCCTATCACTCACTATTAAACTTAGTAACTCATGAAGTTTTCTAATTTCTCGTGAAAAAATAACAACCAAATATGAAGTTATGACTCCTATAGTCAGAGCTATAAAATGAGCATATTTTGGTAGTTGATTGGCTACCACCCATATGGAGGTTTTACCTTAAGAAGGTAGAAGATGAGTGATAAAACCATGAAAATATCTTTCCAAATATGAGAGGGAATTGAAAGTGGCTAAAGTAAACCCATTTGTTTAGTTTTAAGGTTCTTAACTTCTTGAAAAATTTGACAATTCTCTACAATACTAGCACCAATTTCCTTACCTATTTTTTTTTATAGATAAACTAGATAAGGTCTTTGCTACCCCAACATATATGTCTGTGAAGGTGCAATGATATTCTTTTAGAAGAAGTGATAATAAAGAATGACCATAAAAAATAACTATCGCCCTATGCCTCATAATCATCCCAATAATAAAGTTACGGTAGTTGGTAAATTGTTATTGAATCTTAGTATAAAGTTCCTTTCTCTTGGGATCCTAAACATAATATTGTTTAAGCTATTCTAAAAAGGAAAATTCTTGTCCAAAAAATGCTAAATAAGAAGCAACAACCCTTAAGGAGCAAGCTAATGCATCTGTAACTTGATTTTGGCTACCAAGTTTGTAGAGAATTGTATATTGATATCTAAATAGTTTGACCAGCCATCTTTTTGCTTAGGTGTCTCAATATTTTAATTCATGGGGCTACACAAACTTTGTTAATCTATATAAATGATAAAAGGCCTGTCAAGAAGGTACTGGCGTCATTTTTTGATCAATTCAATGATTGCAAACATTCCCTTGCATATGTTGAAGCAACTCGCATATAAAGGTCAAGTTTCTTGCTAAAATATGCTAAAGGATGACCCTGTTGTAACAAAACTGCATCAATAGCAGTAAGAGAAGCATCATTCTCTAATATAAAGGGGTGCAAAAAGTCATGTAAGAAAAGCACATGTGCTGAAGTGAGTTTTTGTTTGAGTTGTTTGAAGGCTTATATTGCCTCTTCTATCTAAGTGAACTGATCCTTTTTATCATATCAATAAGTGGAGTTGTAAAAGATAAATAATGTTAAACAAACTTTTAATGGTAACCCAAGAGACCAAGAAAACCTTAAAGCTCTGATAACGTTTTTTAAAGGGGTCAAGCCATTATTGTCTCAATTTTAGCAAGGTCAACTTCCACTCCTTTTCTACTAATAATATTACCTAAGTAATCTATGGATGGGTAGGCAATTGAACATTTAGATAGCTTGGCATAGTACTCGTTACTAGCCAAAAAAGATAGTAGTCAACATAAATGAAACCTCTACCGACCTATGCGCTAGCAAGAATAAACTATGGACCAAATTGTTTATAGTGTCTTTGGGTTATAAAACAATAAACATATATGAGCAACAAATTTATATATTTGGGCTGTAAAATAATTGGACTTAGAGAATTGGTTGACTAATAACATAATTAGGGCTTATAGAGGAAGAGACATATATATATATAACATTATACATTAACTAATATGATTAGTTAAATAATAAAAGTTATTGAGAAACAAGTTTTCAAATTTACTTATTTTATGAATTTGAATAAATGTAACAATATTTAGAAGTAAGTTTTCAAACAAATTATAAATTTATAACGATTAAGATTGATTAGTCAATCATAATTAAAAAAGCTTTGAATTGTATTTAAATTATTAAGTTCATGATTTTAATATTAATTCAAATAATTGTATAATTAAATAAAATTTATAATTTGAATTGATTAATTGGATAATAATTAGAAATAAGCTTCTAATTAAAATAAAATAATTTAAATTTAAATTTGACTAGTTCAATAATAATTGAAAATATGTGTTTTAACTAAATTACAATAACCATAATTTCATTTTGTGTTTAAGTTCATTATTGTGTTAGTCAAACCATTTTTCTATGATTTTTGAGTTTTGTGAGCGACTTTCTCATTTTTAAAATTTTATTTTCAAGAAAATACTCATTATGACAATGTTAGCCAAAATTATGTGAATTGCGGCACAGATAAGAAGAGTTGCCATCATATTAGTGCATTTATTTCAAATATAATACTTGCCTAAATAAGATCTAACACAATATGTGATCACCATTAATAACTTAATACAAGAGTTGTATTTTGGAGGTTGTTTGTCTTTTGCGGATGTTGAAGTGAAGTACACAACTTTACTCTCAACGTTGCCTATTCCAAAAAAATATAGTTGGTTAGTGATAATGTTTATAAGAGAAATTTGAAGAAGAGAATTGATTAAGATTTTGTATTATATAAGGTTCTCAATTGAAATAATTAGAAATATTGCACATTGAGCTTTAAGGGCATTATCACATGAATTAGTTGACACTATTCCATATAGGGTTTATTAAAAATTTAGGAGACGTTCATGTTATGTAATCATTTAGTATTAAACTAAGTTATATTGAACTATATAAATTGTGTTTATTTATATATGTCGAGCTTGATGTTTTTTAATTTATCAATATACATGTTAAAAAAATTTCTTGATAATTGTATTCAATTATGCTAATTGGTATTTAGTTGTTATACGATTGATTATTGAGAATATCTGTGATCTTTTGATTTTGTAGGTTTTTGAAATATGATTATTCATTAAATGTGAGTGTGTGAATATGTGTGCGAGTGTGTGCGTGTGTGTGTAAGAGAGAGAGATGATATTGATGTACACATATACTTTTATTCCTACAAGAAACTTAGTATTTCAATTATAGGTATTGTATTAAAGAATATTGTTGCTGAACTCAATAAGGGTGAGAAATTAAATGGTGACAATTATGAAATCTAAAGTATGAAAACGATATGCACTATAAGAGTAATAGGCTATAGAATCATTAAACATAAATGTGGAAATTCTTAAAGAACGCAATATGGCCCAACATAAAAAGGATCATGATGCTTATGGAATATGGTGGAAAAAACTCATTGACTTGCATTACATTGCTAAACATCATAGATAATGATATAATGCATGAATTCCAATATATGCTAAGGACAATCTTTTGCTTTACAAACATTTGTTCTGTGAATGTCTCTTATTTTGTTTTTCTAATTGAAGCGCATCTTTTGTAGATTGCAGACTTAGGAGTAACCAAACATGCAGCGAAGGGTATGGATCCCTATGTAAAATTTTAAAAAAATCTAACAAGGAATATAGTGGATTTATGTAAAAGATAACTTAGGAGTTGTTTTGCAAGGGATTGGAACATGCAAATTAAAAATATGTAGTGGTTGATGTCTAATATTATATGAAGTGTTGTTTGCTCCAAAGATTCGATAGAATCTTAATTATGTATTCGTATTAATTAGTCTTCATTATGATGTCAATTTTTACATAACCATTTATTATGGTCATGAATTTATGTTAGATAATTTTATTATTCTGGATATCATTTATATAAATAATAATATAAGTTTTTCTTTTGTTTACATTATCTAGAAATTCCAATAATGATGTTTGAGGCTTACTAGACTATGTTTTGTTGGTCAAAATTAAATCACTTGATTAGCTAAAAATGGCCTCTTAGGTGATTTACATCAAGTAGATTTACTTATTTGTGAACATTGTCTAGCTAGTAAAATGGAATGAAAGCTACTTGAAAAGGAAATACAAGCTTCTTATGCATTACAATTAATTCATTCTGACATTCATGGTCTAATAAATATAAGGGAACAATGTGGGACAAAATAATTTATCATAGATGAATATACTCGGTATGGTCACGTCTATTTGATTTCTCATAAATCTGAAGCATTAAATTGTTTCATAAAGTATATAAATTTGGTTGAAAATTAATTAGACAATAAAATAAAAGCATTAAGAATTATTCAAGGAAAAAAAATACTTGTCTAATAAGTTTAAGACGTTATGATAATAAAAGTAATTAACTATTCCTCAAACCCTACAACAAAATTGCATTATAAAAATAATGATAAAATGTTATTAAAAATGGTTAATTCTATGATGACATAATCAAATTTATCAATAACTTATTAGGGTGATGCATGGATTAAAACCACTTATGTATTTAATTAAGTTCCAATAAAATCAATTATGAACACTTTCTATAAGCTATGGATAGGTGAAAAACCTTAAATGAAAAATCTAAGACCATGGTGGTATATTGCCTAAGTTCATAATCTCTCTCACAAATATGGAAACTAAACCTAAAAGAGAAGAAACATATCTTTTTTAGATACTTTAAATAATTAAAAGGATATATGTTCATTAATGACTGAGATGATAAAGAAGTAACTGAATTTGAATAACGAGATGTCACGTTTTCAAAAAATAAATTTATAAAGCAAGGTGAAATAAAAAAGTCTATTTCTATATAGGACTCTTAATTAGAATGATTCTATTATAGAGAATCATAAAGAGGGACTTTTTCCGATTGGGAGTAATTTAGAACTTGAAGGATTAACTCGAGGTCAATTAAAGTTACAATCTACTAAAAGTTTACTTACTATATCTGATATGAGCGGGAGTAATTAGGAAGTTCATGAACTTATTTCCCATAAACCTTATTTATGTCGTAGTAATCATGGAATAATTTTTAGACGTCATTTTAAAATCAAAGGAAAAATCTATTGATTAAGAACAGAATGATCCAAGGAATATACATTAGGCTCTTATAGTCCTCATAGCTAAAGGATATACATAACAATAGGGAATTGATTATGCTAAGACATTTTTGCCTATTATAGAGTTTGCTTCAATTTGTTTAATCTTAGCTATAATAGCCAGTTTGGATCTTGAATTATATCAAATAGATGTAAAGACTGCTTTTCTAAATAGAGAATTAGAAGAAGAAATCTATAAGGAACAACCTGTAGGTTTTATTGAGACGGGCCAAAAATATAAAGTCTGTTGATTATTAAAAGTGATTTATAGTCTAAAGCAATCCTTAAAGCAGTGACATTCATTTTCATAATGTAATTATTTCATATGCTTAATGAAGACCACTGTCAAGATATTAAGAGATTTAAAAAGTAAATTTGTGATTTTATCTTTATATATGAATGATATTTTGATTGCATGCATTGACTGTGAGTTTGTCAAGCACATTAAAAGACTAGTTGTCATCCAAAATTGAGATGAAAGATATGGATGAATTCATATATTCTTGAAGTTAAGATTTCATGAGATCAAGAGATTATTATCAGTTTCTCAAGCGACCTATATTTAAAAGGTTTTAAAACAATTATGTATGCGTGATTGCAAAGTAATCGATAATCTTAGTACTCAAGACGAAGGTATCAGTAAGAAGTTTTGCCTATCTATACTAACATAAATGAACAAATGAAGAAGCCTCCTTGTTCCAGTGCAGTTGGAAGTCTCATTTATACCATGATGTGTAAAAGGTCAAATATTTGTTATGTTTTTAGAATGGTGAGTTGATACAGTCAAATCCTACATAAGCACATTGGAAAGTAGTAAAGAGAATATTAAGGTATTTAAAAGGTACCATTCATTATGTATGGTGCTATTAAGGCAACGATCTATATATACAAAAGTATATAGATACCAAATGAGGAGAAGATTTAAATAAGCAAAAATATACCTTTGGATTTGATTTCTTACTTAACAATGGTGGGACATCATCAAAAAGTAAGAAACAATCTTGTGTTACTTTATTCACAATAGAAGCTAAATTTATAACATTTTTAACAATAATACAAAAAATTGTGTTGCTTAAATAATTCTAGGTTAGTATGAGAGTTGCTATGAGCGAGACTAATCCAATAATAATCAACTATGACAACCAAGTAATAATCACTTATACTAATAACCTTAAATTTGATTCTAAAACCAAGCTTATAGGTACAAAGTATTATATAAAAGATATAATTGTATGAGACGTAAGGATGAGATATATATATGTATGTATGTATGTATATACCTCATCCTTACGTCTCATACAATTATATATATGTATGTATGTATGTATGTATGTATATATATATGTATGTATGTATATACCTCATCCTTATATATATATATGTATTGAGCATATTAAGTCGTAAGAATTACGTAGATATTAAAGTTCAATTAATTAACATTTCTTTTTGTATGTTAATTTAATATCTTGTCATGTTTAAAATGCAAATATGAGTTATCATTGTTTATTAAATAATAAACATTGACTAGTACTTGATTATGAAATATGTTTACTTTATATGACATATTTTATGGATGAATCAAAATGTATGTCAAATAGATAAAAGATTGACCTTCTTATTTATGTAATCACCTCTAATACTTGTGATGACTAGAGTTAAGGAAAAATTTAAATTTATTATCAAAGTGACAATAGGGAGTAAGAGTAAGAAAAAAACTTAAACCACAATGCCGATCTAGATAATAAGTAAAAGGAATTTGGTTTGGAGTGATCATATGGTCATTATATTTGTCTTAGTTGCCAGATAAGAGTTAAAAAAAAATGAATTTTAGAGTAGAAAAATGAACTTAGTTTAACTATTGAGTATGTTTGAATCTAGTTTAAATATTATGTTTGAATCATCATCTATACGATATTACGTTAATAAAAGACATAGACCCTAAATTGAAAGGAGTTAATATTGTAGCATACGACTCTTATTATGTGTACAAATGCAACTATGAAAAAGTATTAATGAAAGTTATAAAATCTTAGGGTATGTTTGGGAGTTTAGGAAGGAATGTAATGGAATTGCAATTAATTGAACGGAATGGAATGGAGTGGAATGGAATGAAATAAAATGGACCACTTTAGAATGTTACCAAAAGAACATGCTTAATATTATGATCTTATGGGATAATTCTAGGAAAGTAAATTAAATTAAATTCAAGAGAATTTAGAACAGAGGAAGAGCTTTTTGATTAGTGTACTACATAAGAAAAAATATATATTCAAAGGTAGCAACTGACTCTTAGTAAGAAAATTAAACACATAGATGACACTATATGAGACTATAAAGTAAATGAGATTAAAATGTAAAATATAACCTAGAGTTTAGCATACTAAATCCACTCAAGGATCGATTTATTAATCAACACATCACTTATTATTCATTGATATATTGAACTCTTGTCATATGCTGGTGGCATGAATTATTGGATAAGTGTAAGAGTTTATAGAATGCTAATTAACTAAACCCATCATGTGTGATGAAAAGATGATAAATATTGAACACACCTAATAACTTGAAGATGCAACATTTGGTTTTAATTGTTAAAGAGTAGTTGAGAATTTAGACTTCAATATAAAATGATCATCTAAATTTCGAAAGGATTATGATGATCACACGTCATTTGAGTATTATGCCAAATCTCCTCTAACAAAAACAACATATACCCTCTAACCTTTGACAAAAGAAATTGATCTTAAAATGATTAGTTTTAATAAATCATTTTATCCATATTTAATTTTTTTTCAACATTTATATTGGAATACATGGTAGCATACGTGTAACTCATTACATTGCACAAGTTCCAGTTAATAACTTTACATCACACCACAAATTACATAGGTTTCATCGGATTTAAACGAGAGGGTGCCGTGCACACAGACATTTTTTGTATGATAAGACCAAATATTTCTCTTTTCCTCATTGGTAGCAACTTTCTTCAGACCAATTGTGATTTAACATCTAAGAATACTCTTAATTTTTCACTTGTTCTTTCTAGTTTATTGCATGTATGTCCATCAAACTTTCCAATTCTCAACCATTATTCAGCTCTAGTTTTGACAATGCTGCTGTTCCTATTCTTAGCCCACATTAACATTCCCATCTAGTAGTCATAAATCAAATGACGATGATCTTGTTTATTGCGTGTACCAACCATGACCTTGTGTGAAGTTGTGCGAGCCAACTTGAAGAACACTTTTAGGCTTTAGCACTTGTAGGCATCATGTGAATTGACTTCCATTTTCTGACTTGATGCATCTAACTCCTAGGATAGTCAAAAACAAGACCTTCAGCTACGCTTCTCGCTCTTGCATGACCGAAAAGCTTGCTCACGATAGCCAATGCAAAATCTGGCACTGTAGCAAGTCCCTTGCTTGTAATCACTTTACCATCGATTACTACTCTGGCACCATTAACCATTTCACTGGTCAGCTTGCTCAGGACCGAAGGATGTGCCGTGGCTCTCTTATCCTGTCTCACGGCAGAAGAAACGGCTTCAAAATATGAAAGCTTAAAGGAGGATGACTTCAGTTAGCTTCATATTACCTTGAGTAAACCCTGTTTTTGTAGAACTGCAGGGGCAGAGCAAACCGCTCCATATATTCTTCCAGCAGTTGCTTGTTCACGGAGCATCTTCTTCAGAACTCTGGATCTTTGCAGCTTGTCAGCTCCACGAATTCCTCCCTGAAGGTTTGTAACAAATCCAAACTCTCTAAGGATACGTAATGGACAATGAATGACTGTTAAAAAGTACATTGTGGGTTGTGGACATACCTTAAGAAAGTCAAACATGCTCAAAAGTAAGCAAAACAAGTATAATAGGGAAGGAGGAGACAAAAACTGAACAAACTCTTTTAAGACTTTGGACCACTATCTAGGCATGTATAACTGCGTGGTAGTATCAACTTTAAGTCAGTGGTGGAATCAAACAGCAAGTTCATCAAAGCCAACAAAGGAAGTCGTGATAATGTTAAATGCTAGATAAAACCAAACTCGTTTATCAGAAGGTTATTTTCAGTAAAAAATTATGATACAGCGCTTTAGGACTACATGCATAAATTGATGTCTTCCTGGAAAATTTATAGGTTGCATTTGAAAAATATGATACAGCACATTATGACTAAGTGCATAAATTGATGTCAACATGCGAAATTCATAAGTTGACAATTTAGTTTTATATGTAAAGGAATGCAAGGAAAGCTAACAAACAAAGCCATGACATGATTCAGCATTTGCCTCACCGGAAGGAGGATTAAATCGTAGATAGACTGAGCAGCATCATTAATTAATTTATCAGCAACAATTTTTGTGCTGCACGACGCCAAAATATGAGCAGATTTTTCGACTGAAGCAACAACTACATCGACTTTTGCTCGGCGCAAAACATCCACAATCGTTATTACTTCAATCTCTTCAGAACCATTTGCAACTGGTACTAGAACCTGAATAACATTGAAGAGAACACAGGAAACTCCAGAATTCAATAGCAATAAAAGAACATTAAAAACAAAAACGATACAAGTTGGAAATAAGGCAGCTAAAAGAAACTCACACGAGGATTATGGTCAACAGACCATTCAATTGTGTTGAACTCTTCTTTTATACAGTTACCACCACCACCACCACCACCAGCAACATGCATTAACTATTACAAGAATTGAAAAGCATTAACTATGGAGCCTCCAGAAAAGGGTGAAAAGAACTAGCATTCTACTAAAACAGTTTAATAGTTATGGATATCATATTCAGGCAAGATAGGCATAATTACATCAAAATCTTTAGGCGGGATATTAAAAATTGCAGAAGTAATATCCAAGCTACTTCAATCATCTACTCTTTGTGTTCTTCTTTCTGCTATTATTTTTAGAATCTTTTCATGGATGTGTAAGTGCCAGTGTGTGTGTGTGCTACCGAGCTATAAATTCATTCTTCCCTGACAACCATTCCTTGTTGACATTGCTGGGATTAAAGTTGACATGGAAATGAATCTTATCCTACTTTAAACTCTATTAATATCAGCATTAATGATATAGAGCAAACTAAATTTTATCTTTTGGCTCATATACAAACGAAGTCTTGAGGATGAAGAACACAAAGCATTAATAGCGATAAATAAGAATGCATGGCAGGCAGAAGAAAATAATTCAAAAGAATAGTAGATATTACCAATAATCCACCCAGCTCCTTGGCAACAGACTCCCCAAACAGTTGTTCAACCAAACATAGAGCAAACTGGAAAGAAGTTCCAGGACCTTGGCTTGTTGTAACTTCACCTGAAACTTGAATATTTGATTTGACGGCCCAAAAAGTTGGAAGTTTGTCCATGAATGCAGGGTGACATGTCATCTTTCATCATACGCTACATTTCGTTAAGAAAAACAAATCATTTTCATGCATATTCACCAAAGTTCTACCAAATCAAATCAGGTGAATCACCTGCTTTCTTCTCAGAAGACCCCATGGGAGAAGTGTTATAGCAGGGGCAGCACATATAGCTCCATATAACCTTTTGTCCTCAGCTTGTTTGCTTGTGATTTTCTGAAGAACCTCACAATCTCTTAGCCTAGCTGAACCCGGCATACCCCCCTTACAAAGCCAAAATTGACCAAATTACATATGAAGGCATCAAATTTCAAAGAGTACTGAAATTATCTGTGCACAAAATCATGTAATTTGTTGTTCTACATGTTGCATTGTGTTAGGACCCATGATAGCAATTAGCAATAATATTAAGCCTAGGATAGGGAGGGTGTATTCACGTAGACAGAAGGAGGGTGATGTCAGAGTTAGTTAGCACATGGGCTGAGGTGGCACAAGGCATAACAGAATGTATGGCAGAATGTACGTGGGGTAGCATAAGAGGAGGGGGAGTGAGGAGAGAGGGCATTCTGGAAAATAGAAGAAAGAATATTGTAGACAGAGAGCAATCATTCTCTCTGAGGAGCTTATTCAGCTCTGGTTAGTGAGGGAGGAGCAAATCTGCTCTGGTTAGGGAGAAGTAGTATACTACTATTCGGTAGTGATAAACACTTTACCGATATATTGCAATATTATAGTAAAATCCTAGAGTTCTAAAGGAGGGAGTCCTAACACATTGCAGTGCCAAAGATGAAAAATTTTATTTCTTTGATCCAGTCTCCAATCAATATAGTCTTGTCACATGAAAAACATCTGCACTTGTGTCAATTATTAACTTGCCACTGAATTAGACTGTTTTTTCAGTAAGTTTCCATGCACTACTGCCATTGGAAAACCAAAAATAAACAACGTTATCAACAAAATTTAATAATCACATCACCATGGACCTCTCTTCTTGAAAATCAACAAGGTGTGGCTCCTATAAACAATCCAAGCTTTGTAGTTCAATAGTAAAATATAAAGTTTGTTGCCATTATTAAAAAAATTGAATGTTGTGAAGTATACTAAAGCAATGGATGCTTACCATACCAAGAGATAAAGTAATCAAAGACTACTGTCACTGGAAATTTTTATATAATGCTATCTGTAACAATTTGAAACTTGAAACAACTAACCGGCAAAGCCACAAGATCAAAAACTTTGTCAGAGCAGCTGGAAATAAAGGTATCAGCGACCAGTCTAGCGCCACCTGCAGCCTTAATCTCAAGCTGTGGCTCCACTGAAGCAACAATCACCTCTGCACCAGCTCTGCGTAGAACATCAATCATAATAACAGCTTCCATTTCTTCTGTGCCAAATCCAATAGGAATCAGTACCTGCACATCCACAATAAAAATTCAGAATCAAGCCTCATAAGAAACTCAAAAATTGAGACAGACATGCTATAATTATCCAATCTAGCCAACTTTTCGAATTCAGAGAAAAAGGCTTAGCTGATTACTCATTCATCAAGGAAACTGTCGAAACATTATTGCTCATCAATCACAAAGTTTCTATTTCTGTTTCCCTGATCTATCTTTTCTCTTCACATTGTTACGACGTTGTTGAAAAGGATGTTCAAAGAACAGAGAGTAGACTACCGGAAGACCAAAACCTAGGAAATGTGCACCAAAAGGCAACGAATGTACTTAGTTAAGACATCCTGAAATTAACTAAAAACCGAACTACTAAATTCATGGATACTCTACTCAGAAAGTATGTAAACAATGACAGTCTCTAACCCATAAGCATTTTAAAAAAACAGCATATGACAATAGAAAGAATGGTACCTTCTTAGGAGGGACTGGCGAAGTACTACTCTCAGAAGAACTTGTGGCTGGAGCGTTTTGTATTGTCGGAGACACCGTTTTACTGGGTTTGGAGGAAAGTCTCCTTCTGGTGGGTGTTTCATGCTGCGACGGAATCCCCATGGAAACAAAGAACACACTACTAGTTGCAGATGAATTCATGGTAAGGGGCTTGAAAGAACAGAGCTTCGCTGGAACTGTAGCTGAAGCTGAGAGATGACACAACACAGACTCCATCGGCAAAAGCTTCAATCTTTAGCCCCTCTGTGCCTGCAGTCTGCTGTATGTTGAAAACCTGAGAGTGTGTACCTTGAGAAAAACCCAAAGGCAAAAGCCGCCACGTATCTTATCCGGGCATGAACTTACTTTTCAAAGAGTTAAGGACTGCCTCCAACGACAACGTTTCTCGAACTGGCTGTCAAAGAAAATTCATGCAACGGCCATATGTAACCTCTTAAAGATGGATACTTTTGGTACGTTACGAAGCTTAGTCACTAATTTTATTGATTAGAACATGCAAGGAGAAGGAACAAGCTAACTCATAAAAAATGACATTTCTTTAATTGGGTGAGCTTCCTAATTCCTAAGATAAGGCAGAAGCGGATGTGAGCAAAATGGATGTGAACAACACGCAAGCTCCCAGTGCCAGTAGAGCCAGAGCCCTTTTTATAAATTACTGGGAGAGGGGGTTTCACCTCAATTCGTCCCATTTAGCGTAAGAGGGAGTTTTAGCTGAACTCCTTGCACTTAGCGAAATGCTCAGAGTCGTGCCCAGAAGAGCCGTATCTTCATGTTCAGAGTTATGCTCCAAATCTGGAATACTGAGCCCGATTTATCAAGTCCTCCACAGAAGACACCTCTGCTTGGGGGTCCTCCCTGATGGCCTGGATCGGAGCTCCGAGTCTTTTTCACGCAACTCTAAGGCCATGGAGAGTCTGCTTTCAGAACTTCAAACCCATGTAGAGAAGGTATTTTATTTTATTGGTAAACTTGTTTATGTTAATGTGTTGTTCGTGTTTGTGCGCCTAAGGTTTGCGTCTGAATGACAACCGTAATGTGTTGGGTATGCCTTTAAGGTTTTGGCTGGAGGAGGTGAAGAAGCGGTCAAAAGGAACAGGAGTAGGAACAAGCTTTTGCCTAGGGAAAGAATTGACCGGCTTCTTGACCCTGGTTCTTCGTTTCTTGAGCTCTCTCAGGTTTGTTGGGATTACTTGAATAAGTTTATATATCAGTTAATTAGCAATTGTGCGATTCATAACCTTTCAGTAGATTCGTATAAGGAATTTATGCTGTTGGAAATTGTGTTAAAAAGTGGGAGAAATAGAGATAAAAGATTGGAATCTGAAGTATGTGATTTTTTGGTTTTTTAGAAGCATGCTAAGAGGTTAATCTAAATTTTACTATATCTTCGTTAGTTGTTGGACTAATTAGATAATTGCCATTCCATAATTAGGAAGCAGTTTCTTTTGTCTCATGGCACAGTTTGAATCTTTTGTATATTTTTGTGGCTTGAGTTGTGTTTTACCCGTTGAGCCAATATTTTGAGGCTGTTTCTCATGTGATTGTTTATAGTATCGGTTGGTTTTATTTATTCTGGGTATCTGATTAAGCAGACGTCAAGATAAAATTGACCCTCTTATGGTGAGTGAGCTTTGGATCCTTGAATCGGTCAGTCAGCTGTAACCAATGAAAATTAGTGTACCTAAACATAATGGAAGTTCAATTACCAACTTGCATGTGGAATGCGGACATGATTTTGATGTCTTCCTTATGTTTTATTTTCTGTGTAAAGCTTGCAGGACACAACTTATATGAATATTCCTTACCATCTGCTGGAATAATCACTGGAATAGGTGCTGTTCATGGACGCCTATGCATGTTTGTGGCAAATGACCCTACCGTCAAGGGAGGGACTTATTATCCCATTACAGTGAAGAAACATTTAAGGGCACAAGAGATTGCTGCTCAGTGCAAATTACCGTGCATATATCTTGTTGACAGTGGAGGGGCGTTTCTTCCAAAACAAGCTGAGGTCTTTCCTGACAAGGATAATTTTGGTAGAATATTCTACAATCAAGCGATCATGTCTGCAGAAGGCATTCCTCAAATTGCACTTGTGTTAGGCTCTTGCACTGCTGGTGGGGCCTATATTCCAGCAATGGCTGATGAAAGTGTGATGGTAAAAGGAAATGGTACCATATTTCTAGCTGGGCCACCCCTTGTGAAGGTCAGTTCTGAAATCTCTAGTGGTTCAGATTGCTTCATGTGTTACTTAAGTTTTGTTCCATTGCTTGTTTTCCCAGGAAGTATTATTAGCATATCTGGTCGTATTCGTTTGGAGTCATGTAACCTAGGTCCATATTTGCGTGCTCGGGTTTGTGTATATTTTTTTCTTAAAACTTAATGGAGAGCTAAAGTAGAAGTTATAGTAGGCTGCCACAGGAGAGGAAATCTCTGCCGAGGACTTGGGGGGTGCTTCTGTCCATTGCAAGACATCAGGGGTTTCTGACTATTTTGCTCAAGGTATATGTTCACTACTGTCGATACAGCATCTTGTGCCTAGGCAGGTTTCTGGAAACAACTTATGGACGCCTTATTCTTAGCTGTTGATATGCCTGAAAACTACTTGTGTTTGTAGATGAATTGCATGGACTTGCCCTTGGGAGGAATATTGTCAAAAACTTGCACATGGCTGGAAAAACAGGGAACATCAACGCATTCCAAAATGTAAATTCCGCATATAAAGAACCATTATATGATGTGAAAGAACTTCGTTCTATTGCCCCTGTAGACCTCAAGCAGGCCTTTGATATCCGATCAATCATTGCTCGTATTGTTGATGGAAGTGAGTTCGATGAGTTCAAGAAGCTATATGGAAACGTGAGCATCTCAATCACTTGAATAAAATAACTTAAATTTCCCCTGGATATATGTGAATGATGTAATTAATTCCTGAGCCTCAGATCAGTTCTACCCATCTTTCTTTCCGTAAATCTTACCTGTTTCTTCTGCTTGTATCACTGCAGACTCTTGTAACTGGTTTTGCTAGAATTCTTGGACAGCCTGTTGGCATCATTGGCAACAACGGAATATTGTTTAACGAATCTGCTCTAAAAGGGGCCCATTTCATTGAGTTATGTACTCAACGTAGTATTCCCTTGGTCTTCCTTCAGAATATCACTGGATTTATGGTATTTTATTTGTCTCATCTTCACGCTACCTCTTGGTGCTTTTTGCTTCTTTTTGAAAGATCATACTAACGGAAAAGATCAATGCTCCTTGTATTTGATATCCTATAAACAAAAGCTATCTAGTTAAGTGTTGGGAATCATGAACATGGAAGTTATATAAGTCACCAACATATGTGGTCTATCTGTGAGGTTTCAGCAAATGTTTTGGTAGATGGAATTGAGTACATGGTGAAGGTACAGGGGAAATGTATGACAAATTGAGCTAATTCACGGTTCCATCCTAGTAGGAAGCCTTATGTTTTCATTGTTTGTCTTCTTCTAATTGAACTAATTGGTCAAATCTACATTTGAGAATTTGCTTTTCTTTGCTGTCAAGTTACCTTAGGACATGAACATGCCTTAACTGTTTAGTTAGAGTTCTTCAAGCTTTTTGGACTTCCCCTTCTTGAACAAACAATATTTATATTCAAGTTTTATTCAGTCGATGACAGTGATGTTTTATTAAAAGTTTGGTATATAAAAATGATATTAGAGACTTAGACATGGTAATTTGATGGTAATAAGACTTTTGGCTTGCATGCTTGTCTTTGAAACTACTACCTAAGCTTGGTGAGAAACTTAAGGTTGAAGATGTTATTGTTACAATTTGCTTTAGATATAAAATTTCTTTAATAGCTATGCTGTTAATTGATAGAAATCAGGATTGACTTTTGTGTATGGTAGGTTGGTTCAAGGTCTGAGGCAAATGGCATAGCAAAATCTGGAGCAAAAATGGTCATGGCAGTTTCATGTGCTAAGGTTAGTTTCTTATCTCTCAATTCACTCATCTTCACATTAGCATGATTACAGAAGGGAAAAGAAGAAGGAAAAGTATGCAATGAAATATTTGTTCGAATGCCTTTGGAAAATAAAGTTGATGTTTGAGTAGACTTTGAATCTCCCTCTTTCATTGTACGTTATGGTTTAACATAAAAATTGATAGGGAAAAAAAAAAAAGAGAAATGCATGTCATTGTAACTGTTTCTGATGAATGCTGGTGCAGGTGCCAAAGATTACTATTATCGTGGGTGGAAGCTTTGGTGCTGGAAATTATGCCATGTGTGGTCGTGCATATAGTCCCAATTTTATGTTCCTTTGGCCAAATGCCAGAATATCTGTAATGGGTGGTGCTCAGGCGGCTGGTGTACTATCGCAAATCGAAAAAGCAAACAAAAAAAAGCAAGGAATTCAGGTAGTTTACACCTTTGTTATATGCCATGTTGCCATTGCCTTGAAGATGATATTCTGATTTGTTTAATCCGTACGATTTGCAGTGGACAACAGAAGAGGAAGAAAGATTCAAGGAAAAGGTGGTGGAGGCATATGAAAGAGAGGGAAGCTCTTATTATTCGACAGCAAGGCTTTGGGATGATGGTATCATTGATCCAGCTGACACTAGAAAAATCATAGGACTTTGCATATCTGCTTCATTCAACCGTCCTGTGGAAGATACCAAATACGGTGTCTTCAGAATGTAACCATTTGTCCATGGAGTACTTAGCCTGCCAAACTTTTGTTCTTCAAATGCTTCCTGCTATTGCTAGTACTAGTGCCACTCCTGAAGAAGCCACAAAATTGTTATTCATGTAATTTTCTATTGGTTTCTTTGCTTCAGATTTCAGACTCAAAGGTCAAAGCTTGGCCTACATGATTCAATACATCGCAGAGGGTTTAAGCTCTACAGTTGCTGCCAACTTTCTCTTTTTTAACCAAACTTACCCCTTGAAAGGTTGTTGAAAATAATTTTCAGATAATACTCTGATGAGTAGGCTGCAACTTAGCAGCTACAAATAAAAAGCGCCCGTGGCCTAATGGATAAGGCGTCTGACTTCTAATCAGGCGATTGTGGGTTCGAGTCCCACCGGGCGTGCACCGCGTACATAATGTATTTAGGACCTTTTTCTTAATTATTGTGTTTGGTATTTATTTTCAGAACTTCCTCTTACTTATTTTAGTCATTTTAGTTAAGCTTTTTTACTTGTTTGTTTCATTTATTTATTTACTCCCCTTTCTTGTCTATTTATTTTTATCTTTTTGTTAATTTTTATCTTTATTTTATTATGTATTATGCAATTTTAATTAATTATTTATTTTTATTATACTATGTATTGGTATTATCTTTTATTTTTATTTTATTGTTATTTTAATGCGATTAATTGTATACATTTTTTACTTTTATCATGTTTGAATAGTAATTTATCGTTTGGTTCTACTTCCGTTTTTCTGTTGTTGTTTTTGGTTTCTGTTTCCTGTTTTTTGTTTCTGTTTTTTCCCTTAAAAAAACGAAAACCTGTTTGGTTGAGATTTGTAATATAAAAACTGAAAACAAAAACCTGTTTGGTTAAGATTTCTAATAAAAAACTGAAAACAAAAACATGTTTGGTTTTATTATCATGTTTCTATTTTTTTGTAATTATAGTATTATGTGTAATAATTATAATCTAATACATTATATTTTTAAATTAATTAATTATCATTATAGCTAAAATTAAATATATACTAATCAAATATTATTAAAAAATTACACATTAATTGTATATAATAAAATTACATAAATTAGAAATTACATTAAATCGTTCTAATCAATAAAAGATGTCCATCATAATTACCAAAAAAAATTGTTCATCATACTATAATTCTTGAAAATATAATAGTATTATCATTTACAAAAAGAAACATAAATCAATTAGAAATAATATAATCACTCCACATTTGTCTAGCAATTTCATCTCGCTTCAAAGACATACCTCGAAGTTGTGCTGGAGTGATATTATACTCCACTTGAGAACTTGCATCGTCATTTTCACTTCGACTGATTTGTTCTTCATTTTCAACACAGCTTTCAAATAATTCATCGCTTTGTCCACACATTCTAATATAGTTGTGTATAACACAACAAGCAATAACGATGTATTTTTGTTTCTTCATATCATAACTCGGCATATTTTTAAGTATAGGGAAT
>JANZLX010000213.1:33145525-33159149 GCA_025531955.1 Erythroxylum orinocense
TAGAGAGCAAGGTATTAGACATAAGAAAACTCCTCCCAAAACTCCTCAGTTGAATGGTTTAGTAGAAAGAATGAACAAAACTTTAGCAGAGAGGGTTAGATGCTTACTTGCAGAATCAAAGTTACCAAATTCCTTTTGGGTTAAAGCACTTTGCACACTTGCTCATGTTATCAATTCGTCACCTACTGTAGCTTTGGATGGTGATGTTCCTGATAGAGTTTGGTTTGACAAGGATGTTTCCTATGATCACTTGAGAGTTTTTAGTTGCAAAGCATTTGTGTATGTTTCTAAGGATGGGAGGTTGAAATTGGAATTTAAGACCCGACAATGTATCTTTATTGGTTATGGTCAGGATGAGTTTGGTTATTGATTGGATGATCCAATGGAGAAGAAACTTGTCAGAAGTCGTGATGTAGTATTTTTGAAGACCAAATTATTGAGGATTTTGAGAAGGCAAAGAGAAGAGATTCTTAGAGCAGTGATCATTTGGTTGATGTTGAGCCAGTTTCTATAAATGATACCCAAATTCAACTGGAATGTCCGTCAAGATCAGGATGTTCAAGATGACAATGAAGATTGTGATCAAGTGCAAAATAATCAACAAAGTGTAGACACTTTTGATGCTCCAGTACAGAGGCTCCACAGACTTTTTTAAAAAGATCTGTTAGAGAGAGGAGACGTTCATCACGTTATTCTCCCTATGAGTATGTACTTACCTTTGAAGGGCGAGAGCCAACAAATTTTAAGGAAGTGATAGATAGTGAGTAGAAGGAGAAGTGGTATGAGGCAATGGAAGATGAGATGAAATCACTTGATGAAAATCTCACATTTGATCTAGTTAAATTGCCTAAGAATCGACAAGCTTTGAAGAGCCTATGAGTTTTCAAATTGAAGCATGAAGATGATACTTCAATTCCACGATACAAAACAAGATTGGTTGTCAAAGGCTTTTGTCAAAAGAAAGGAGTTTATTTTGAGGAAATCTTTTCTCCAGTAGTGAAGATGTCATCCATTCGAGTTATGTTGAGTTTGGTAGCACACCTTGATCTGGAGATTGATAAGATGGATGTTAAGACTGCTTTTCTTCATGGTGATTGAGATGAAGAGATATATATGGAGCAACTAGAAGGTTTTAGAGTTAAAGGGAAAGAGGATTATGTTTGTGGATTAAGGAAAAGCTTGTATGGTTTGAAACAAGCTCTAAAGCAATGTTATAAGAAGTTTGATTCAGTTATAAAATAGCAAGGCTTTAAGAAGACTTCTTGTGATCATTGTGTTTATATGCCTAAATTCTTTGATGATGACTTTATCATTCTATTGCTATGTGTTGATGATATTTTTATTGTTGGTCATAATACTTGCAAGATTACTAAATTGAAGCAGAATCTGAGTAAGTCTTTTGATATGAAAGACTTAGGACCAACAAGCCAGATTCTTGACATGAGGATTATTTGTGATAGAAAGGTCAAAAAGTTATAGCTATCATAAGAGAAGTACATTGAAAAAGTACTTCAGAGATTCAACATGGACAAGGACAAAGATGAAAGTGCATCTCTTAGAGCGTACTTTAAGTTGAGTAGAAAACAGTGTCCTTCACATGTGAAGCAAAAGGAAAATATGCAAAGAGTTCCTTATGCTTCAGCTGTGGGTAGTTTAATGTATGCTAGTTTGCACTAGGCCAAATATTGCTCATACTGTTGGTACAATTAGTAGGTTTCTTTCTAATATGGGAATAGACCATTGGTATGCTATGAAATGGATTACGAGATATCTCTGTGGGACATCTACTGTGAGTCTTTGTTTTGGAACAGGGAAGCCTATCCTTTCTGGTTATATTGATTCTGATTTGGCAAGAGATGATGATACAAGAAAGTCTACCTCAGGCTATTTAATTACCTTTGCATGGGGAGCAGTAAGTTGGCAATCCAGATTAAAAATGTGTTGCTTTATCTGCCATAAAAGCAGAACTTATAGTTGTTGAAGCATGCAAAGAATTGTTATGGATGAAGAAATTTGCAAGAGAACTTGGATTTATTCAAAAGAGGTATATGCTACACTTTGATAGTCAAAGTGCAATGCAACTAGCTAAGAATTTCACATTCCATGGTAGATTAAAACATATTGATGTTATATATCATTTGGTTAGAGATGTTTTAGATTCTAAATTGATTGAGCACCGAAATGTTCATACAGATGATAATTGTTTTGATATGATGACCAAGTCTTTGTCAAGAGGAAAGTTTCAAATATGTTGTTTGATTGTCGGGATGGCGAGCACCTCCACATAGTCGGAAGGGAGAGATTTGTTAGGTTGTGGGTCCCTTCCAATGCAGAAAAACCCATTTTTCCCCATCCTTTGTTGGTTTATAATAGCCAATTTCTTTTTCGACAGTGGGCATCGACATAAAGCAAAAACAAAAGGAAGAGAGAGCAGAGAAAGAGCTGTGACGTTTTTGGACGACCAAATTCACTTCTCTCCTTGATCCACACTCATTTATTGTTGGATTGAGCTAAAAATTTAGGAGTATGTTCTTGAGACATTCCTCTACATTATGAACGGTCAATTTTTTGTTTGGAGTTCTAGATTTTGAGTTAGAGCCTCGGAATAGTGACACATTTTTTTGGTGTTTTCTATCCCTTTATGTTCCTAACAATGTTATCTTGTGTAGTTGCTTATTTCTCTTGTTGATGCTGAGTTTGTGTCTTTGAGAAGAGGATATTTGTACACATTTTAATTTAGTGGAGCTATTTTTCAGACTGGAGGTCCCGTGATTTTTTACCTTTGATTTGAAGGGATTTTTCAGGTTAAAAATTTTGGTGTCGTTACTTGTGTTTGATTTGATGTTATTGTTGATGAATTATTGTTGGTATTTATTTACTCCTATTATTAAAATAGACTTAGGAAGTTTTGGTATTGTGTCACTTCTACATAATTTAACACTACAGACTCTTTCCCAACACCATAATCATTACCAATTCTTAATCATATTCTTCTCGATCTACGCAAAATCGAAAACCCTTTTGGTCTTTTGACAAGAACAACAAAACTCACGAAGAAAGTTTCAAACTTTTGCCTCAAAGAACCTCCAATAATATTCTCCAATGATTTTATAGGTAAACAAAACACCTCTTTTCATCACTCATTGAAAGTTCTGGAAACATAACCCATTGAAAGTGATATCCATCAATCATTGAAAGTTCTAGGTTATGGGTCCCTTCTTATGTTGAAAACCCATTTTCCCCATCCTTCATTGGCTTATAACCCTCTCATTGCTTCATGCGACGTCCCAGACCTAGATATGCTTCACTTTTCATCAATCGTTGTGTTCCTTTAATGCAAGTATATATGCACTTTGATTTGTTTGAAGGTCTTAGTTATAAGGAGTTCATGGTCTTTAGATTTCTCCATTGGTGAGGGAGGAGATGAGGGCTAGGCTGGTTAAGAGAAGAGATAGTAAAATGAGAGAGAAAGATAGAAGACATCGGTGGTAGGGGAGGGTTGTGGTTGTTTTTTTTTTTTTTGTAAACAGGTCTTTGTATTTTTTAAAGTTTATGGTACCAGCTAGTATTTTAAATACCGGCTGGCAGGGACAGATCCAGAGGGGCTGGCAGGGGCTATAGCCCCCCCTAGACTAAAATTTATATATATATATATATAGGTGCCAGCCCCCCTCCCCCCAAACTAAAATTTTTTCAGAATATATACATATATATAAGCGCCAGCCTCCCCAAGACTAAAATTCTGGATTCGTCGCTGCCGGCTGGCATCGATTAATACCAAGCAAAATCTCCAGTATTGATGACTGATAAAATACCCGCTGATACCGATTAATAGTAAGCAAAATCTCTAGTATCGATGATTGATACCAAACTTATGAGTTTTGTACATTTTTTTTGTCAATACGGTACTTTCTGGCATGAATCTCAGAACATTAGGCTTGAATACAAGTCCTCCTGTAGTTTGAAAGCCTTATAAAGACTCCACAAACCAATTAAATTACCCCTAATAAAACTTCTTTATATCTATAATTTATTTTCTCAAAAAGACCAATTATGTTTTTTTAAATGAATAAAATGTATTAACATTAGCAAAAGCTAGTTCAACATTACAATGAGTACATGAAACTGACTATTTATCAGTTTAAAACATGATTACAAAATTTGACTTAAGATTAAAACTCAGTTATAAAATCAGTACAACATATTAGTTATAAATTCCATCTCCTTTTTATGTCCCTTGAGAGATAATTTTGTGCAGTTTTTGCAATAATTGCAGCTTAATCCAATTAAATCTTCAAGGCCAGCTGGTACTTGTCATCTGCACTCTTCTTGAATAATTTGTTGTTTCTTTCTTTCCAAAGAGTGTAAACGGTGGTGGTGAATGCTGCTTTAAGCAATTTGGCATTTTGCATTTTGCTTTCCATGCTTTGTGTTGTTAATGCAATGGTTCAAAGAATCCTCCCTTGCATACGTGTAATTGTCCACTGCTAATATATGTTGAATTCTACTCCAAACTGCCTTCGAGTATCTGCGTAGAAAGAATAGTTGATTCCTATCTTCAACAACTTCTTTGCATAATTCACAAGTTGTTTCATCGATGCCAAACCATTTACTCTTGGTCCTAAGCCTGCTTTTAATCAGTAGCCAAGTGATAATTGAAGTTTTAGGATTTATAGTTCGTTTCCAATGGAGGTTGCACCATGGAACATCTACTAAACTATTTATGATCATTTTATGATATGATTCATTTGTGAATCTTCCACTTGAATTGAGGGTCTAAATGATGAGGTTCCCTTCATTCCTCTCTGACAATTGTGGTAAGTGTTCAACAAGTGAGTGAAAACTCTAAAACTCCCCTATCAATCACCGTTCAATGTTAGAGACAATACTTTAAGGTTTCAAGGAATTTTGTTCCCCAAAAGATTGAGATCAGTTCTTTATATAAAAGGCTCGCGTATGACTAATTATTGAACTAGAACTATGTACTTTCACCCTTTCTGAGCTTATGTTTAATCTAAGGATACACATACCTTAAAATTTAAGCAATTGATTGAAAATCCAAGAAACCTCTGTTGTAAAGGTAATCTGCCAGGACTCATAAGAAGAAGGGTAATATATTTTTTTAAGTTTTAATAATTGGATTGGAGCATATTAACGAATATATATCGTATCTGAAATCCATGATAACATGAGGCATATGATTATTCAAATCAAAACCAATTTTAGATTTAACAAGTGAAAATCAACATATTGAATGAGTTTGCCATTGTAATTCCAATCTCACCACTAAACAACCTTATAAATTTTATATGGTCAGAAAATATTTCTAAATTCCCAAATTTTCAATTTCTCTATCTTTTTTTTTTTTTTGGTCTTCCAAATTTAAAAAATGTTCATCATGTATATTTACCAAAATAATATATTTTAACAAATATTAGGGCATTGTTTAAATCAAAGTTTAAAATAAATTCTGGAAAGGCCAAATCATACCTTTTGTCATTTTAAATAAGCTATGTAATTTAATGGTAAGAAGAAAGTATTTATGATTTAACAAAAAATTGTCAAGTTTTAGCACCAACTTGAATTAAATTAGAGGACTTAAACTTTTTCTCTTAATTTGAAACATTTGAGTAATTATTAATCATAAAATTTTAAGGTTTTTTTATTCTTGTTTTTATTTTAAAATAAAATTTGATTATTGATAACAATCAAATATTAAATAAATTATACTTAAAATAAACTTTTACAAATTAAACCTATGAAATAATTTGATTATATTAATCATAATTCTATTTCTAATTAAAGAATATACATTTATTGAAAATAATAAATAATAAATAAATTTATTAAGTTTTGAAACTAAAAAATAAAAGACTTAAATAAATAAATTTTTTATTAAAATTTTAAAATCGAAAACTAAAATTTTTATTCTTGAGAAAAGGGGACTTTTTGCTGCCGATATCCCGTATCCCTTATCTTAATAACAAAGGAAAGAATCCGCGGAATTGAAGACTACGACGTCACTGTCGGTTAGGGCTTAATAATCCACTCGGAGCCCCGTTTGGGACTTATACGTACATTTATAAACTCTATCCTATACAGCTCCTCTACAATACTTCCAAGAAAATGCAAGAAAAGCAAGGTCATGTGTGATGCGATCTTCATTTCTGAGATTCCAAACCCTATATTTTGGTAAGTTCAGTCAATAGCCAAAACCCTAAAAACATGATTCCAATTTCTTTTCTTTGGTCCAGCTCTAGTCCTTCTTATTCCTCATATGTTGATTATATATTTATCTGGTTCTCATTCGATCTTCGATCTTTTATCTTTTTTCTGTTTTCCCTCGTCAAGATCAAACTTTCTTGGCTGTCGGAGAGGACTTGAACCTAATTTAATACAGGGCATGAGAAGGTACGTCTTTTTCACATCCATTTGTGCTGCTTTCTTTTCTGATGATGGTTCTTCGTTTCAATCGGTAACGATTTGGAGATTTGATGTTCTTTTTTGTGCTGGGTCGTGGTGGGTTGTTTTATAATGCTGGAAAAGTGATGACAATGAATAGGCGATTCTGATTATAGAGTTTGTGGTGCGGAAGAGAGTAATTTATTGACTATTGAGTTTGTTTCAAGTCTTGGGGTTTTTGAGTTGAAGTAAGAGTAATAAAAATATTTTAATTTGCTTTTGTTTTCCCTTTCTGCTTCTTATCGGAGTTTTAGTTATCACTTTGATTTGATGGAACTGATTTCTTTATTTATATTATGGCTTACTTTGCTGGGTTGTTGCTCTGGAAACTATCTTGATGCTACCTGTGAGATTCCATTGCGCCTTGAATTTAAATTCCTTGCTTTAAATTTATCAATTGTGGGCATACCTGTTACATCAAGAAATGTAAACATGTTGTCACTTGTCGTGATTATATTGGTTGGAGCTGTATCTGAATTGTTAGTCAACCAAAGCATTTCTCACAATAACAGATATATGAAAGATTTGCTGTTACTGTCTGATAGTACTGTGTAATTGGACTATTTCTGAAAATAATTTGTTGAATGATTACTTCCAGGTATAGTTTGTTTACGTCGTAAAAATGCAAAAACCATCATAATGTAATGCCATACATTAGTATGGCCTTCTGGCAGACTTTGTTTCCATGGTTAATGTGAAGTCATGGTGCTCCGCAACTTTTGGGACCCTAGTCTTTTCCTTTTTGCATCATATCCACAATCTATAACAAGTGTTCACTTTATTCGAGCAGTTTGCATTTTGATATTGATTAATTTGAGAAATATAAACTCAAGGTCAAACTTTTCCAAATGGGGGAGTGACAAATAATCAATTGAAGTTTCCCAGGTTAATGTTAATGACTAAGATTCTTAACAAGGGGTAAAATAGAATGTCATAAAGTTACACTTATTTTATGTTCCTTTTTAAGGTGTTTGGATCTATACATTTCTTTTCTACAATGCATTGTGACATATTCTTTCTTATGCTTATCATCAGGAACTTTTAGCCCTATAAAAGAACATACAGGATCGATGGCTAATGCAAATACATTAGCGTCAACAATGCCTGTAGATCCTTCTGAACAGAGAGGAGCCCCTATGGCAGATCCAAACATTCCTGCAGTTCAGCCTCGATTAAACCAGCAGAATCGAAGCTCATTTGATGGTCCTGTTGCCATCCTCTGGGACATTGAGAACTGCCCTGTGCCTAGTGACGTTCGGTCGGAAGATGTAGCTGGCAATATTAGAATGGCTTTGAGGGTGCATCCTGTAATTAAAGGAGCTGTTATAATGTTTTCTGCCTATGGGGATTTTAATTCCTTTCCCAGAAGACTCAGGGAGGGCTGCCAGAGAACTGGTGTTAAACTCATTGATGTTCCAAATGGTAGGAAGGATGCCGCTGACAAGGCTATTTTAGTGGACTTGTTTCTTTTTGCCCTTGACAACCCTCCACCTTCATTCATCATGCTTATTTCTGGGGATGTTGATTTTGCCCCTGCACTGCACATACTAGGTCAACGGGGATACACTGTGATTCTTGTCATCCCTTCTGGGGTGGGCGTTTCGTCTGCTCTTATCAGTGCTGGTAAGTTTGTATGGGACTGGCCTAGTGTGGCTCGTGGTGAAGGCTTTGTAACTCCCTCAAAGGCTTTAATGCCCCCCCATGGAAGACCTCTTGATATTGCTGGGTTTCTCATGAGTTGTCATGTAAATGACAACCTTGATTCTCAAAATGAAGAAGAAGCTATTGTATATAGAGGGGTCATGCAGAGCTTTTACAACTCTAGGGATTTCTCTGTAGTATCACAGTCATTAGCAGAGTATAATGGCAATTGCTCCATGTCGTTTCCTTGTTTCCCTAACAGTATGAGGTCACAGAGTCTCCCATCTGGCTTAAATGAAGCTTCAGGAGGTCTTATTTCCCGTGATGATCAGTGTCATTCTACCATGTGGGTTCAGCCAGGGGACATAAATGGCCTCAAGGGACAGCTGGTAAAGTTACTTGAACTTTCAGGTGGATGTTTGCCTCTTACTCGTGTTCCTACCGAGTACCAGAAGGTATATGGACGACCTCTTTATGTGTCAGAATATGGGGCATTCAAACTTGTGAATCTCTTCAAGAAGATGAGTGATGCAATAGCTATAGATGGCAAAGGCAAAAAGAAATTTGTCTACCTTCGAAACTGGAAAGCGAGCCCAAGTGCACCGTCTTTAGTTCTGGCAAGGAACAATAAGAAAAAGGGAATTAGGGATGATAATTTGGATAATATGCTAGGTGCTGGATCTTCAGATGAGTGCTCAGATGAGGAAAGAGTGGTAGTTGAGGAGAATGAAGAGAGGAGGATCCGAGGTAAGGCCAATGTTGCGACAGAAACTCGATTTGAAGTTGATGACGGAAACATTGAGCAATTCAAGTATGAATTACAGGAGATCCTGGTGAGCTACTCTTGCCGGATCCTTTTGGATTCTTTTGAGGCAATATACCAACAGAGATACAAGAAACCTGTGGAATATCAGAAGTATGGTGTGGCTCAGCTGGAGGCGCTTCTTCACAAGGTATATGATGTTGTGATCGTGGATGAAGACCCAATAAGCAAGAGGAAGTTTCTGACTGCAGTTGGTAGGTAGAAAAACAAAAAACAAGTTATTTTGACTTGCAAGGCTCGGACAGAAATATATGGAACGTTGGGTTGCCGCTGTCATCCTATTTTGTGTTTAATAATGATAGCGGAATGCTGGTTGACATTTATTCTTATTGCCCACTTCACGGACTCCAATGTTAATCCTCAAATTTCCATGGCAAGTGATCAAACTACTAATTTGAGGTATGATCACATAATTTCCATTTGTTCATCAAAGAAGAGAAAGGGAATGGTTAGTCCTTCCCCCTCTGCTGAAAACCGCTCGTTCCAGTTATTCTCTACCTTGCAATGGTGCTTCTGTGGAATGAATTTACGTGAATGTATATGATATGAACTGATCTCGTGTAAATTACTGTTATTTAGACGAATAGAGACTCCCTACTCCCAAACTACAAAACAGCTTTTTTACAGAATCCTTTGGTGGTCGACATTTTAGTTTTGATGTTGAAGGCAACTTTTTCGAGAAAAAAAATGTCAAAGCTTATATTCTTCGGTGTAACCATCATGTATGAACATGTGATTGATATGCTGTTTTGGCCTTTTCCAAAGAAGATATCTGTATCATTAAATTGACTCATCCCTCAAACCGTAGACTTTGGGTGTTTGATTTGATCTTTTTGTTGGGAAATTGAGGAGGGATTCCATTTTGTGTAGAAGAATACATGTGAAATTTTTTGTTTTGATTTATTGAAGTCAAAATAATTAATTTTTTATAAAATGGTTAACACAAATTGTAATAAAGTAGAAAATATAATTTGTACTTTATTATAAGGTTTGATTCTTTTTTGTTGTTTTCTTTTTATTTTAGTTGCATTTGTTTAATGGCATTTATTTAATGTTTTGGGCGAATTTTACAATTATTGCTGGGAGGAATAAACAAGAATTGCTAATTTGGAATCTAAGCTTATCTATAATAAGTTATAGATATTTTAGTAATTTAATTTAAATTAAAATCTAATTTTAATTAGAAATTGTAATTCTAACTAAATATCAAATATGTTCAAATAGATTCAATATCTCGATTCTTATTTATTAAATATTAATCAATTATAAAGTTTTATAAACTTTACAATCAAAACATTTTCTCTCTTCAACTTGTTTTTTGGCTGTGACCAATTAAGTTCTTAAATATATAACAATCTACACAAATTGTAATCTTAAATTATATTTAAAATTAGGTAAATTAAATTAAATTAATTTATTTTTAATTTTTTAATTGAATAGTTTATATCTATATATCAAAATTGACATCTATCAAACATTACCACCTCCCAAGTATTTATGAATCTCGAAGTGGTTTTAACTAACCTTTATGTGTATAATCTTTTTGTATAATTCAATTCGTTCATCTTACAATATTTCGATTAGACATAGAATATAAAATTAATGTTTACTTTGCTTGAGTCGAATCATATCAGTTCTCCATCATTAATAATCAATTCTATTAATGACATTTTTAACCTATGTACAAATAGTCACTCTACCTTGGCCAAAAATTTCTCAAATTAATATTAATCAAGGACAACGAAAAATTCTTCCTAATTACTTTAAGATGATGAATCCTATATTAATTACTCAATAACCCTTATATAATTTATGCTATATTCAATGATTATCGACTGAGTTACACTTGACTAAATTAGGTCATAAATAATATCAAAACATAACAATTTTTATATGAGATAACTTTCGAGATTTCAAGTTAAGAGATTATTTATATAATTATCACAATAAAAATTTTCATATATAGCAAGTAATATTTAAAATGAAATTCTCATATGGAGTCAATTTAGTAAACTTATTCTCTAATAAGTATGCAAACATTTGCTTAAGTATTTTCATAATTTTGTTTATAAGATTAATACTTTATTCATAAGGAAGAAACATAATATGTATTAGTCTTTTTATATTTTATCAGTGTCCAATCTTAAAAAAATAATGACTAGAAAGAATTTAAGGATAATAAATAAATGTAATATGAATCTCATAATCATGATCTCATTATAATTTCATTTGCAATGTATATTTATCCCATGAGCTTTATTTTATACATCTAAATATATATAAGATCAATAATGTTTTTTTTAAGACGGATCAATAATGTTTTTAAATAATTATGTCATTAAACTATAACCTACCGATTGGTTGTAATAATATGTAATAATGATTTCGCACTTACATAATATGTAAACAACTTCCAATTTATTTGTATTGTTCTAATTTCCATAATTAAGTTGATACATTTTCATATCTAATATGAATTGTTCTTAGAGAGCTATATTTTTAACAATTGAAAAATATAAATTATTATTCTTTTTACGAACAGCATGCCTTTATATACTCTTACTAAAGTGGACAATTACATTTCCACTAACTTTCTTATAGATATGATAAATTTACAATAATCACTAAAAAAAACTCTTTGAATTCATCATAAAATCCTAACCTTTTAACTATACATCAAATGTATCAATAAAAGTTTCAGTTCCAATTGGATGCATTGTTATGAGATTTGAAGTTTTCAAATTTCATCTTACTCCAACTACTTATATTGACAATCATTCTCCTATAAGTATACATTGAAACAAATAATTTGTTTAATTAGTCTATAAGATTATACCCAACCCTTTAGATATATGTTAAAAATACATGCTTTAACTAAGCATCACATCCTAAATCATTAACTTTGACTCTTTTAAAGTCTTACCATTGCATATTTAATATAAAATCTTGTTAACTGATTTAATTGGAATGACAAAAGGTATGTTATTATACTTGGCATAACTATAGAAAAAATAATATTGCATCATACAATATCTGATATTGTATATTCCTCTTTTCACAAATCCATACTTTTATAGAGTTTTAGTTATAAAGGTGTTCACTAGAGAATCTTATTCTCTATAAATAACTGAAAATTTTAAAACTCATTACATTGATTTTATCAAAGTGTTTAAGTATTCTCAATGCTTACTTTCTACTTAGATTTAAAAATTTTAAATAAAAAATTCATTTAATATATATGACTATGTCATATAAAGTTATTAGTAATCTAATGAAATATAAGAATAATCCTTTTTATGAATTATTATTACATCTAACACATCACATGTATAAGATTTAACAATTCAATACCATCATACACACACACACCACATTATGATTCTCATATGTTGATATAACCAATATAACATAAAATGATAGTATCGATTATCCAACTTTGTATTTTTTTTCATTTACATTAAGCATAAGTCTCCCTCAGTCTAATACATACCAACTATTTGTATAAATCTAGATCAACTACTTTTGATCAAAATTATATTTCTTGTTATGCCTTAAACATTGGAATAATATTGAATCTAAATTTAGTATCAATTACTTATAAGCATGAACTATAAATATATAAACTCAATCATATTTTGTATAGATAAGAAAAGACATACAATCATTTCTTCCAACAATAACTACAGTAAACCCTCTATAAATGAATATTTTTGGGACCTGAAAATTATTATCTTATATGAAGTTATTAATTTATCGATAAATGAATATTTTATTTATTTATCGATAAATTAATATTTATTAATTTATAGAATAATTTTTATTTTGTATTATATTTGTCAAATTAAACAATTAATTTTTCTCCGTAACTAAAAAAATAAAATAAATAAACAATTAATTAATGATGGTGCATTGTATCTAAGTTTATTAATCTTGTTAAAAATAAGTTTATTAATCTTAGGTTAGCGTGATTCAAAATAGAGTGGATGTAGGTGCATTCGAATATGAAGTGTTGTGAATTGTTTCAAGTACACAGTATTGTATAAAGTTTATAAATAGATACATGTACTTTATCGATAAATTAGTAATAAAGTTTACAAATCTTCCATGGCTACCCATTTGAAAGGTGTAAAAAAGCCTACGCTAACTAATGAGATAAGAAAAACATTATGTGAGTACAAAAATCAGCATCCCTCTTCAAATCAAAAAGATTTGCAATAGTGGATTCAACAAAAGTTTGGTATCTTTATTAGTCAATCAACAATATCAAATACTCTTAAAAGGTCAGCAGAGTATTTGTCAAAAAAGATAACAAATAGCAATGTTAAAAGGCACAAATCAGCAAAATATCATAAATTAGAAAAGGTATTGTTTAAATAGTTTCTCCAATATCAAGATAAAGTGAACATAACTGGAAAAATGATTCAAACTAAAACAAGAGCGTTTTTACAGAAGATGTATGATGATGCAAATCCAGAATTTAACTTCTCACGTGGTTAGCTAGAACGGTTCAAGGCGAGACATGGGATTAAGTCTTATAGAAGGTTTGATGAAAGCGATTCAGTTATCATAGAGAATATTGAAGAAGCTATACCTGAAATTTGAGCTAAATTGGACAAATTTTATTGGAGGGATATCTATAATATGGACGAAACAGGCTTATTTTATCGTTTGCAAGCAGATCATTCACTAGCTACAAAG
>JANZLX010000213.1:33173008-33189301 GCA_025531955.1 Erythroxylum orinocense
ATTAGTGTCCCATAGAATTGTATTTCGAAATCTCTGTAAAGGAATGCTCTGTATTTATCGTGGGCCCAATTTTCGTTATGTCTTTTTGTACATTACATGGCTATTGTAAATTATTGTTGACTGTTTGTAATAACTGAAAATGCTTCCTTTTACATTTGAGCTCAAATTGTCTACTGTTTTTCGCGCACATGAGAAAAAAAAATTTTATACTGAGTTTCAACTGACTGATGTAGCACGCCACCCTCGCGAGGCACGGACTCGGATATCACCAACGATGTCAGGTTCGGGTCACGCGGGAGTGGGGTGTTACAATTTGAATGTTCTTACTTAGGTATGATGGCTGAGGATGGACATTTGGATACATTTAACAATGACAATAAAGATAAGGTTGGAAATATAAATTATCATTTTATTTCATACAATTAGTAAGTATAGTATGATGTATGATTTGATAGAATATATGTATAGGTTATCATAAATGTTTGAAATAGACAATTTATGAAAGTAATAATATAATTGTGTCCAATAGAAAACTTCCTTACCAAAATTTAAATAGATTATGGACTCAACTTCTATCATTTATAGTGAATTAATGATGTTCATACATAGCTCTAGAAGTAGCTGATAAGTTTAACTACCAAATATAGGATGATAGATTTAATATTTTGTTTGGTGAGTTGTGAAAAGAAGAACCAAAGCTTTGAATGAAAGATAATGTATGACAAACAAAATTATATTCTTATATTTCTTCCTAAAGTTTTGATTAAATGTACTGAAGATTATGTCTGATATATTATTCATTATTTGTTCATGGTGTAAATCATTTTCTTTGTTAATTGAATGATTCCTATAATGTAAATTAATTGCATATAAAGGCAATTCCATCCACTTATAAGCAACCTAATTAATTTGAGGTCTTAGTACATTGATATATATGTTACACATACCCAAAAAAACGAGTGTGTTAACACATTGTTCGTTATTAGAGAAGATAAGAGTAGTAAATGACATCTAATATAATGGTGTTCCATCGTATATTTTCCTACAGAGCATATAGGGAGTACTGTATACCTTGAAACATGGGCAAGTTTATGCCTGTGTTGGCTTATACATCAAGTTTGTAGTTGCATATAGTTCTAAAGGCATTTCGTTTGTGACCATATTAATCTATAAATCAAGTTTATATACCATAAGCATGGTCATGTTAATAGCTATAAGCAAATAAAGTTTGTTTAGGCCCAATTTGACCTGATTAATGAATTTAACGTGACTAAACCAAAGCTTAGACCATGTTCAAACTTTTTAGCCAAAAAATGTAGGCTTTGGCATTGACGGAGCCACATTGAAGGGGGAGGGGGCCATGGCCCCCCCTTTCAAATATTTTTTTTTAAAAAAATTACCTATAAAATTAAAATTTTTAAAATTATAAGTATAAGTGGCCCCTCTTTAAAAAAATTATTATTATTAGATGTTAGTTCCCGGCCCCCCTTAAAGTTCAGTCTGGCTCCGTCCCTGCCGCTTTGGGATTCTAATTGGGCTCAATTTCGACATTTTAGGCCTAAACTAACCAAAAGCCTATCTAATTTAATTCATTTCCTCTTTTTTACTTGACTTTATGTTAAAAACAAGGAAAAATCCTTACCTGTATGTCTCTTCTTAGCTTCTTAATTCTCTCTTGCATTTTCTCTTTTTTGTAAAGGAAAAAGGTAGTTGAATCAGTTTATACAATTATTGCTTTATTCGTGATTCGGTAAGTTTATGTTAGGCTCAACTTAGTAATCATTGCTCTTATTGTAGTATTGCCCACCAACAATATTTGAAGCTGTGTTATGGAGGCCAACAATCTATTCATCTCGTTGTTACCATGAAGATGGCAAAGAAGGAGCTAGGTTGTTCACTTCTAAATCTAGGTCTTAATCCTTCCCTTATTTGTCTATTTCACTCATTTGTATGGTGTTTCTTTACTTTCAAAATTCAATCTTTTTGCTTAAATCTAAATCTCTTTTTAAGTGGGTTGTAATGGAATTGTGATTGATGAACAAAGGTTTTTGATCTTTTTGTTTTTCTTCTTTTATTTGCTTCTATAGAAACATTTGTATTTTTCTTTTTCTGCTCCTTGTCATAGCTTTTATTTTCTCTTTCATGTCCATTTTTTTATTTGGTTTCCATTATCTTTTATGCATGGGCATCAATTTCTTCTAGCCACCTCCCCTACTGCTCTCTCTCTCTCTTAGGAGTTTGAATGACAACATTCATCATTTTTAAGAGTATGGGCTTAATCAAGCTTTAGGTGCCTTGAAGCTCAATCGATATTCAGATTAAGCTTGAGTTGAAATAAAAAAGTTGGGTTAAGTCGGGCTATAGATTTTAGGTCAGTCGACTTATTGTCAATCCTAATTATTTATGCTCTTATATGGATAAGAGGGAGACTAGTATATTTTACTTTTTATGCCATCAATTTCATTCTATCTAATTGATTCATAAAATATTAATAGTTTGAACTTGATATATTATGAATATTTTAAGGATGTTTCAAAATATTAATGATATTAGTTATAAAATCAAACGTAAGGATCAACTACTTTATGAAATTGGAGCTTAAATATTATAAAAGCCATGCCATAATTTACCTAACCTTAGAGAAATTGTGGAATTAAGTTACGTTTGTGACAATATAGTTAAAATTGTTGTCATTATAAATATTTGAAAAAATTTAAAATTCTATAAAATTGATGATTAACAAATGAAATTAGGAGTACCTTCAAATACATTTAAAGTTATAGTTTCAAGGTTATGATAAAATTTTTTAGTTATTGCACTTTTTGTAATTTAGGAATTTGCATGTTCCATTAGTTTTTATATAAAGTTAAACCTATTTATTTATTGTTAAATGAATTTATATGTTCAATTTACTTGTCGCATATTTGTAAATCCATAATTAATTTTAAATTAATTGTTTAGGAAAACTATCTTAAACTTTTCAATCAAAGTTGCATACCTTATTGTTAAAAAATTTACTTGCTTTAAGCAAATTTATTATAAAATCTTGCATAATTCAATATGTTTTGTATTTCCATTAACATTATTTGAAGACATGACTCATATCTTACATTTAAAATAATTTTTTATTGTTTTAGGTTTTATAAATTTAGAAGTCCTAATTTGAGTTCAAAAAACACTATTTTTAAAATAAAGTTAGTGTATATTTGATTCAATTAGAAGTTGTTTTTATATTTATAAACTTTTAATTTCATCTTGTTAGGTCAAAAATTTACGATTTTGAAATTGTTAGGTTAATGCCTTTTTTTAATTTCGGAATGTTTGTGTCTATGATTTTTTTTATGTAAAATTGAACCTACTTAGGAATTATATTTTGCATGAATATGTTTTTTTAATATTCAAACACGAAGAAGATAAGCTGGATGACTAGTTGTACATGGTATGGAACATGAGCATGTGAGTGCTTGTGTTCCCCTATAGAGCATATAAGAGTAGCACACACCCTGAAACACAGGTGTGTTCTTATATAAATGTCTTTGGATAAGTTTGTAAGCAGTATGCAACCTTGAACATGGTCGTGATAATGGTCATATTCTTATATTAATTTATAAAAATGTCAAAGGTATTAGTTATGAGATCAAACATAGATACTTTATGGAATAAGAGGTTCAATTTTGTAAAATTTATCGTAGAATTTACCTAATTTAAGAGAGATTATGGTTTAAGTGTACTAGTAATGACATTTTAGTCAAATTTGCATTCCTTATGGATGAAAATTGGTGGCATCATAAATGAGTCTAATCGTTTTATATTTCCATAAAATTGATGATTAGATAATAAAATTAGGAGTATGCTTGAAGCTTTATAACCTTCAATTTCATTTAATATTATCGACCTAAAGTTGTATTTAACGCATTTGGTTATTACGTTTTGTGAAATTTGGAAAATATCAAGTTTCATTAGTGTTTTTGATAAAGTTAAAGCTATATATATTTTTATGAAATTATATATTCAATTGTTGCATGGTCATATGTACCTTTATTCCTTTTTAAAGTACACATAGTGTAGTACATGGCATAAAAATAGGTGTGTTTGAATCCTTATTCTTGCCTGGAGCACATACTAATACATTGGAATATCTAGTAGTTTCAATTTCTTTCTATGTAATTGATTTACACTTATATTCACAGTGTATAACTGCATATATGATCTCAAATTTGGGGATGCTTCACATTATCTTTGGAACTAGTTATAAAATCAAATATATGTATCTACTCATCAATGAAATATGATATTTAATTTCATAAACTCCATGCACTAATGTCAAAGAAATAATGGTTTAAGTTTACTACCTTTTACATTTAAGTCAAATTTACATTCTTTATGCATGGCAATTGGGGACTTCGGAAATTGACATAGAGAAATTCATGTTACCAATCCGAAAATTAATCCAACTCAGCTCTTCTAAAGCTAGATTTCTATTCATCTTGAGTATTGGTAACATTTCAAGGATGAGCTCTTTATAAGCATATTGTAGAATAATGAAAAAAAATTTCCACCCTACTTTCTCGACCATTTGTACCACCTCTGTGAACAAACTAATTATCATTAGAGAAAATAACTCTATGTTTTTTTTTGTTTAAAAGGTATAGTTCTTAAAATTTAATACCTTTTAAAGTGAACTTCATTGGTGAAACTTAACATTAGATGTTTACTCTCATTAGCTACTTGAGGTTCACTCTATACAACTGTTTATCTGTTTGATATGCTCTTACCCTAGATTTAGGTTGGTCTTTTACTTAAATTTATAGAAAATGACAAAGCTTCTTAGTATGAATAGATTTGGGCTTAAAGCATGTAAGGGATTGCAGAGAGATTTAATAATTTTAATTATATAGGTATATTGCTAGCTGTGTATATAAAGAAAATCCTAAACTCAGGTTAAGTTATTATGAACATAGTTGACTATACATGTATGTACTAAACAATTTTCTTTTAGAAAACAATTAATACATGTGCCCTAAATCTTATTGATTGAGAAATCCTTCCACAAACACGATTTGGAACATGGACATATAACTACCTATATCCAATTGAAAACCTTTTATAAACATGGTTAAGTAAACGAATGTGTACCAATAAATGTCTAAAATAGTATTCCTTAAGAAAACTTTCCATAGACATAGTTTGACATATAAGCACGCCCTAGTTTGTGTTGTAGTTGGATAATACTTTGGAATATATGAACACAGTTCTATTAATGGACATATTAAAACTTGGGTTCTTTTTGAGCTTGACTAAAGGTTTTCTTTGTAAAAAGTAGTCCTACATTGTTTATGGAGTAGTATTTTTTTTTTAAGAATGATGGTACTTTTTAGATATGGTGATAGTATTTTTTGCAAAATGAAGTGATAGTAATTTTTTGCATATTGTGGTGATATTGTTTTTTTAGGGTGGTGGTGTATTTTTGAACATAAATTATGATATTTTTATCGATATACTCCTATAGTGATATTTCTTATTTCAAGTGATAGTATTTAAACTTTTTAATACAAATGATGGTAATTTATGTATATAGTATTGTTGTTCTTTAATAATAAAGGTCGTAATTTTTGTTTCAGGTTGTGATATTAGCAAAATAGATTGGTGTTATCTAGAGTATTGAGGAAAAGTTTTTTTAATATCGATATTTTTGCTGAAAGTAGTGATATTTCTTATTTAATATAATGGCATATTTTTTTGTATAGGCTTATAGTATTTGCTATATAAATTGATGGGGTTTGTTTATATTAAGTTTAGGAACTTTTAACAGAAATTGTTTTTAAGATATAGCACTGGTATTTTTATTTCATAAGAGTGAAGGTTTTTCTTTCTTAAAGTGGCAATATTTTTTTAATAAGCATATGGTATTTAAACTGTAAAGTCATTTAATTTAAAATATTGAATAAATATTTATTTGTTAGTTACAATACTTTAATAAAAATATTGTTTGAATGGAGATGGGTGAAAAAATTAATGAATATTCTAAACACGTCATTTTTCTATTTATTTGAAAGTGACAACCATGATATTTCATTCCTATAATGATCCTTAAATGAGTAAAACAATAATTCACACCATAATAATTAAATTATAAACAATCATTGAATGGTTTTTACTATGCATGTTTTTATTTGCAGTTCAATTACAGGAATTACAGGAGGAGGTTATTAATGGTATAAGAAGTTGTAGTCACGTGACATTACTCAGTTGCAAAGGTGCTTCTAAATCGTCGATGGATGCTTCCATTAAAAGTCATATACGTCGACAACAACATATTGTATGTTAAATATATACATAACATAATCACGTGAACTTAGAATAATCACTGATCTAGGTGTCTATTCCCATATTAAAATTTCAAGTCACAATGTAAGTAAATCTCACAGTTACTGCTTTGTACAATAATAGTGAAATTAGTCATATTATTATTCAATATTTATAAGTGAACTCAATAATAATTTGTAAATGAAAAAAAATCAATATTACATTTAAACTGAGATTTACAAAATGTTATTCGTACTTGTTCTTTTGCCTCAAGAATTTTCTTGTACAAGAGATAAGAAATGTGGACTAGAAAACTATAACGCTGCATTATAGGCTAATTAACATTATCACCGGCAACAAATTATTTGCCTACAGTCACAAACAAACTTTTTGTTGGGTCATAAGAAAATGTAATGCGATTTTAGGATGTTATCTTCTCACAAATATTACAAACACTAAATTGTAACCCACTAACTCCATTATCCATATGGTTTGAATCGAATATCCTAAACTCTCCTACTTTTAATAAAACACACTAATACCATTTCTGATTATTCTAACGTATGTGGCAAAAATTGTAAGTAAAAATATTCAACTCTAAGTCATTATCTAAACCATTATTTCACAAAATAAAGTATTTTTAGGAAGTACAAAACAAAGATAATATACATACTCAAGTAATTGTATGCACTTCAACACTAATTTTCAAATTATATACTTGAAAACAATTTGCAATAAATCAATAGTCAACAAAGATAAGTCCAACTTTGCCTCAAATATTTGGGTTACATCCACATAATAAAATTACGCATGAAATTTGATTCCACCACAATATTTGTTATCTTTCTTTTTTACATCTAAAGATGTTAAGATTACATAAACAATATTGAGTCCATTACGTAAGTGTTTAGATGAACTTTAAGAACTGTAGTCTCAAGCAACAAAATTGATGAAAACCACTAACTAATTGCTAGTTATGCATAATATAAGATATACGTAAAGAATTATAACATTATTAAAAAATTTAAAAGTTAGTTTTTTCTTAATTTTCAAAATTGTCTCACCATTTTTAGTCGTAAAATAAGAAAGGACTTCACTCAATGTCAACCTAAACTTAAAACTTTGACTTAAAGTAAACGTTGAATGATGCAATTTATATCTTTTTTTGCTTTAAACACATGTAAGTAAGAGTTTAGATAGTTGGCAATCAATTATCCTTTTTGTATAAGCACTTTTTGGGTTTATATATATATATATATATATAGACATATGACTATTATACTTTTCTAACATTCTCATCTCCCAATTTATTTTTCCACCTACCTCAAATTTTCTTTATATATATATATATATATAGACATATGACTACTATACTCTTCTAACATTCTCATCTCCCAATTTATTTTCCCATCCACCTCAAATTTTCTTTTTATAGCAATTTGGTAACATCTGGTACGTAAATGGTGATTATTGATATCTAAATTAAGTGGACATCTCTCATTGGTTACTATATTAAATTATAAATTTTTCTACTATAGCCACTATCTCATTTATTCAACTCTAATGCCAAGTTTTAATAACTTCAATGACTATGTAGGACAGTAAGTTGCTTGCAATTTTAACTATTTTTGCTTGAACTTCTATGGTTGGTTAATAATAAGGTCAAATTATGTGAATTCTGACAATGGTTTTCTATTAAGAGCTCAACATATCTATGGTTTTCTATTAATGTAATCTAATATTAGAAAAGGAGAGCATAATGCAAATAATTAACTTAAAGAATTACCATGGTCAGAAACCCAGGCATTGGGTGGCCCTTCAAGAGATGGAGAATGCCATGACTAATATGTTAATGGATTAAAATGCCTAGCTTATGGCATAATTCAATATCAAGATTGATAATATGGTGGCATACTAAAGCTGTTACTCTTGATTCCTTTTAAAAGCATCATAAAGGGAATGACGACATAAAGAAGCCCCTTAATTTCACAAACCCACCTTACGATAATCTTGAAAAACCCCCTTAGAAGTAATGATGATAAGGTTGGTTTTAGAGGTTATAACCTAGGATAACTGAGTTATAGCTCTGAAAATTTGATAACTAGATTATCTAAATTTGAATTTCCTATGTTTTATGGTGATGGCTTGAAAAAGTGGTTATATAAGTGTCAGCAATTCTTTACCTTGGATAGAACCCTTCCTGAAGCTGAGGCTCAATTGGCATAAATCCATCTAGAGAGGACACTATAATGGCACAATAATTATATGAACAATATGTATAATAAGTTTCCCACCTGGCCTCAATATATAATTGATATAACTACTAGATTTTGTGAATTGATGTATAACCCCATGGCAGAACTTATAACCTTTCAACAAGTAGGGTCTATGTAAGAATATTTATATGCATTTAATATCATCTTAGCTTAGGTTACCCTGCCTACAGAGCATACCCCTAGTGTATTTTTGATAGGTTTGGAGTATACTACACAAATGTATGTCAAGATGTTTACTTTGAAAACCATAAAACATACTTCTCATTTAGCCAAGCTTCATGAAGCCTCGACCAAAGGCACCCTGACTCAACCTAAGCCCTTCTTGAAAATAGGAATTAATACTTATTCAGGGCAACCCATAACCCCAAAATACCCACCTAAAAAACTCCCTGTTAACAAATCCTTCCCATCCTTAACTAAAAACCCAAATACAATCCTAAAGATACCTTAAAACACAAAACCTATACTTAATGAAGTCCTAAGATCCCTCCTTCCTACTGAGATAGAAGATAAGAAGTCTAATGGTTTGTGTTTCATTTGTGATAAGCCTTATACCCCTGGTCACCATTTAAAGCGTAAGAATGCCCAACTATTTGCCATAAAGGGTGAACTAAAAGACAAGGAAACTGAATAAATTGAAGAATTGGATAATAGTGGTGATTTAGAAGTCCCCATTGCTATTATTGGATACTATAATTTCTAAACCATGAGAGTCAATAGAGTTCAAAATAAGAAACCTTATATAGATTGATAAATAGTGGAAGCGTTCATAATTGCTTAGATGAGCTGGTTGTAGAAAAATCGGGGCATAAAATTATGAGCACAAAACCCATAGCCATATTATGACTGATGGCAATGCAATATTGACTAAAACAATTTGTAAAGAATTCAAATGGTGGCTACATAATACTTAGTTCTAGGGTGACTTCATGATAATTCCCTTAGGTTATTGTGACGATGTGTTGGGAGTTTAATGACTCACAACCCTAGGGAGGATAATTATGGACTTTGATAAATTAGTAATGAAGTTCAATTATTAAGGAAGGAGGCAACTTCTTAGGGGATCGTCTATGACATCTGTGAAGATTATCAAGGGAAAGCAAATTATTAAGGTAGTAGCTAGTATACCACAAATTGATATGCTATAATTAAGCAATTTTCTAACAAATGGCCCTATTTTGATACCCTCTCCTTTCTTCTCATTAACCACAACACCTAGTAAAGAGCTCCCTTTAGTCCTAGCAACCATCTTATCAAAGTTTGCTAACATATTTAAAGACTCGATAGGGTTGTTCCTTATGAGACCAAGGTTTAACCATTAGATTCCTATTCAAAAATCATTTCAACCCATCAAAAGGAGGCCATAAAGATATCCAACCATGCAAAAATAGTTATTGAAGTGTTATTGCAAGAAGTGATAGACAAGGGCATCATTTAAGCAATTTCTAGTCCTAATGGGGCTCTTGTGATGTTAGTGGGGAAAAAGGATGGGAGTTGGAGCCTTTGCATAGACTAAAAAGATCTTAATAAGCATATAATCATGTTTGATAAGTTGGCAACATCTTAGGTTTTTACTAAGTTGGATTTAAGGTTAAGGTATGATCAACTTCAAATGCACCCACTAGACACTTATAAAACAACCTTTAAAACTCACTTGGGACACTATGAATTTCTAGCTATGCCTTTTGTCCTAATTAATGCCCCTTCATCCTTTTAATACCTTATGAATGCCATTTTTATGCCCTTCTTAAAGAAACTTGCACTAATGTTCTTTTACGTCATCCTCATATATAGCCCATACCTTACCCACTATGTTCACCCTTTGGAGGAGGTATTTGCAAAGCTTAAAGAGAATTCGCTCTTTCTTAAAAGAAGGAAGTGTACCTTTATTATTGATAAGGTGAAATACTTTGGTCATATCATATCTAAGGGAAGAGTGGCCACTGATCCTTCAAAAGTTAGTGTAATGATGACTTGGCCTTTTCCTACTACTCTTAAATAGCTCAAAGGTTTTTTTGGGACTTACAAGCTATTACAAAAGTTTGTAAGAGGTTATGGGAATATTGTCAAGCCTTTAATTAAATTGTTGAAAATAGACAACTTTGTATAGAAAGATGTTGCCACCAAATCTTTGAGCAACTTAAAGATACCCTACTAACTACTCTAGTGGTAGCAATGCTAGAATTTAGTAAGTTATTTATTGTGGAGATTGATGCCTTAGAGGTAGGAATATAGGTAGTACTTACGTAACCATCTCTTACACTAGCAAGGTAATAAATGACAAGCACCAAACACTCTCTGTGTATGAAAGGGAGCTGTTAGCAATCTTGTTCGTAGTGAAAAAGTGGGAGCAATGCCTCATGTTGAGGCACTTTATGATTAAAACAGACCAAAAAAGCTTAAAATACCTATTGGAGCAAGATATCTCTACCCTTTACAATAGGTTTTGCTCTCCAAGTTAATGGGGTTTGATAATGAGATATAATACAAAAAAGGGAAAGAAAATGTGGCAGTTGATTGACAATTAAAGGAGCAAGGTCAGAAATTTTTTGTAAAATAATGTAATCATTATCATTTGATTTGACAAGTCAAATAAAGACAAGTTGGGAAAATGATTCTGACATGAAACAACTTATAGTTGAATTACAGAGTAATGCCTCATCCCATCCTTATTTCATTTGGTATAACCAAGAATTAAGAAGGCATGATAAGTTAGTCATTTGTAATAATCTTAAGCTTAAAAGGTCTATTTTGCAATGGATGCATAACTCTTCATTTGGGGGGCATTTTGAGAGAGACTTTATAGTATAGAGGGTGCAATCTCTTTTTAAATAGAAGGGCATAAGGAAGGAAATCATAATTTATAAAAAATTATGATATTTTTCAAAAGTGCAAGAGTGATAATACTACTTATCATTGGCTAATTCAAACACGTCCTATCTTTAACACCCTATGGAAAAATGCAACCATGGATTTTATCAAGGACCTACCTCTCTCTCAAGGCAAATTTGTTATATTTATGGTGGTTGCAATCTAACTAGATATTCTCACTTCACAACACTATCTCACCCCTACACAAACCTAGTGGTAGCACAGGTTTTCATAGATCATGTATTCAAATTATATGGCTTATTAGGATCAATAACCTCTAATAAGGATATCATTTTCACGAGTAATTTTTGGGATGATCTCTTGACTCTCTAAGGGGTATATTTGTTAAAATCCACATACTACAATCGATTGACAAACGAGCAATTGGAGGTAGTCAATAGAGGGTTGGAAAGATACTTGAGGTGTATGGGAAGTGACACTCCCAGTAGCTAGTCTAAGTGAATAAGCTTTCATCTAATGGACGAGCAATTGGAGGTAGTCAGTAGAGGGTTGGAAAGATACTTAAGGTGCATGGGAAGGGACACTTCCAGTAGCTAGTCTAAGTGAATAAGCTTAGTATAACGATGGTACAAAACCAATTACCCTACATCCATAGGAGAACCTCTTTTAAAGGTCTTTATGGTTACTCTCCTCCTATACATCTACCTTACCTTCCTAAGGAGTCTAGCAATCATGTTATAAGCAAAAGTTTAGAGCACAAAGAAGAGATGAAAAAGGCACTTAGGTGGCATTTAGAGAAAGCCCAACACAAAATGGTCCAACTTGCAAATAAGCATAAATCAAAGAGGGCTTTCCAAGTTGAGGAGTAGGTATATCTAAAACTTAGTCTTACAGGAAAAGTTCAATAACAAGGAGGAACAATGAGAAGCTCTCCCCAAATTATTATGGTCTATTTTAGATATTAAATAAGGTGGGTCCTTATAAGCTTGAAATGCCTATGGGATCACCAATACACCAAAATTTTCTTTTGTAATAGTTAAAGAAGTACTATGATCCTAAGTAGACTGGTACTACACTACCATCTTTCATGAGTGATCTTGATTACAAGCTCAAACCTGAAGCAATAATGGAAAGAAAGTTGGTTAAAAGGGGAAGGAAAGCTGCAATCATGGTCATATTTAAGTGGAAGAACAAGCCAATTAAAGATAGTACCTGAGTCTACTACTATGATATGACCAAACCATTTTCAAATTTCCATCCTTGAGGAAAAAGATAATGCTACTAGGGGAGACTTGATGCAAATGATTAAAAGAATAAAATAAAATTGAGATTAGGTAATGTGGCAAAAGTGATGTCGTAGTAAAAAATAAAAGAAAAAATATTTAGTCATTCATTACTTTTGTTGAGAATTCCATTGGGACATTTGCATTTTTCCTTCTTTCCTTACTTCTTATTTTCCATTATAAATGTTACTAAATTGAGGTTGAAATGGTTATCAAAGATGTTATTTGCTCTTATTTCCCTTCTTTCTAGAACTCTCTGTAATTTCTTGGAAGCAATGCTATCATAGTGAAAATTGAGTGATTAATTCACCTCTTAATTGCTTTGTTTCATCATATTTTTCTCCCTCAAATTCTTGTAATTCTTGTCTGAAATTTAATTTTTGCATCAGAAGTGTATATAGCTGACCATGTGCACGATTGGTGCCCTAGCTGGATTCTTTTAATCAAACTCAAAGAAAGCAAAAAATTGTAGCTTTAGGTTTTCTTTCAATTAAAAGCGTCTAAAAAAGTCTTTTTTGTTTAGTTAATGACACTAATAGTATGTTGTCGTAGTTATTTGTAGAGGATTCATATTTAGGTTATTGTCTTAAGTTGCACTCTCTTTAGTAGTAAATAAATGACATTGACAGGCCCCTGGAAACATCTACACAATCCAATTTCCAGATAACAAAGGTGGGCAACACTTAATATGTTAATTGCTATCTAATTTCTTTTTATTCTTGTTCCAAATATTGACCCTCATTTTTCTATACTTTTCTCTCTAGTCTCTTTCCTTCTAATTTCTGGTAAGAACAGATCTCTCATTCAAATAAGCCATCGAAGTAACTAGAACTTCCAATAATAGAAACGTTCCCTTCAACCCTGACCAATTGTTACAGCACCTACTATTCTGATCAAGAAGAGCTCAGATGCCTATAAAATATAGCAGGCAATTTTTTCCAACTGCACATAATAAATTGTAAATTTCTTCAAAACGGAAAAGAATCCTATCACTATAGTTTCTTATAAAATGATGTCCAAAAAATACATCCACCCCATCTATGGTTTGCTCTATCCAAACAAGTGTATCAACTGCTATGCAATCGTATTCATCATGATAGAACATCATTTTGATATGGCAATCCTTGTTAATGGTGCTATACTGTTTAGACTCGATTTCAGCAGAAATATAGCAAGAGAAGGAATACGAATGCAGGCAATATTCGAGGGGGTTGTGAAGGTAAAGTGGGGAATTAGAGAAAGAGTTGAGTCATGTGGAAGTTAGTTAGAAGAAGGGAATAAAAGGTTGTTAGAGGAAAAGGGAATAGGCATTCGGTTATGAAAGATTGATTGGTGATTGTATGGAGATTCAACTAGCTCTCCAAGTCTAGCTAAGGAATAACAATTTTCAATTCCTCCTTCATCTCTATTCCATCATCTTCCCTATTCTACTGTTGTTGTGTGTTTGCTTGTAGTGAAGGTTTCTGTTGTTTGAGTGGGTTTATTGTTAGAGCAGGTGGTCTCTAACAAATTGGCATCAAAGCAAGGTTGAGATTGGGAATGGTATCAACGAAGATGGAAGCTAGAATCGAATGTAGAAAAAGAAATGTTGAGGATAGTTTAGGATATTGCGGGGGTTAAGGCCAAGTTTGGTAAGATTATAGGAGACATCTCCTCCATCTTCGAAATTTTAAGGGGAACGGAAATTAAGGGAAAGGCTAAGGAAGTCTCCAGGGAAGTAGAAGAAATATCTGAAAAAAAATTTGAGGGAGAGACATCAGCTCAAACTGAATCAATAAGAATGGAAAAAAGCCATCGGAAGCTTGAAATTCCTTTATTCTACAGAGAGGATCCTTTTGGCAAGGTTTTTCGAGTGGAACGATACTTTGAGACCAACGGAATGTCGCAAGACCGGTGGTTACAGGTGGCAATGGTTTGTATGGAAGGAGACACCCTAAGCTGGTATCAATGGCGACAAAACTGGTCGCCAATAGCCGAGTGGGAGACGTTTAAGAGAGCAGTGATCCGAAGGTTTGGCAGCTCAAAGGTGGGAAATCCCTTAGCAGAGTTGTTGAAGATTTAGCAGACAGGGACGGTGGCTAATTATAACCAGAAATTCAAAGTGGTAACGTCGATGTTGAGAGATGCCTCGGTGGAAGTGGTAATGACGGCGTACATGAATGGATTGAGGGAGGATATAAAAGCTGAGATTCAGATGGCCAAACTCAACTTGTTGGTTCATCTGATGGAACTGGTCTAGATGATAGAAGGCCGAAATTGGGCCTTATTAGATCAATCTTCCAGAAGCAACTAATCATCGAAAAATTTTGGAGGCTCAGGAACGTTGGGTTCAAACGTCTAGGGCGTGAAGGGAGCTCAATCAGCTAGCCCTAATCTGATTTTCACTCCTTGGAACTCTAATCGCAAGTCGACCGATGAGGGGAAGACGTCGACTTTGGCGGTGACTCCCAACACCCGAAGTGTTCCAGCACAAGGTAGATCATCGAAAAAAGTGGGGGGCTAGTCCAAGTAGCGAGGGATGAAAGGTTTTCCGGAGAGAGCACTCCTACCCCTTCAAACGTTTAACAGCGGAGGAGCTACAACGCAAAAGGCAGCAGGGTCTTTGCTACCTATGTGATGGGAAATACATGCTAGGGCATGTGTGTGGGGAGAAACAGTTCCTCATCCTTTTAGCTGATGAAGAACAACCCATGGAGTTACAAGAAAAGGAGGATGAGCTGGTTAACCAGGTGTTGTGTCTTCAATCATATGCAACAGAGGATGTTACTCAGCCTTTAACTGAGCTGTAGTTGTCGGTCGCATCTCTCAAGGGAATAGTGGGTCCACAAACCCTAAAGCTCAGGGGGGCCATTTCCAAAGTAGAGGTAATAATTTTAATTGATAGTGGAGCATCGCATAACTTCATCAGAAGGAGGTTAGTAGAAGACATGAAGATGGAAGTGAGTAGCACGAACCGCTTCAGGGTCAGACTAGGCAATAACTGTCGGGTACAAAGTGTGGGAATTTGCAAAGGGGTAGAACTCAAGATACAAGGTATAATGGTGAAACAAGATTTTTTTCCCTTTTGAAATGCAGAGTGTTGATGTTATTCTAGGTGTTGCATGGCTGGAGACATTAGGGGACATTCTGCTTAACTGGAAAAGGCATATTATAAAGTTCAGTTATGTTAGACAGAAGGTCAAACTATATGGTGAGACAGTGACGAAGGCTACTGTAACCTCACTCAAAACTGTTGTCAAGCTCTTACAGTATGGGGCAGAGGGGCTCCTTCTGGAGTATGGAGGGTAGGAAGAGTTGAATGAAGAAATGGAATTCGAAGGGGAGTTGACAAAGTTGGACAAGCTACAAAATCAATACCATTCATACTCCACAGTTGGGGAAGAAATTAAGAAGGTACTGCAGGAGTTCAGAAGTGTCTTCGTTCCTGCTATAAAGCTACCACCTAATAGGGACACTGACCATGTTATTCAGCTGGAGCCTTGTAACATCCCGTTACTGTAGCAAGGGTATTCTGGTAACATTGGGTCAGACTGATAGGTTTCATTGCATTCACTGACTGAGCATGTTACTGGCCTCTGATCATAGAGGAACAGGTG
>JANZLX010000213.1:33202632-33215403 GCA_025531955.1 Erythroxylum orinocense
TTAAAGTTAAATCAATAGAATTTCAAATACATTATATAATATCTTCGACTAACAGTCTTGCAGATACCTTAACCAGATAATGGAAGCAGTAATCCTAAGCCTCAAAGATTCACTCACCAAAAAGGAAGCATAATTATTAGATCTTCAACAAAAAGTAAGGTCGGTAACCAAAGAGATTAACCAGTTAAGATCAACCATTAATCTTCTTAAAAAACAAAACATTACTTCCATCCAACCAATTACCCCTAAACAAATTACTCAAACACATTTATTCCCTGGTCCTTCAAACATTTCAGCTAAACCTATTCATTCATTACCTAAATCTGAACCATCCATGTCTAAAAAATAAGAGAATCTAAAGTCTATGTTATTTTTATTGGACTAATGACAGGAATATATGATGAATGGCGTAAGGCTTCTTTCCATATTATTGTAAAATCTTCAATCATTCATTTATGTTATTCAAATCATTCAGAAGCAGAAAAAGCTTTAGCCGAATTCAGAAATCCTACATTAAAACCTCACTATAAACAAGCCTTACAAAAACAGCCATCAGATTCAAAAATGAAAACATTAGGAAAACCTATTAATATGGAAAGAATCAATGTTGTACCTATAAGAGAACTAAAAGACAAAATTAAAAGAATTACTCTTGAAATTTTTTATGATTGTTTTCAAGCACTCAATGAATGGAAGGACGAACAGAAGGTTTTTCAGTATTACCCACAAAACTGAGGACGATATGGACCCAAAGCTATCATCTTTCCATAAACAGATGCACTCACTACTTATCTCTTTTTTCCAAAGTGGTTTTGTAGATATTATTTATTTAACCAATTTAAACAGTCTTGCTGAGTTTCCAGCTAGATTCACCCATCGACGAACCTCTAAAATATGAATTCAACTAGGATATTATCAATCAATTTAATCTCCATTGCATTGAAGGCATTTATTAGCAATGTTTAAAGATTACTCTAGAATCATTGATTAAACTTAATTATAGAGGACCAAATATTCTGATGACATCAGCTTATCGTACACCTATATCTATTGATTCCTTACAATCAATCAAGCAAATTGAAAAAAATTTCTTAACCATATCTGGAGTATTCAACATATTATCATAAGATTGGAAGTAATCCATTTGTCAACAACTCTAACAATATCCATCTCATCAATGTACCAAGTGTCTTTCCACTTCAAAAGAAAAAGATGATAGCTCCACAGTAGATGTAATTATTGAAGAGTGATGTAAGCAGTGATGTAATTTTAGTTATGTAAGTCACTTATCTGTATGCCACCTATGTAGACAATCCCAAAAGTTAAAGTAGATTCTCTCGACAAAGAAATCTACTTTTACTATTTCTCAACAGTAAAATCAAATTCTCTCGACAGAAAATCTAATTTTACTATTTTCTTATCTTAGTTGTTTTTGGACACTTCTAAGTGCCCTTTGTTTATATAATGTAACAAGAGAGCCCTTAACTCTCTTTATGAGAAAATAAAAACTCTGTTTATCATCTTTTGTCTAAAACTCTTCAAATCTCTCAGTTAAAACCTAAAAATTGACGTCAGAAAAGAGAAGGCGAAGAGCAAAATAAAAGGTATGATCAATTGTGTTTTTAGTTTTTCATCATTTTTCTTTATTTCAGTCTATTAATTTTTCTTACTTTCACGATATTTTATTTCTGTTCTCTTTATTATCTATTAGAAATGCCTATTTGTACTAATTGTAGAAATATTCATCTAGCAATAATACATATTGAAAGAAAATTTTCACTTAGTAGAAAACTTATTAAAACTTTTAATGACACTTATAATTATTTAGAACAAATAAATGCTTCTCAAGCTACTCGTCATAAGTTTAAAGAAATACTAAATCAAGACACAAAAAACTATAATCAAGAAATATTAGAGTCAAAATAACTCTATAAACAATTTCAATAACATTACAAAATCCATTATTCATGAATCATTGTCCTATTTGTCAATTTATGTAACAATTATTTTTAATGCATAACTGTACATTCTGTAACCAATTATTAACATAAATTATTCATTTAGAAACTTTAGTCAATGAATATATATCAAAAAAAGAGTATTATGAAAGACAATATAACTATCTATGATTTTTTATTAATAATAATGATTTAAGCTATCAAAGTAAGATTAGACATTACAATCAATCTTTATAATTTACATAATCAAATTTTAATATATAAATATAGCCAACTTATAAAACATCAAAAAATCTCTCATTAGTCTAACTAACTTCAAAATGACTGAAATAATTCAAGAATCTCACACTAATAATAACAATAATACCATTTTAGATGTAGATACTTTAGAATAAACATGCATGCATTTCCCATAACAATATTATGTCACATAATCATCACAATTATAAATAATAGTGGAGGACTGATGAACGACCCTATGAAACCCCTTACCTATAGACTATAGCCACAGGGGCTCTCTTATTCCACACAAGGTCACTTGGTCTAATGCAATGGACTGTCGTTCGAGAGCTCACACTTAATCGAACTACTACAACCTCACTAAGACATGATTGCCATCCGAGAGCAAGTTCGATCGAACTGCCATAATCATGCTACTTTTTATTTACCATATATCAGTTGGCATCCAAGAGCAAGCTCGACCGAACTACCTCAACTGCGTCATATCTCAATCAATAGACCTAATACTAGCCTAAATCTATACCCAACCATTAGACTCTTTATGCACACAGCCTAGTGACACCTCATACTATGACAATCCTCCACATTATCACATAACAAGACAAGAACAATATTACACAACAAAAATATATATACATGTGTCAATCCATATATATGAATGTCAAGCATGCATATGCAAATGATGGTGATTTCCATGATGAATATGAAATTCTAATGCATGTTCATAACCATGAATATTAAATCATAGGTAAAATATGCTCCTTTGTGCCAAACCTAGTGTCTTGAAATGAAGGGTTTAGCTCTTGATTGATGTATAGAAAGAAAAGTCAGAAGGACCATTAGGATTTAAAATCTAAACCAATTTTAGACACTCCGAGAATAAGATCATGACTCAATATCAAAAAATTCTATTTTCTATTTAAAAACGACGATGACATGTTTTACAAGGAGCCTACTGAAAATTTCGTTAGAATTTTCCCTATAAAACGAACATCCCCCTTCCGAAATAAAGGTAATTCCTACAATAAAAAGACACTTCTATGATCACCAGCAATCACAGCTCAATTTGGGACTACAAACTACATGTCCAAGCTCAATTGAGTCCACATTTAAATCGCAAAAATTCATAATAAATCCAATCATAATTCAAGTATACCAATTTCTAAGTCATACACCCTCATTTATACTCAATACATCAAGATATTCTCAATTCTAATCAAGAACAACTCAATTTAATCAATTTCAGGCAATTCTATAACAACATAGCCCTTTGTAAATTTTTATCTCACAAACTATGAATAATTGAAATATGTTGCTTTAATGAAAATTGGTCTACATAATATTTAGAAATTTTTAAAATTATTTTTGACTATTTTTGGGTTGGTCAAAAAATTACCACCTTCACCAGAGCGTAGAGTACACGCGTCAGCACTGAAAGGGCAGTGATCTGCACCACCTACCTAGAAATGATGAGGTTATCTCTAGCAATCCAATGGCACTGGTCTCGTGTTGAAACTCCTCCCAATTTGTGAGAATCAAAGGTTTAAATCTCAAAGGTGGCCTATTTCCATTCACCAACAAAATGGGCCAACTGATATCGAATTTCCCTCCTTTCCTATGTTTTTAGCACCTTTAGACACGATGGTTGCACCAAAAAATGACTAAAAATAGGATATTGGTTACTTACCTAAATGAACCAAAACTTCCAGTCGTGATTCCTCCAAATCTGATCGTTTTTTAAGAAACAAGTTTATAGGTTTTGTAGAACATCCCGAGGGATTTCCGTAGAGCCTTAGGTCAACAAAAATAATGGTCAGACAATAAAGTTATGAGTGTCAGAAGTTAGGAGTGAATAGTAACCTATAGGGAAAAAAGTTTAAGAGAGAAAAGAACTTAAGCTTTCTTAAGCTCAATTTATACTTTTATAAGTTTTTCTCTTTATTGGTGCATTATAAGCAATTTAACAAAAATTTGGATCATTACATTGTCTCTCCCTTATAAAAAAATTCATCCTCAAATTTTAATTCTCACCTCATTGTTGAAATAGAAGCGGGTATTGACTCTACATATCTAGCTCTGTCTTCCACGTACAATCATCCATCGTATGATTACTCCATAACACTTTCACCATTGGTATCTCTTTGATCTCAGCTGAAGAATATGATAATCTAATATGGCATCAGGTTGTTCTTCATATGTTAAATCACTATCAATCTCCACATTACATGGCTGAAGGATATGAGAAGGATCCGAAATATACTTTCTCAACATCGACATATAAAATACAGGATGAACGCTAGATAGGTGAAGCCATAACACCAATCTATATGCCATTTCACCCACTCTATATTTAATCTCAAATGGACCAATGTACCGTAGAGCTATTTTACCTTTCTTACCAAACCTCATCACTCCTTTCATTGGTTATATTTTCAAAAATTCCATGTCACCTACTGAGAATCTCACATCTTTCCTCTTTCGATCTGTGTAACTCTTTTGTCTACTAAAATTTGCTTCCAATATTTTATTATTCTTCTTTCTCTCCTTTTTAATAAACTACTTAAAAGCCTTGCCAACTCCAAGAGACTAAATTTGAAGCTGCTAATTGCCCTTCTTCGTAAATTCAACAATGTAACACCTGGTATGTGTTTTATGCTAACAATGGCAACTTTTGCAATGGATAATCTGAAAAATATGTGTCATCTATGCAACCAAAATAGATTACAAAAAATAGGTTTCTTGTTACTTAAGTCATTTTCTAGCAAATGTTTCTTTTAGTTTCTAGAAGGGGATGATTTCTTCCAGTGCTATTGGGCATTCATCTAGTAATTTTGAGAGATCAAAACTCAATGCTGGAACTATTGCTCAGCCCATCGTGGATGCAAAGTTTTGTGACCATTTTGAAGACTCTGACAGTTCATTTAACCACCCAAGCTTGGTATGAATCACTAGTTCAGTTGGTAAAGATCAATAGTCCAAGTCTGACAAAGTGACCACAGCTTATCTTCATCATATTCAAAAAGGCAAGCTCATATAACCTTTTGGATGTTTGCTAGACTTAGATCAGGAAACTTTAAAGATAATTGCATACAGTGAAAATGCACTTAAAATATTGACCATGTGAGTGCCTTTGCCTTGTAAAAAGCCCTGAGTTTTAGGGAGGTTGCACTTGTGAATTCTATTTTAGTTAACTGCAAGACATCTAGAAAGCTTATTTTTTAAAAAAGGCTTTCTTAAGCTCAACTTATACTTTTATAGGCTTTTCTCTTTATTGGTGCATTATGAGTAATTTGACAACAATTTGGATTATTACATTTTCTGATTACATTAGATAGTTACAAAAACTAATAAAGAGGATGAGGTGAATGAGAGCATTAAGCAATTTTGGTGTTCAACAATCTAAAACAATAAAGAAGAGTATAAGGAGAATAAAAGTTATTAATGGGGATTCGTATCGTATAATAGACAAAATGAAAATATCAATTAAAAAAAGCTCACACTTGACATCAATGACATTCTTACTGATATTATACCATATTCTCCTACTCATCAGTATGATATAGTTCTTTTAAGGAATTCAACTGAATATCTATACATGGATGCGAGGAGATTTCAAAATCTTATAATCTACTATAAATGGTTTTAATGCATCTCTATTTCTTTTCTTTAGTTTACAAAAGGCCCTTCTTTAATGATTTTATAAAGTTTTTCTTCAAGAGATGTAATCTTAGTGTTTGGTTATCAAGAACAAAGTTAAGTGATGAAGACCATCTTCTCATATATAAAGTTTATGTTGTTTAAATTGTACTTATAAGGAATAATTATACAATGTATACAGCACTCTTTTACATCTAATATCCAATAATCTCAAATATATGTCCAATAGGTGTAGGAAAAATTTAAACATATTAATCGATTTCCTTTTTGGAAACTTAAAAGAAAATTTGTTATTTGTTTGGATAAGTTTAATAAATAAATTTAAAAGTAGAATATTTTTATTCTTTTGTTTCACATATAAAATATATATATCAATTGAATAAATAAACTACTTTGTGTTATTGGAGATTGATTGTTTCTTTATTTTAGGACCTATTTTACTATATTAATATGGATCACACCACTATCGAGAATATCATAAAACTTTTTTTGAAAGAACTAAGAAAACTATTGAGAAAACGTGATCCTTGTCTTTCATAAAATAATAGAGATTATAACAAATTAAATACTTTATTGTTGGATGATAAACCATACAAGGCTTTACACAATCTAATACGTTTACTTTAAGCAATTGAGTCTCTAATGTCATAATTTTTAGATTATAATTAATTTCCTAGTGCCAAGCTTCTCACAAAATATTATATTTGTCAAAATTGAAGGTTACTTTGATGTTTGCCACATGTAAGTTTACTACTGATTAAAATGACCACGCGACTATGTAATTAACTCAAATAACATTTTATTATAGTAATGCAAATGAAATTATTACATTGTTTTTATAAATTGAAATCCATAATACAAACTATGCAAAATCAAACATGAAAACAAACATACATTATCATTATTGGACAAGTTTTAAATTAGAACCACCATTACTAAAATAGAGGTCATGTTTAAGCAAAACTTAGACAAGGAAAATGGAGTTTTATTAAACTAACTTTCTCATATGCACCAAGGCTCTTTATATATAATAGTAAGAAAACTAAAAGAAATTTTGATTTTATAACTTAACATCTAATATAAATAGCTAAGTCATCTAAGATAAATAATAAATTATAACAAAGTAGTAACTAAAATAATTACTGCTAACAAAGAGAGATAACTAATTTCTAAAATAATCATTTTTTAAGCTTACATTTAGGAGGATTAATCCCTTCTTCATCATGGTATCATTCATATCAAGAAGAAAGGCATTAGTGATGGCTAATATCTAATATGGGAGAACTTCTCTGATATTATGTTTTATCAATTCCAATTGGACTTCTTAATCCTCCTACAATTCTTACATCTTTTAAATGCTTGTGTTTTTTCAACTTTTAAAAGATTCTCTTCTAGTCTTGTTGAATGTCCTCTAAAAGTATTTGAATAGATAACTAATAAACATTCACGTTTGTTGACACCTCTACCTCATAGTGATGTGTTAGTTGACCAATTGTCCTACGAATATCATCTTCTGACCTTTGGTCATCAATACCAACCTCAACGTATTTAGAAAATTTTTTAACATATTCTCCCTTAACCTTCTTATCAATCCTCATACATCCCATAGCTTCAATATTAAGGTCAAGCATTATACATACGATTTTCTTATAAGGAATCATATCAAACAACCTTAGATTCTTTACTAGTTGCGTAATGTAAGACCTTATATAAATTATGCTATTCTTTCTCATTGCCATTATACCTAAATATCTTATTAAAAAAATGTCAAATTACAATGGTGATACATAACAAAGCATAAAAAATAGAATAAATTATGTAAAGTCATCTCCTTTCACTCTCTTGCCTTCTAAACATTGTGTAGATAAATGTGTGGTGTGAAAATTGTAACACTGGCAATTTAATATAAGAGCACTTAGTTTTTATAGGATTATAATTATGGCTCTTATAAGAGATTTTATACCAAAAATTCTCAGATTTATATACATTGTTAGGGAAATCAATTAAAGAAAATTGATTTGCAAATCTTTCCAAATAGTCTTGATGGTAGAGCCCACATTTCTTACAAAATTCCTCTACTCACATCATAAAATATACACCACCTATTTGAAACCTAATGGCATTAGGATTTACCATTCCAACATCTTCATTAAACTAGAAATTTGTTAAAATTTTGAGTATTGATTCAAGATGTGCATCTTGATATATCTAAACAAAAGGGTAAACCTCGAATTGTCAACCATAACCATAAATTCCACAAGTAAACGTATTTATACAAGTCTATAGGGTTGGATAATGATGTTAATTCAAAGTCACTATTTTTTAAAGATTTCATAATTTTTTAAGTGATGTCTATTATTGAAATGAAGCATAGGGTGTTCTGAATCCTATGATGCTCGCCCTTTATTGGTTGAACCCTTTTTATTTCTCCATTACCCCTACTTTGGCTAGTCAATGGTTTATCTCTTATTTTTCAGACAAAATTTTCACCAAAATTAAAATGATTTGGCACCAATTTCACCTAAATTAGAAAACCATTATCCTTACTAATCTTAGGGTTTTCTCTCATTTCACACTTCACTATATATTAAAGGCATATATCATAAAACTTCAAGCTAGATTTATCCAAATCCAATATATTTGGCTCATGTTAATTCTATTTTCCCTTAACTTTGAAGTGTATGATGGTTATTGGTTACTATTGACAAAACGTGTTACTTTGATAGAGTTTACAAATGTTTAAGTTTGTATTAAGTAAGTAAAAAAGTTACTATTGGTGTTTAAATTTCAGACCTTATCATCTATGTTGAATAAATTTCTTGCTTTTTATTGTCAATTTATTGGAAAATTATGTCCCTACTAGCATACATGACTTGTCTTTATCCTTTTAATGCATTTGACTCGAATATGCTTTATTTGTATTCCTAATTTATAACAACTTCATTAATAAAAACTAAAAATAACAACAAAACCTAGTAAAAATTCTGTTGACACGTAGGATTTAAGGAGGTTCAGTAATATGTAACCTTACCCCTAACTAGTGGAGAAGTTGTTTCCAAATTCATCAATGAAAACTAAGGATAAGTTAAATGAAATATACTAATATATAATATATACAATAACAAAATTAGTAAGTTTACTATTGTTTTATTTGAATTTTGGTTATAGGAGGCAAGAATAAATCACACAAAGAATTGAAATCACTTACACTAACCTATTACATAGGTGATTTTAAATCTCGATTGACTCCTTCTATTGCAAGTCATATATATAAGCAACAATATATAAACATGAACTAAAGATAATAAATAATCGAGGGTGCATACAACGTATTAACATGATCCAACCATAATTGATGATCTAGGATGTGAATCCCTATACCAAAATTTCAAGACACAATAATCACATAATAGTCACTTTGTTCATAAAAAAAATATATAATCAAATTGTTAATCTACCTATATAACTGAACTTAATTAAAATGTATAATAAGAAAACCCAGTAATACATTAAAGAACAAAGAGACATATTTTTTTTTAACTTTTCATGTTACCTTGGGAATTCTTTAGCATGTGAGATAGGAATGTGAACCACAAACGTTTTTCATCAAATTTAAGACTGGAATACACATAAGGCCTTCTAAAAGAGAAGCATTTACAACCTTACCTCAATATATTATTATGTTAGGTATAATAAAATGGTATTTTTATTATCACGTATAAAAAAAATGTTGCAACCTATCAATACTCTATACAACTTCTTCTTGATAACATCCTTACTAGTATTGGAGCTAAAGATCATTATTTTTATTATTTTCATTAAAATATAACAATAACCCCCATTGCTTGTTTAGAAGTACATGGATGAAAAGCTACGAGTATAAAAATATTCAGCACTAATACATTATCTAAACCATTAATTCATGCATCAATGCAAACGCAAACATAAAAATATATTTACCAAGCTAACCAAGGCTATATTGATGTCAATCTCTTAATCTTTGCCAACATTCCTTGCATACATAGAAATAATACACAAGAAATCAATAGATGGAAAGGATTTGTCAATTTTTTGTCTAATAATGGCTATATGTCTACCTAATAATGTTACAAGATCAAATTCAAGTTCCAAACAACATTTATTCCCCTTTTATTAACAATCAAATATTAAAGACATGACTACTCAATGTAAACATTAAGTCCATTATATATGTCCCTCGGGGAACTTTAAAAGTCTCACTCAAAAGTAATAAAATGGATGAAAACTAGTTTACAAACTATCAAGCATTTATACTATAAGATATATATAAAGAAACAAAATATATAAAGTAAACTCAAATTTATCTACCTTATTACCATGACATCACTATCTATAAACATGAATAAACATTTTAACTATCATTGTTTAAATGTTAAATAATATCCATTAAGATTATAGTAACATAATTATCATATTACCTTATTTCTAAATGAAGTTCTCTTCGGAGGAACTTGAGATACATAGACTCAAAAGCTGAACATCTTTTGTGAGATGTGGAATTTTTCCCAAAAGGAACCAAATCTTTATTTGGATAAATCATGTTGCTCACCTTTGAACCTTTTTATTGACTACATTGTAAGTAAAATTTCAAATTTCATAAAAATTATATAACTCAAATATAATAAATAATTATTCAATAAATACCATTTTTTATACTTCCTCTTGATTTTCTTCTCACTTGTGTGCTGTTATGATATGTCCAAACGTTCTTCCTTATCCTTTTTCCTTATTTATGTCTCCTTATGCCTCAATGCATTATCTTTTTTTTAGTCCATCACTGACATCTCCCCACACCTCAGAACAAATGTTTCATTAACTTTCTTCATTGCCGCCTTCACTTGCCTTTGGATAGCCTTATCACTATTCGTCTCCCTTATTGACATATCTTTATGCCTCAGGACGTTCTCTACCTCTTTAACCTCTTCTTTTCCTAACATTAAACTAAACTATGAACAACTATTCATGTACATAACAAATATCAAACAAATGCATTGATCAAATAACTTACTTACTCATTACCCTTACATCCCTCCCTTCTGACATAGCTATACACATTGTCCTTACTATTTTCTAGTACTATGATGCTTTAATGAGTGATTCTCATTATAATTAACTCTTAAATTCTAAAATAATATGACATATTAATCAATTATACTCTTTACACATACTTTATTCAAATGTTACCATAAATTTCCAATAATGATAATATCTTTAACTTCCTATACCTTTGCTCTGAGACTCTATCAGCATCCAATGCCTCGTTAACAATGATATCTCCCAAGTTATAATATGGGCCATCTTTTTCCATTCGAAAGGTTAATTCATGTGTAGTCGATCAAGATAAAATATATGCGAAAAATACTATAAGTTTAAATTAATAACACATTTTGTACAAATGTATAAATTAATTGATAAAATGAAAAAATTTTATAACATATCACTTACCACCAACACATATATGCATCCACCTATGCAACATGCAACACGTTTGGCCTCTAAATTTAGGCAAAACTTGTAAGCATTCTTATAAACTATCTCAACACAAAGTGCCTCCATCTAAGCTACTTATAGGGTTCAATAAATGACTATGGTATTTAGTACATGTGTGTTGATATTATAATTAATGTTGGGGTTAAAAAAACACCCACATGTAGAAGAAAACTTCACAAAAAAAAATTTTCGTCTGTGAGTCCCTTATAGTTTTGAGTATGCATTTGACAATGATATGGTGATAATTGACTTCGTACTCATCTTGAAACCTAATCACCTTGGCCTCAACAGCTTTAGTATGTACTCATTTGGTTTTATTTAAAACCCTTATAATCTATGCAACATTATTGCCACTAATCTACTCCACCATACTGTCCCTTATTCTTAGTATTACCATATCTAGATCAAATCAACAACACAAACAATAGCAAACATCCCTCCTTACCCTAAACCTTTTCATCTATCAAAGTTCACTAAATCCCATATCGATGACCCGCTTTATTTGCTCTAAGGAAAAGCTTTGCATTAACTCAAACACTGTCTCCAAATAACATCTTACTTGACAATACTGTAAGTACTTATTAAAAGTATCTATAATAAATAATAATAATAATTAATCATCAAACTATTTTAATTTAGGTTCACCTGGACCAAATTTCATACTTCATTCTTAATGCCGCCATTTCTTTCACTTATACCATAAGCACCCTGACTTACATTTTTAAGTTTTAGATTAACATAATAACTAGTCAACGTCATATTAATTTTAATAAAATATTGGCTCATTACGTTCATTTTTACCTTTGTCACCTTCTTCAGTGGTTTTAGTGGAGGATATGGTAATCCAATTCAACTTTATCCTTATTATGTGAATTTTTCTAATAAAACAAAAATGTCAACTGCACCAAATCAAGTACCATAGCAAGACATTTTTAACACACTGAATACCTATAAACTATTTTTAAATGAAAGTCTTAACATATCTATTAGATACATTAAAAGAACATAAAATTCTATAAAACTAAAGGAAGATGAGAGAGACATAGTCTGCTTACCATATCTACTTCTCTTTTTATAATTACATAGGCATTTAAGTTTCAATAAGTTTAAAGAATTATAAAAGACCTGGATTGATTGGTCTTGGATTCTAATCAGTGCTAAGAAATGAAGGAAGATGATGGTACATACTACTGTGTGGGAGGCGATTTGTTGAAAGTTCTCAAGGAAGCTTTGGATAAAGAAAATTACTTCATTATCCTAAAAAATGTGAATTAATGAAATGGACACGATTTGATATATAAGTGTGTATCCAGTGACGGATCCAAGGGGGGGCTAGCAGGGGCTATAGCCCCCCCAAGACTAAACAATTCCTTTGAAAACTATAACC
>JANZLX010000213.1:33215663-33232587 GCA_025531955.1 Erythroxylum orinocense
TTACCTATAAAATTAAAATTTTTAAAATTACAAGTATAAGTGGCCCCCCTTAAAAAAAATTATTATTATTAGATGTTAGTTCCTGGCCTTCCCTTAGAGTTCAGTCTGGCTCCGTTCCTGGTTAGACATATGGCCATGTTGTTAACAGTGTCCAATCAAACATTAATTTCATATAGTTTAGTATATGGTCATGTACAAATATGTATTCTTCAGATTGACCCCTCATAAGGATAACGGGAAGATGTTTGACCATATTATTGAGGAATTAACTATGTCTAATGAAACTAAAAGTAATATGTATATAGGCATACATTATCGAGGAATTAACTATGTCTAATGAAACTAAAAATAATATGTATATAGGCATATGCAAATCTATATCCTTCACATTTTCCTTCAAAATTTATATAAAGAACACAGTTCACCTTACCAGAATGTAATAAACAATATTGAACAAAACCTTTAATAGACATAGATTGGTATATATTATGTCACTAATAGATAAGAAATCAGCTCATTATATTTTTCTACAATGTCTTCAAATTGCGTTCTTTGTGTGATTGTGGTATTCTTTTTTATTACAGAAGTCTTGTGATTTTTAGAATTTGGAAACATAAGATATAAATTTTACGCTCAAAATATTTAAATTTGTTACTTAAAATATTTCAATGGAATATTTTATTAGTTGAGATACATGATAATGCAATACAATTTTCATAACTTATTATTCGACCGAACAAAACTATTTTTATGGAATCTCAAATTAATTGTTAAACCAATTATCTTCTTGTATAGTCCTCCTAAAAACAATGGGCTGAGAGATTTAAAAAATATTTGAATTCTTTGCTCTTAGATTTTTTAATAGAAAAATGTAAAAGATAAGAGAAATGTGATCGGAGGGTATTTTAAATTATAAAGTAATTACAAATATAAATATACTCATTTATTCATTATACTTATCAGTCTTTAATCTATTAAAATGCTGGCATAATAATACCCACGAACTACATGTGGGCTACTTAATCGAGTCGAGTGCATAATCAAATTCGAGTTTGGTTGGTTTCTGATCTCATGCATGACTTATTCTGCTTTGAAATCAATACGTGGCGTCAAATCTAGTGAAAGATTGACAGATACAACAACGTCCAAGCCAAGCCACGTCCTTACAGTTGAGTGTCCATGGAAGCGGCCTCATGCTAATCCAAATAAGAAAAGTGAGTACTCCGAATACGGTTAAGTTGTGGAAAGCCATGCAATCACGGTCATAGAACAAAAAGAAAAGACTTGAAGCTAAAGACTCTACGAAACGTAGGAAACGAAGTCCAAAACTGCAGGGTCAGAAAGGCAAATTAACATCATCAATAGGCTTTTTGGATGAATGATTAACTGTAGGTCCTTTCTTTTGCTTAAAGCAATTTCAGGACTTGTGGATCCAACTCTCCAAGTAAAGGAAGTTGGTGAGATGAGAAATGATGATGGTCCCAGACAGTGACATCAAAGAGGAATAAAAGTTTTTTCAAAAAGAGTTTTTATTTTCTTCAAGGAAGAATATGTTTCTTCTTCTAGTACTCTGATTAATGCATCTAACGACGAGTGAAGAAAGACATGAATGCTAAAAAGGAGAAGATTAAATGCAGTAGGCCCTTGTTCTGAGGAGTGCAGTTAGCGTAGATAAGATGGCTAGGCTAGAAAACCACGTATCATCCCCTTTGTTACGCCGATGTACAATTCCCATGGACTCCGTAAAACAAAATAGGTGTTATAACAACTGCAGCAAGCAGTTACCTATTAATTAGGTAGCACCTTCACAAGCATCTATTTCCCCCAAATGTCCCTTTTCTGTTTTTCATTCACAACCACATTCTGATATATGAACCACATATCATATCATGTCATGGCTTTATCTTTTTTCCTTTGTTCGGGAAGTTTTTCTTTTCTCTGGGTAACTTACCAGTTACCACAATAGAGACTGCGCACCCTACCTAACAGTAGTCCTGTAGTAGATTAGTAACTCCAGAAACCAACAACCAATGCATATGCAGGCAAGCAAAAATCACCAACCTGCATCATTTTTTCGTATCTCTGTTTTCTCTTTCTCTCGTTTTTCATGAAAACTAATTGATACTTTACTTGCAGAGGGCAATTATCCTTTCATTTCTGTTAACAACAACATGTCTTCTCAGTTTCTCAACTGCTCTCAAGGTGGATCATTCTGGACTTCTCAGTTTTTGGATCTTGTTCCAACCACGTTCCTTTTTATTTCTTCTTCTTCTTCTTCTTCTTCCTGTTTTGAGTATCTAAGTTGTATTCAGTGACTTGTTTGTACATTTTTTGATCAGGAGGGACAAACATGCGTCGCAGACAGCAACTGCGACTCAGGTTTACACTGCGAAACATGTGTAGCAAATGGGAATATACGACCAAGATGCACCAGAATCAAGCCTGTGATCCCGACCTCAAAGGTCTGTACTTATATTTCTTTTTCTTGAATTGGTGGTGATGTGTTTGTCTATAAAAGTAATGATGTTTTTGTCTATAAAAGTAATGACTTATTGGTTTCGTTCTTGTGTTTGGTTGATTTCAAAAACAGGTAAAGGGCTTGCCTTTCAACAAGTACTCGTGGCTCACAACGCACAATTCGTTTGCCAGGTTGGGAATGAGGTCCCAAACTGGGGCCATAATTCTTGCTCCTACAAACCAGCAAGATACCATTACTGATCAGCTCAATGTAAGCTATGTTCTTTCATAAATTAATTTTTTTAATTCGGTCATTTGATAGTTTCAGTGCTGTCGGCCTTAGGCTTCTGAGTTCTGGTACTTGCACTCAGGTTTTAAAAAATTCTGCCTTCTCCTTTTCATTCTTAGAAGAAAAATCAAATCTTAACTGGTCGTTGAAGATTGTTTCCACGAGAATTACAAGTGATTGTTGGGAAAATAACAAATTAACAGCATTAGTAGCCTCTAAAAGGCCAAACTTCATGAGTGGGATTTTCATAATACAAGTCTCGGATGTTCTTTTATTTTATTTTGTCAAGTCATATTGGTTTATAGTAAATTCGTTAGTAGAAAGCTATTCCCAGCATCATTCCAGAAATAAAAGGGCAAGCTTGTTTAGGTATATTATTAGGTCCATAGGAAGAAAGAGCTTTGTGATTGATGAAAACAAGTGGAATATAAAAGAACAAGTCAAGGTTGTCCTCGTCATTTCGGACTTATCTTGGCTTACAAGCATTTATTTCTTTCATCATTGTAGCAGCATGGGAATTGTTAAAGCATGTGTTACAGGTAATGTTTGGAATGTAATGTCTGTGTGCACTGTTTTCTTGATTAATTTTATTGAATAATGTGGCCTTTATAGAATGTTACACATGTATTATGTAACTGCATTCATCATGACACAGAAATAAATATTGTATACTTTGATGTATGACTTTGGTTGTTTGTTCTAAATGTGATAGAATTAGTCCTTACCTGCTTCTGGCTTTAGTCTCTGAAGGTGTGCGGCAGGTGTATTGTGACTATGATCATTAGAATCTCTGTTCCCATGTGTTCTCTGGGAAATTAGAAAAACTTAAGGTGTCTCTCTTTTCTTTTGACATTGTTCACATGTATATAGTTCAAGATGTCATCTTTAAATTAAGCAGAATACACACGTCCGCGCACACCCCCACTTACTGCATATATGTTTATATATGTTTGAGCTGGATGTTTTATTCCTCATCCCCCCACTTACTGCATATATGTTTATATATGTTTGAGCTGGATGTTTTATTCCTCATCCCCCCACTTACTGCATAAACAATTATATAAACAAATATATGTTCGCCAGTGATACATCACTAGCTAGCATAACCTAAATAATTTATTTCCGCAAGTAGTCAATCCTAATTGAAAATTACTCCTTTACCAAAACTTTCTTCTGTAACAGAGGCAAGGGGGGAGGGTATCTGCTATATATTGGTGGAGGGGATAAACAAAGGTTCAAAAATCATAATAAGAATATCATAAGGACTATCTTACTAATGATGATCAATTAACTAAAAGACTTAACACTGACTAGGCATTCCTTGAGAGGAGCTTATAATAGGTGCCATAGTTGTAAGGTTATTAGTTGGATCATATTTCGCAGTTTCTAACGCCTGGCCTGTTCTTTACTGAGAAGTGGTTTTCACTTGCAGAATGGAGTCAGAGGCCTGATGCTCGACATGTATGACTTCCAAAATGAAATTTGGTTGTGTCACTCCTATGGAGGAAATTGCTACAACTACACAGCTTTTGTAAGTGTTGAAAAGGATATTTTGCTGATATCGTGAAAAGCAAACAATTTATATGTCCACTTCACATGTGAAATGAAGTTATCCTGTCATTAAAGTAACAATGTCAGATTTGGTCGTGGTAGATGTGAAGATTTGCAGTTTCTGTTTGCTTAAACTAATGATTAACTTGAAATATCGATATGGCAGCAACCAGCCATCAATGTTTTGAAAGAGATTCAAACATTTCTCGAGGCAAATCCATCAGAAATCGTCACCATTTTCATTGAAGATTATGTTACATCTCCTAATGGCCTGACTAAAGTGTTTAATGCTGCTGGCTTGAGGAAATACTGGTTCCCTGTCTCTCGGATGCCTAAAAATGGCGGGAATTGGCCGACGGTTGATGATATGGTCCAGAAGAATCAGCGTTTAGTGGTCTTCACTTCAAAATCCAGAAAGGAGGCTTCAGAAGGAATTGCCTACAACTGGAGATATGTGGTTGAAAACCAATGTGAGCACTGTATTTCTCTAAATGTTGATGATACTTTTGGTTAATAATCCACATACACTTAGAGTAATGCAAGTTAAAATCACAGATGGGAATGGTGGAACCATAGCTGGTTCATGTCCAAACCGCGCAGAATCACCTGCCATGAATACATCAACCAGGTCCCTAGTGTTGGTGAACTTCTTCAGGGACTTGCCAAATTTTGCCGAAGCTTGCAAGTATAACTCTGCCCCCTTGATTGATATGGTGAACACATGTTATGAAGCATCCCATAAACGGTGGGCTAACTTCATTGCTGTTGATTTCTACAAGGTATATACACCTAATTATGTCTCGTTCTTCCTCCAAAATTACCAGGACATAATCAAATTTGTAAAATATAACATGACAGAGAAGTGATGGGGGGGGAGCTCCAGAAGCTGTAGATGTTGCAAATGGTCATCTGGTTTGTGGATGTGGAAATATTGCCTATTGCAAGGTTGGGCTATCAACATCTAAAAGTATCATTTAGATAGCAAAAAAGTTAAATATGGATGTTAACATTGAGTTGTTGCGTCGTTTATTGCAGCAAAATATGAGCTTCGGAGTATGTGACCTGCCTGAGCCTGTAGTTGGCCCGTCCTCGCGACATGCGGTCCAGGATTCAAACTTTGGTTATGTGAATAGAAGACCAATGTCATTCTGTTGGTTGGTATTATTAATGCTTTTGTGACAGAACAGTCAAAGATATACAACCTAACCATAGCAGTCTAACTAGAATAGCCCAATGGGATTCACGTGATTTGCAACTATGAAGAATATTGTATTGACCACGTAGCTTAAATTTATGTGTGACTACGCTGGCTAAGTTGCCTTAGACAGCCATTGGCACAAGTTTGATAAATGCCCATTATATGTTTGAACTGCGTCTGGGTTCATTTATGAAGCCCACTGAATATCCAGCCATCAGTTCAGTTGGGACTTATTGGTTATCATAATCAAGCTCTCCAACCGAAACGCCTCATACTTTATGCAGCGACTTGATAGTAGATAGGGGACTCAGGCAAAAGCTTGTCTTATAGTTAGCAATAAAAAAGCACACTAAAACTAAATCTATCAAATTGGGCTTATTCCAGACATCTAGTATTCTCTCTTCTATGCTACATATTGTATAGATAAGCATGTTAAGAAACTCCAACCATAGTTAATATTATCTATATGCTCACTAACACCAGCTAGTTGTCTTAGACAAATCGAATAATTAAAAGGGGCAGAAAAAAAGACTTGTTGGAATCTTTTCGTTGTTTTCCTTCTAATGGAAATTGCATCATTTCATTTCGTTGACAACATTTTTACATACAAATATATTGTTACGCAAATGTTGTTCCCTTTATTGTGTATAACATGGAACTAGTTACGCGGTTGGATATTTTCTCCGTTGTTTAGTAACGCAACAACGATTCACAATAAGTTTCCTATTTAATATGTCTCTTTCCATAAACTTTCTATCTTACTTTTTGTATGTGATGATATTTTGTGATAAGACAAATTTTATTAGACAGAGACAACGTTAATACACTAAAAAAAATGGATAATCATTAATCAGTTTTAAAAATTCTCATCACAATGAGCTAAAAGCCCAAAGATTCCTTAATAAATTATTAAATCCCTTAACTACTTTTTAACATATGAGTGATTAATTTCTAACATTCTCTCACTTGACTCATGTGATTTTATGCAATCTATTAAAATAGATTTTCTCCTCATAATATTGCTAGCGATTGTCATCTTCGTATACATTATACTCAATTTATTTAATCTTTCCTAGTTGTTAAAATGGATTTTCTCCTCATTAATGCTCAAAACATTCAAATTATATGGTTTCTCAATTTTGAGTGCCAAATCCAAGTACAAAATTCTAAGATAGAACTAGATTTATTCATTTCATTTAGAGAAGTTCAATCCATTAAATATCATAACAAATGAGAGATTTGGATGGTGACAATAATTGTTACCAAAAATTAAAATGTAACATTAATGTTTTGAATCATACAACATGCCACATAGATTAAGAAAAAAAAATCATAAGTCGTATATCAGTGTTCACCTTTGGGCAATCCATTAACACACCATAAAACATATAATGATTCTTATAAATTGTATACTAATATTTACTTTTGGTCAATCCATTAATATCCCATATAACACATAATGATGGTAATATGTAGGTAATTCGATAATCACACATATACCAACTAGAAATATTTATCACCTTTGGATATCTAAACCCAACTAATCTTGTATATGCATTACCTACGATTCACTCTCATTAACTATAAAAAAATAAACCACCTTTGGGCGATTTTAAAAATGTTCTATAGCAACGAGTTTCAATTAATCCATAAAATTATAATTCATTAGCATCAAATTATTAGTAGTTGAAATTTAAACATAATATTTTAAAGAATAAATAATTCAATAAATAAACTAACGATGCTGGTTGCATGACCAACGTTGAGACACTGGCATTATGGTTGGCATTGGGATTTCTCAGTGTCTAACTCTGGCGGCTTCACTAGCTTTGGAAAATTTTTCCAAACAATTTTCTTTCTCTTTCTATTCCATAAATAAGCATTAATTCAAGGTTTTTTTTCTTCATATACAATCATTAGACCATGAGAAATTAAAATTAGAGTTTTCCCAAAATTTTTAATATTAAAATTCATAAGGTTCTCTAAATCATGAGAAATCTATAGTAAAGAAGAACAAAATTTCTCATAAGTATACTCTGATACGTCATGTAAGCATAATTTTCATAAAGATCGTAGGATTTAGAAATCATAGAACACATAAATGTTCATTAATATTCAAAATTCTTTCACAAAGATAAAGCTTTTAGATATTAGGGTTTTCACAATACTCAATATGTCTCTTTCTTGAATTTTCTATCTTGCTTATAGTACGTGATAGTATTTTGCGATAAAATTTATTAGGTAGAGACAAAACGAAATCCACTTAAAAATTTGATAATCATTAGTTAGGTTTAAAATTTTCTATCAAAATTGGCTAAAACCCAAAGGCACTTTAATAAATTATTAAATTCTCTTACTGTCTTTCTGCAAATGAGTCACTTAAAAAATTAATTTTTAAAAGCAAATATCTTAAGGGCCACTAAAGTTCAATAAATAAACAAATTTTACCTGCAAGAAATGGAACTACTGATGGAACTATTGGGAAGCACCTTGAATGCAGGATCGGCCCTGGGCAAAGGTAGGGTGGGCACCGCCAAAGACCCATCCTCATAAATGATAAAATACGACATATTTTTATCTTTATAAAAAATAAAATGAAATAAAATAGGGTTTATTCTTAATCTCATAAAGAATAACAAAAAGTACCCATATTTTGCTTATTTTTATTCTTTGTAAGAGCCTAAAAATAGGCAAAAATAGAAACTTTTTTTTTACTTTGCCCAAGGCCTATAAAATATTAGGAATGGCTCTGCTTGAATTTTGCATTTTTTTAAACAATGGACCATTACAATACTAATCACTTATAGGGTGTGATGACATAAACAATAAAATTTCTATGTTTCCAATATATTAATTGCTTGATTATATCATGCATAGACATTTAGTTAATTACTTATCTATGTTTCTCTCAAATAGATAGTAAATTAATTACATTTTTTTATTCATATTTGGCAATTAGATTAATTTTCGGTGGCCGAAATACGAAGCAACCTACAACATTAGATAATATGATCCACAAGACTAGATATTAGCGTCAGTGTAAGTTGTGACTTTTGACTGCTTACTTCACACGCCAAATTATCCAAACACATCAACCCATGCAATGGGAGCATTCATGGATTGACCATTCGGAATCAATTAAAAGATAACCGAAACTTAATTAGTAGGCATATTCACCTCATTTTACATTTCTTAGTATTAGGGGTTGAAGAGGTAGGGACTTGAGAAATTTTCCTTTCCAATTTCTTAGAACAAAAGGTTACACGACGCAAAGGAAAAAGCCAAGCAATATCCTTGATCAATCATCTTACACATTAAAAAAAAAGTAAAAAGTAAAAGAATTGATATTCAATTAAGTATCGTTAGATTAGGGCGAGGTTAAATAATAAGGTATGAAATTATCAAAAGGGCCTTTAAGGGTTGAGATTAAACGAACACCATAAGTAACACATTTTTTGGTCCACACACAACAAAAAGTTGGCAAGTGGAAAATGGATGATAGTTGTGGACCACATCAGCAATCACTAAACAAATGGGGTTGGAAGTGTGGTCAATGGCTAGGACATCCCACGCGAAGGTTGCATCAATTATTTTCTTCATAGGACCACTCCTTAGAAAATTCTCTAATGCTAGGCAGAATCAAAAAAGCTAACTAGGGTTCGCCCCTTCTCTAACATCCGAATGCTTAAAAGCATAGTTTAACTCAACCTAATTAGAAATGAAATGTGCCGTATGCTATACCAAAAGTAGTACCTAAAAGTTAGGTCCTTGTACGTATACATCAAAGCATGATTAGTTTAATTTGTTTCTTAAACCAAAGACATCACCTTTATATACATATATATAATTGTTTTCAAACCCTTTCTTACTATGCCCTAAAATCCAATAGTTACAATCATAACCTTGTCATCTTCATTTAAATTTGTCTTTTGAGTGAAAATTACACCAACACCGTCACTAATATTTAGTAATAATCTTACTTATATGTGAGGTTTAAAGAAATTCAGTAATACAACATATCCTTCGAGTAATAGAGGTATTGTATTTTGTGAGCGAAAATAAGTATCAGCTAGTAAATGAAAGGGGTAAATTAATGGCCAATAGGAACTCGGTAATTAATGACAAAAGGTTGGGTGTTATGATCAGTAATAACTATGTGATAAGAGTAGGTGTTCCTTCTATAGTTATCGACTAAGAAAGGCCTTCTCGACAAAAAATGTTAATTAAGATCGGAGACTAGTCAAGTAGAAACACGAATCGAACGACAAATCGTACTCGTTTGGATTTTGATGTGACAATTAGTTGAAGTAATCTACCAACTGCTGCCAACTAACAATTCTTCTGACGTTATCATCCACTGAGGCTAAAGCCCTCAATAAAATATCTAAAGCTTTTTAACTGCCAAAGAAGAAAACACGTTCTTTTTGATTACGTGGATAATAAAATGCATCTTTAAGCTAAGAAAAGACTTTTAAAATAAAGGAAATTTATTTGTTGTCACTTTAAATTCATATATATTATTTAATTTAAAATTTTATAGTTTTTTTAAATTTTACAAAAAATTAATTCAATAATTATTTAATAAACATACTTTAAGTATAAAATATCTTAAGATGCATACATTTTAAACCAAATTTTTTTTAGCAATTAAAATATACATTAACAAATAAATATTAATTATAAATAACCTTGAATTTTTAAATTATTTATTTTAATAAAACATAGTAAATACTAACAGTTATTAACAAAAATTATATAAAAGGTTAAAATTAATTTATTTATAAAATTAATTTATATTTAAGTTTTATCTAATATTTAATAACTTTTAATAATAAAGTAACTATATTACCATTAATAATTATAAAAATAAAAATCACAATAACAGGCTTTTTTAAATATATAATTTTTAATTCTTCCCTTAAAAGTTGAAACCGGACTTGGACTTGGAGTCCAATGCTTATCCGATTCTTTATTTTCAGTAAGAAGAAATATAAGATGAGATGCAGCGGGCACATGGACCGAGGGTGGTCTTACAAGGAAACAACCCATGGGATATATGTCGACTGTCGAGAACTTGGAATTCCGTACTTGAACACGCAGAACCGTGCACCCTACAATGGAACAGTAAACAAATATACATGAGCTGGAAACACGTGCGAGAGAGAGGGGACACGAGAATCGGTGAGGGAGGAGGGAGATAGTGTTGAGCTGTACCGGCAATAATTGCAGGGTTGACCGGAGACAACTGGGTCTCCAGAGGACGGCATTGCTCGTGCCTCGCGCTCTCTCTCCATCTCCCTCTCCCTCTCTACGCAACCCACGCGTGCGTATTTAGATAGTCTAAACGACACAGTCTCAGCTTCTCCGTTTGTACTTTCTTTGTTTTGTGGTCTGAAGTCTTAACACTGTCCTGCCACTGCCACTTCCACTGCCACTGCACTTGGTCTTGCAGTTTTGTTTTGACTGCTCTGCTACCACCACATCCCTTATTCCTGGTTTCTTTGTACTTCCTCTTTCTTTTCAAAATAAAAAATAAAAAACTCCGTTTCAGTATGTTTTTAAATGTGAAACCAGCATTATTCTTAGGGGTTGGATATATTTTTATAGTAATTTATCAATTATAAAATCAGAGTTAGTGATCTTTAAAATTATTTTCAGAATTAGAAAAGAAATAAAATGTAAATAAGGCGTGTGATATGATATCGATAGATTCTGGCATTCTTACAATTGGGTGGAGAATAACTGTGGGTTTTGGTGGCCGATTACCAATCACAAACTAGGGAAACACATATAAAGAGAGTTGGTCCCACTTCATCAACATAGTCCAATTACGATGTTCGTGTGGGACCCACTTACATCAAGATACCACCTTATTCGACTGTACATCTTTGACCTTTGACTACCACGCTCCTCCTCCAACCGAACCGAACTAAAACATAAAAAGGACGATTAAAGAGTTAGAGAAAAAGGCAGGCTACTTTGTTCTTTGACAGTTTTTGGTTATTTGCAATTAGTGACCCCTCATTTTTTTGTTTATTGCTGACGAGTGCTTAGTTACGAGTTTGTCTTGTCGGACCCACCCTCCCCATCAAAAGCTTTGTTGCTTCAGATCACTCCAACACAGTTGCATTACCGTGTCCCATCGGGTGCACTCGTGTCTTTGACCATAATAATTGAATTGAAAAATGCCCATAATTGCCATTAATAATTTCGGTAACCACTAATGTACGTCTAGGTTTGATTGATTGATAGGTGAGCCGTTTTGGAAAATTGTGAAAAAAGGATGTGGGGTATCCGTCACAATCAGAAGCCATGGCATTAACATAATGCTGTTGCCCTCAAATATACCAACGTAACACGGCACGGGACAGAAAGTCCTGTTCACCGCTAAATTAAATACATTAACCCCTTAGTTCTGCAAATGAGACGAAATCACAAAATACAGTAAAAACTGAAAGTATCTACCAAAGATTACGTTCCCATCACTGAGACGCAGGAATGAGATGGGGGATGTGGGACCCAACGTATTCGCACAAATTTCACTTCAACTTACCAAACCATTTTCTCACTACGTAATTTCCATCCCAATTTATAAATTGTAGGGTTTGGTTTCTAAGTAAATCCCACCACACGTGTGACCAAAAAGAGTCAGATAAGCCCAGACTCCTTCAGACCCTTATGTCCCTCTGTACCATTTCCCCTCGTATAAGAGAAAAGCCAAACCTTACAATGTCTTTACATACCTTCAAGAGAATTTTCAGATCCCTGTCATCTGTTTCCCTTCACTATTACACCCCATATTCATTGTTTCTTCTTTTTTAACTAGCTAGCTCGCTCCTCCTTTTCGGCTAGAGAAATGCCTGGAAGTCTAGAGCCTTTGGATTTGAGCGTTCAGATTCCGTACCACTTCAGGTGTCCCATCTCGCTCGAGCTCATGCGCGACCCAGTCACCGTCTGCACAGGTCAGACCTACGACCGCTCCAGCATCGACTCGTGGGTCGCTACCGGTAATACAACCTGCCCCGTTACGCGGGCTCCGCTCACCGACTTCACTCTCATTCCCAACCACACCCTCCGCCGTCTGATTCAAGAATGGTGCGTAGCGAACCACTCTTCCGGCGTTGAACGAATCCCAACTCCGAAGCAACCGGCCGAGCCGGGTTTGGTTCGGTCTTTACTTAGCCAAGCTTCCTCAGCAACCAACCTGAATTCTTCCCGCTTATCGGCTCTTCGCCGGCTCAGAGGACTCGCACGTGACTCCGAAAAGAACCGGACTGTCATTGCCTCGCAAAATGCACGTGAAATCCTCATCGACCTTGTCTTTAACAACTCCGGTTCAAGCTCATCGGAATTAAACCACGAAGCACTTGGGCTCTTAGTCATGTTTCCACTAACCGAACCGGAGTGCGTCTCAATATCTTCTGAATTAGACAGAATCGATTACTTAGCGAATCTTTTATATCACTCATCAATTGAAGTCCGAGTCAACTCGGCGGCACTCGTCGAAATCGTTGTCGCTGGAACGAGATCGTCAGATCTCCGATCGCAAATAAGCGGAGTGGACGAAATCTTTGAAGGCGTGATCGACATGCTGAGGAATCCAATTTCTTACCCTAGGGCTTTAAAGATTGGGATTAAAGCCTTGTTCGCTTTGTGCCTCGTGAAACAGACGCGGCACAAGGCGATTACCGCCGGCGCCGCGGAGGCGCTGATAGACAGATTGACAGATTTCGACAAATGCGACGCGGAGCGCGCACTAGCGACTGTGGAACTGTTGTGTAGAATTCCGGCGGGATGCGCGGCGTTTGCGACGCACGCGCTGACGGTACCGCTGCTGGTGAAAGCGATCCTGAAGATCTCGGATAGGGCGACGGAGTACGCGGCGGGAGCGCTGCTGGCGCTGTGCACGGCATCGGTGGAGAGCCAGGGAGAGGCGGCGGTGGCTGGGGTGTGGACGCAGCTTTTGCTCTTGGTTCAAAGCGATTGTACGGACAGAGCAAAGAGAAAAGCGCAGATGCTGCTTAAGCTGCTTCGGGACTCGTGGCCCGACGAGTTGGTTGGGAATTCCAACGACGTTGTTTGCAGCGAGGTTGTACCGTTTTGAGTTACCTCTCTTGTCGTTTTGGTGGGAATTAAGCTAAAACAGTAAAAACCTCCAGTCATTCTTTTTAATTCCCTTGAAAAGAAAAAAGAAAACAAGGGAAATTGGATGAGGCTGTTAGATTGGGTATATATAGATGATCATAATTCTGTATGTAATTTTTGTATGTAAGGATATCTGTTACAAGAAAGTTTATTTCTAAGGAAGGTTGATGGCTACTACTGCTCGCATGATACAGGCCAAGCCTTTGGTCTCGCTTCTCACAGGAATAGGATGATATTTCTTTTTGTATTTCAGTTCTCTGTTTCACCTGATTCAATTCCCACCAGTTTCTTTAACATAAAACAATTTCTGATAAAGTTCAAACCTCGAAGCTATTTAGTTGTTTTGAACATTGACTGGAATTTCTTGTTTTGTGACATTGATGTATCAGCTAACAGATAACGGATGCTTTCTTCTTTCATTATTACTTGCAAGTTACCTGCAATTCAGGATTCTAAGATCTATCTCTTTCTCATGGTCTATGGAGAACAGTGGCATGTGCAATTCAACACTAATTCACTGGTTTTCCCTTCGTTTTCAGATTATTCCTTCTTCTTCTTCTTCCCACCCCATTTAGATAGAACACATTATTCTGGCGTGAAAAGAAGGGAATTCCCAAAGCTCACTAGGGACCTCACGCTTCTCTTCTAATTATTAACTACGCTTTCTTCCAATTTTCAACACTATTGTAGCTTTGGTTTCAATTCTATCCATTTAGGCACGTTTGGCAATCAACACACAGCTAGATAAAAACATTTGGGAGCAGAAAAAAGTAACTTCAACTTGGAAAGAAGCAAGTCAAGGAGCAGCCAAGGTGTTCATTGATCTGTAAGAATAAAACAAAAAGATGAAACAACAAATGCTTTTGTTCGTTTTGGGCCAGATACATCAAAATCGTGACTTTTTTCTTATTCTGAGCTTGGAGTAGTTGTCATCATGCGCATTTTCGAAAGAGTGCGAGATTAGACAACATAATAGTTAACCAAGAACCATCTACTTTCATGATTGATGTGAATATTTAGTCAAGCATTGACATTTGAGATCCCTGTCATCCCAGATTAAATATAACTAAGATTTTTTCTTCCTGTTTAATCTACCGAAAGTGTATGTGAAATCGTGTAATCTGCCTAAATATCTTGAGTTAAGCGGCCAGGGAATGATGGCCTGGTACTTACATTTTGTCAAGGATCTAACAACTCGACTAAGCCCATTTGCTTGTCCATCAGCTATGGAATTTAAAGGAAACATAACTGAAATGTCTAAGAGTAGGGTGGATGAATTGAAGTCTGCACATATTACATTACTATAACTGTATCTTTCTCTTTTTATAATTGCAACTGCAAATATATAACTGTAGCTCACTTCGAAGTATAACTAAATCAAATATATTCTGTTTCAAATATAAACAGTATGTGCTCACATTATCGTATGTGAATACCTTTTGGATTAAGAGAGCATTTTCAGGGTTAATTTCAACTTTGGAAGATCTCAGGATGCACATTATCTCCGTTGCAGCTTGTTTGTTTGTATGTTTCACCCCCTGGACTTGCCTCTGTGAACTGTTCGTGAGTTCCTTTTGCATGTTCAGTGTTCGTAATGTTAGAACTGATCTCATGTATAGAATCCAGTATATGTAAGGATATGAGGGAAAACGAGGACAATGTCTATGAAATATCGGGTTATGCCTATATTTTCTTGTTGGAAATTTATAGATATATAGGACTGCTCTACTTCGGAATGGGGCATAAAAAATAGGTAATATAGAAAGATGACCATTAGCAAATAATTCATTTAAACTTGAGCCTAATTTCTTTCAAGTTCCCTCAAATCCTCAGAAAGTTTGAAGTTACCTTTGCTGGCTGATTGAATATGTATTTAATATGTACCAGATTATAGGTACACGAAACCTGTCATAGCGACCTACCTGGTGAAACTTTTCCTGGCCACCAACTTAGTTATTGAACACGAAAATCTAGTTTGGAAAATCTGGAGTTCTTTTTTTTGTATAAAATTCAACAAATCAAGTCATCTTCCTGGACCTTGTTATTGCATCAACTAACTTTATAGTTTACGGATTTTTTGTACTTCAACTTTCTCAACTTTCAAACAAATAATTGAGACAATATTAAACTCTTCAAAGTTTGTAAATTTGACATGAAACATATTAATTGAATCTTATATTTTGAAAATTGGAGTTTCATAATTTCCTCCACATTTGAGCATTGAAATGGCAATTGGAAGAATAATATTTCTCTTAACCTATGTCACTGTCTGATTAGCAACGTAACTTTTACCAGTTAGAGAATCTAGATATATAACCCGACAGAACAATAGTGACAAATTCAAGTACAAATATGATAAGAAACTTACCCGACCTCGAATCATGTACATGCTAGCTCCTAGTGCAATCGGAGGAAACATGAGCAGACATTACCTGTATGTTAAGCTTTTCCAGCAGATTGCAGTCGGTAGAGAGCAGACCAGGCTTCTTGGGAGAGCATATACAGATTTGAGCTTCTTCGCCCCAAATGTTCAGGACAACATAGGAAGAAGTCTGCGTGGAAGATCACAGGACACCTCAAAACTGAGAAGCAGTCAAATTAGTAGGTTTTGTTGCAGTAATTGTCATGATAATATTATTGGATCCTAGATCAGATAAGAATGTCTCCTTCGAGACTGGTGTGAAAGTTAGCCACAGACCGTAATAACCAAACGTCGCCGTGACTCCTTGGAGCCTTTCAACCTTTTGTTTCGGTGGCCTAAGAGGCTGTTGTAGGATCAACAATTGTGGACTTGTCAGCCTATAATATATGGTCAACATCTAGTGATCGAAATTAGGTTCCTAAATCCCACTTTACCATGAGTTCAGATCACCGGTCTAAACTTTTCCCTGTTCAACTCTGTCTAATTAAAAAACGACATCATTTGACAGAGGAGAGGCGCCTGTGGGTCCCACCTACACGCGGAGTTCAGAGCTCTAGCCACTTTTCAGCTACGTTTTACACTTTTACTTATTATTATTATTTTATCATTTTGCAAAAGATTTATTATATATATTTCATTTATTATTATATTCTTTACTCATAAATAATAGTAATAATAATAATAATAATATTATTATTATATATATTTGTAATGAGAAATTTTTTATTATATTATTAGTATTATTATATATATGTTATTATTTAATTTATTATTATTATTATATTATTATTATTATTGTTATTATTATTATTATTATTATTATTATTATTTTATATATATATATAATATTTATAATTGTTAT
>JANZLX010000213.1:33232687-33252769 GCA_025531955.1 Erythroxylum orinocense
ATGTCCTTATTTAATAAAAATTATATAAGTACATTTTTTAAAAAAAAAATTGAAAGGGGGGGCCATGGCCCCCCTAGCCACAAACGTGGCTCCGTCTCTGCTTTTGGCGATATTAGTAAAAATCGTCGCCAAAAGCTGGATTTCAGCAATGATTTTCAAATCGTTGCAAAATAAAACATGGCTAAAAGCCAACTTTGTTATAATGAGGCAAGAAAAATAAAATTTCATAAGTTAATTGATGTAGGACAATATTGCTAGTCTCATACTAGATAGACAAGGTTGAGGAGCAGAAGTAAATGGGATTGGGGTGGTACTTTTTACTAGTATAAAAATAGAAGTTCTTTATCATTAGACTTCTATTAAAATAGAGATTAGTGATTTCAAAATTATGTGAAAATAAAATTTTATTGTAATTGGACTTCTTATAAATAACCCTGATCTATAAATAATTTAATATGGTTTTGTAAGGTAGATATTAAGAAATTCAACAAATATAGGGTTTATTGATAAGACTTCTCTTCATAAGATTGGTATTGAAAAATTCAATGAATCAAATGATTTCACTCTGTGAAAGGTGAAAATGAGAGCACTTCTTACTAAAAAAAGATGCACTACAATGTTATAAGAAGAAAAAAATGGAGAATTTAGGGACATCAAAAAATGAAGAAATTCTGTTGAGGACACACAACACTATTATCACGTTTAGGTGACGAGGTCTTGAGAGATGGTTTATAAAAAAAATGTTGTTTCATTGTGGAAAAACTTGAAAGTAAGTATAAAAAAAGATCAATTACAAATCATTCATATCAAAAGTATTGTTTATATACCTTGAGGATGTCAAAAAGTATACATGTGAAAGATCATATTGATAACTTTAATTAGATCTTATTAATTTACGAGGTGTTAGAGTTAAAATTAAGGATGAGGATTTAGTCATAAACTTTTTGTGTCCTTTACCTAATTCATATTGGCATTTTGTTAATTCCATGCTATATAGTAGATATTATTTCAGTTAGTGATATAAAGAATACTCTACTGTACAAGGAATTGAATAGAAGTTCTTTAGCACATACGAATGTGATATTAGACTTAGTACTAGTTTTCCGTAGAGGAAGAAATGAGAAAAGGAAAATTGAAAACATAAGTAATTCACAATCTGAATCGAGAGACTAGACTGGTTGTTCGTAGAAGAAGAAATGAGAAAAGGAAATTTGAAAACATAAGTAACTCACAATATAAATCGAGAGTCTATCCACTATAATTGTAAAGTATTGCTTTCGTAGCATAGTTTCTTCGAGTGTGCGAAGTAAACATTTCGAAGGTTGTTGCTTTAAGGTAGACTATTTATAGTAGGAGAAGAGAAACAAGAAAAAGAAAAAATGGAAAAGCAAGTGTTGTTGTAGTCTAAGAGAGTTCTGATGATAAGAATGGAAAATATAGTGATGTCTTGACTATGAGCAACCACACTCCTATAAATATTTTGGTTATAGACACTAATGCCACTCATCATATGAATTTCAATAACAACTAGTTTTATTCTTTTAAAGAATGAAATATTACTGTTAGATTAGGTGATGATAGAGAGTGTAATATATAAAGTTGTGGTTTAGTACAGATCAAAATATGTGATGGAATTGTTAAAATACTAGATGTCAAGTATTTTTTTTCTAAACTTCAAAATAATATGATTTCTATGTATACTTTTGATAAATAAGCGTATAAATTTTCTTTAATCTCCTAAAATTTGAAATAAAGAAAAGCTCTTTCCAAACGATCAAAATTGAAAGGCTAAAATTTTTATAAGTAGTAGTTCTTTTAATAAAGTGAATGTTGCTTCAGTTGATGAATATATATTATGAAAAAATATAATAGAACATATTAACAGTGATGCCTTAATCAAAATGATCAAAAAATGAAGAAGTTTGAAGGTCTTCCAAAACTAATTAAAAACATTATATTTTGTTAATTTAGCAAGTAAAGTTGATTGCCTTTTAAAGCATTGACATAGGGAGCTAAGAAAAATCTAGAATTAATACACTATAATGATTATGGATTAATGAGTGAACCATCACTTAATGGAAGCAAGTTCTTTATGATATTTATAGATGAATTTAGCATATTCTTTTACATGTAATTTCTTAAGCAAAAGTTAGAAGTACTTAATGAATTTAAGAAATTGCAAGTAAGAGTTGAAAAAGAAACTAGTTTGCTTCTAAAGCAACTTAGATCAGATAACGACACAAAGTATATCTCCTATAAGTTTGATGAATTTGATGTTAAATAAGGGAACAAACATTTAGTCATTATGCTATATTCACCTTAGTAAAATATGGTAGCTAAAAGAAAAATCAAAAGTATAATGGATATGGAAAGAAGTTTGATGGCTAACAAGGAAGTTCATAAAAGGTTTTGAGAAGAAGTTATCAACACCTCAGTGTTTATGTTAAATATGCTTCCAACAAAGCATTTGAAGGTAGAACACCATTTAAGAAATGGTTTAACAAATTGCCTTCTACTTTTAGATTGAAAGCCTTAGGAAGTTTATGTTATATGTAGATTCTTGATGTTAAACTTGATAGGAAGAGTGATTTGGGAATTTTCTTAGGTTATAGTGACCCAAGCAAAACCTATAGAGTGTAAAAATTATTATTGAAAGAGTTTAGATCAGAAGAGATATGGTAGTAGATGAAATGGAAAAATCAAATTGCGAAAACAAGGAAACTTATGTAGTTGAAGGATCCAAGGTTGACTCAATACCTCAAATAAATTTTGAAGAGACCATTAAAGAAGAGAGTGATGACGACGACATTGAAGTAACTATAAGAGGCACTAGACCCTTAGTAAATGTCTATAAGAGGTCAAATATAGTTGATTTGGAGTCAACTATATATAATAAAGCTTTTGGTTAAAGGCTAATGAAGATGAGGTAAAATGATACCAAAGAACTAAACTTGGTCTTTAATGAGAGAACCAAGTCAAGGTATTTAGAGTAAAATGGTTATATAAAACGAAGATAAATCTTGATGGCTCTATCATTAAACATAAGGCTAAATTTTTGTTTAAGGCTACTTACAACAACAAGGAGTGGATTGTTTTGGAGCGCACCTATAAAAAGAAATAAAAATATTAGATTACAAATTACACTTGTTTCTCAAATTGATTAAATGTTATTTCAAATAGATGTTAAGTCAATATTCTTAAATGGATTCATCAATGAAATCATTTATATTGGACAACTTAATAGTTTTACAATTATAGGTAAAGGAGAATATGTACCTTCTTTATAATGAACTTTAAGGACCAAAAAAAGTCTCAAGAGCATAGTACAATGGAATTAATGAATACTGGGTATAAGAGAGGCTAAGTAAAAGTGAAATGAAACCACCTTGTATTTATTAAAAGATGATAAAAGTATGAAATTGAAAATTTCACTCCATGTTGATAACTTACTAATTGTAAGCAGAGATGAAACTCAAATTGAAGGGATGAAACAAAGACTTGGATCGAAATTTGAAATATTTGAATTAGGAATATTGTGTTATTTCCTGAGAATGGAGTTAAAAAAACATAAAGACTACATCTATATTGATTAGTCTATGTATATTAAATCAACTATAAAAACATACAAAATGAGTAAGGCAAAATTAGTAGTATTTTCTCTTATTGTCAACGTGAAGTTGTGTAAAGAAGAAGGGGAAAAGAAATGCAATGAAGGTGAATATAGAAGCTTAATAAATAGTTTGTTGTATCTAACTGCCATTAGACTTGATCTTGTGTATGTAACAAAGTCTATTTTTAAGGTACATATAAAAACAAAACAAAGGATACAATGAAGTAGCCAAGAGAGAATTAAGATATATTACATGAACAACTTATTAGAGTTTGTCTTTCAAAAGAACTAAAAACTTAAAATTGATAGGTTGTAATAATAGTGATTGAGCAAGGTCCTTAGATGATGTAAAGAGCACCAATGGTTACAACTTTTCTTTTAGAAGTGAAGTGTTTTCTTAGCACTTTAAGAAGCAAGAACTTGTTGCGGTGTTATTAACTAAACTAGAATGTATCGATGTTATCAATGTTACCAATTAACGCATTTGGTTGAGAAATTTATTGGAAGAACTCGAAATGAAGCAAACTAAAGCTTCAATACTGTTTGTAGACAACAAATCAACAATTGTAATCACATAACACACAAGTGCCAAGCAAATGAAAGTATAATACCAAACTGTAAGAGAAGCTAATAAAGAAAAGTAAAAGGGTGTTTAGTTAACTGCAATTACCATTCCATTTCTAATATATTTTTGATAATCAATTATTCTTTTGTTTGGTTGAAGAAAACATACATAATATATAATCCAAGGGTTTATTTATTCCTTGGGTTTGGAGAATAAGTAAAATCATTCTCCCCCTATCTTTATCTAATCCACGTGGGTTGAAAATATGAATGAGGACTTGTTGGACAAAAATATACTTAAGGAATTCACATAATTCCTTAGCTATGATAATAATAATAATAATAATAATCATGATGATGATGATGATGATGTAGTTAGTAGAGAATAATGAATATTTTGGTCTTTTTGTTAGTTATTCATTTGTCATTCTAAGTTTATGTTTTCAAACCAAACATCATTATATCATCATTAAAAATTCTTAGGAATAAAGCAAACTAAATAATACATATACTATTTTATTACTCATCTATTCTATTCCTAAAGAATCACCATTTCATTCCTTATTTTTTGTTGAATAATACTCTTCTAAACAAAACATGATAGATATAGTGATGAAGGCCTTGAAAAGGAGCATATTATATTTTTTTTTGAAGAAAAATGAGTGTTTTCAATAAGAATATTAGGAAAGAGTGTTGGGTTTTTTTTTAATGTGTTTCTCTAAAAATATAAGAACTTATATATTCCTACAAGTCCAATAGTTTTGTTCTAAAGTTTAGAAATGTCAAGTAAAATTCAATTCAACGCTAATAAAGACACATCTATGTCTTAGGTCGTATGTTCTCATTTATCTTCACAGAAAACAAAAACATGCACATCTCTACCCAATACCCATGTCTTAGACTAAATATGTCTAAAGAAGAACGTGTCCTAAAATACAATTGTATGCTAGCTTATGTTTAGACTGATGAATTGCAACAAGAATGGTGTTTAGTGCAATAATTATGGTAACTCAGAAAATTTTAAATAAATAATGTTACTTTGAGTCTAAATTTTAGTTTAACTTCATTTACTTTGTATATGTATTGAAAAGTAGTGCAAGTTACATGTTAGAAAAGAAATGAAATTTGCATTAAAAGTTATGTATTTTATATTCTGAATTTTTTTTTAATGTTTAGAAGAAAGCTCAGATCATCAACAATCTAATTTGAAATTGGCTGTAAAACTAGTTCGTATATATATTATTTTGACAATGAAAAAGAGATGAATTTATTGGTTCTCAATATCAAAACATTCCTTAAAAATTTAACATTAAAAGATTCCTTAATAACTTGTACAGTATTTAATTTTTAGAAAATTTAATATTGAATTTATATGCAAAATTCATCATGGTCTAAATTAGACAGAACCTAATCAGTCAATATTGATTGCATAACATGGAAGCAGCTGTTAATAATGTATGATTACAGTCCAACATCGTATATTATTCCACACATCTTGATGTGTGAAGGTATGGCCAAACCTTTTTACCAGTTGCACTGCAATTTATAGCAAGCAGCTCCTCCACTCATTAAAAGGTGTAAAAATGGTTTTAAACCCAGAAAGGAAAGATATTAGGACCATCAACCCAACTTGTTGGGTTAAATGATTCACTAAGAGCAATTAGATCTGCACAACCTGGTGACCCATTTTCTCCTTCAAGTAGGTAGAGCTCTCATCTTACATATGGGGCATAGGTTCTTGTGCATTAACCATTGTTTGATACAGCCGGAATGGAAATCATGTCCACATTCTAGCATGCCAAGATCCTCCCCATTCACATATTCTTCCTGTCATAATGCAAATTGATCAAAGTTCAGAAATGCATAGCACAATAATAGATGTGCAAAAGATTAAAGCAGTTGTGTGCATCTGTTGGTGGACTGATACCTGACAGATACAACATGGCTCCAAATCCGCCTGAGATTCCATTGAAAGAACCAGATATTGCTTTTGTTTCATTAACTTAACAATGGTTTCCTCAGTTAGCCCTGTGCTCACATCTCCTATGCGCTCTTCCAATGCCAACAACTCCTGAGAGTCTCACTGAATCAGAACTAAAGCATCCAGCATCAAGTTACTAGCAGAAAACTCATCTACCCAATCTTTACCTCGTAAGACATGTTATCAACATCAAGACGCATATCTCTGTGCCTGTCGTGCACTTCAGCCATACCCTGATATATGAATGGATCAAAAAGCATATAATCCTGAAATAGCATTGCACCATAGGTCAAAAGCAACACAAGTGATATAATACACTGGCTGAGCAAAGACAGCATTTTTGGACTCGTCTGAAAATCCTTGTGGTGTAACTGCTACCATAAGCAAGTAGCAACAATTTCGTTTTTAAGAACATAAAGAGAATGTCTTAGCATCGTATGCATGTACACACCCTATACAATGCATTATTTTTCTGTTGATATGGGCCAAGTATATGTCACATTTATTGCCTCCTTATGGAGAGAAATGGAAATTCATACATTCTTCGCCACATGAACTCGTGGATGACAAATAAAGCTAATTGTTATTCCATGCAGATTGTGCAAACATTACAGATAAACTGTACCTAAGAAGAAAGTAAGATGAAGTCGCTCAATGCTCAACTAGTCCAGAAATCAGATCTGTAAAATATAACCAAAAGGAAAACACTACAATAAAATGGGAAATGTATCTTCCTAGAAACAAATTCAGGGCCATGGTGCTCGATCTTATAATAGATGACTCTCATTTGGCCTGTGATGCTATCATCAACATATATCAAGCCTAGAAGAGTTTACCACAAACAACGCCAATGTAACATATGCTCTGGATAGTAACACAGGCTTAGCTTTGTTTAGGTAAGCCAGATGCCTTCAAATTGAAAAAGGAATCTAACAGTAATTTGAGTAGAATTTAGAGCCTGTAGGACTAATCAGGTTTTACCAACACAAATGTATGAACTAATGTGACTAGAGGTAACTGGCATTTCAACCAAAGCAAGGGACACAATAATCTCAATGATCACAAGAATGCATGACGAAGTTGTAACAATATAGAGAATACACAGTTTCAGAATCAACTGAACCTCAACTCGTAAGTTTTCACCCCTGCGCATGGCATTCAAGACTTGACGAATCTGGCAAGCAGAGATTTAACTTCAACAGTTAGTGAAAATTTCACAACCTTGAGTCTCCACTAAAATAGCATAACATAATTCACTGCTATTCAAAATTAGTCACAGAATTACACGTTTCCATATTCCAAATGTAATAAGTGTGGAACCATATATTTATAACCAAGAACTAGCTAGCACAGAATCATATGCCACTTCCATTCACCTGAAAGCAAAAACTCAACATGTCCCACAAATCTATTTAGTGTAAAAACTGAAGTTCAAGAAATAAAGAACCAAGCCATAATATAGAATTATTTTAATTCTCCCAAAAGAATATCAGTCACTTCATCAGCAGCTGCTCACATACATTATCCATTCATCAGATAATTATAGTAAAAAGTATTTATCAATATAAAGTGCCTGAAATTTATATATAATGGCCATTGCATATATGGTAATTTTTTTCATTTTATCCTGTGAATGTTAGACAAGTTGACTGATCAAACAACAGAGCAGTGTGAACAGTAAATTTAAGAAGTAAAAGAATATAAACACGTGCTCCCAGATACTCCGTGAGAGAGAGACCTAACCTCTGATATTAATTGGTGTCTCCCTTCAATATCAGCAGCTAAAGCTCTCAATGAACGGGGCATACCAAGAACATTATCACCTCTTCCATCCATCAGAAAAGCAGACCTTGGAAGTGATTGATTCTGTCCTCCGGAAGCAGATGGTACTGTCTCCTGTGGTGAAGCAGAAGGTCCAGAAGACAAGGAAGGAAAATGATTATTGTGACCTCCAGATTCAGAGTCTATAGAGGGAAACAGAGACCAAGGAGCAAATTCTGTGGATCTTTGCTGATTATGTGCAGTGGGATCATGAATGGGGAACCACGTAGGAGGGGGCAGATGATGGATGCTTGAGGGTGTAATTCTACTTGAGTGAGCATTTCCTGAAGTGCTCAAGCGTCCAAAGGACATACTCCACCCTGCTGGGTCCTGTGCAATGTTTCTAATCTCATTAAGAGGAACAAACATGGGATGATCTATGTTATTTCTTGGGGTGCTTCTTATATTCATTTCCTCTCCCAGTGCAGCAATCCTCTCTCCAGGATCGATAGAAGTTGATGGAGTTCCCGATCTTAAAAAGTAAGATCCGTTCCAAGGTGAAGCATATGCATTTCTTGATGAAGCAGAAGCATTAATATTATAAGATTGACCCTGAGAAGTGCTGGAGTTTGAAGCTGCTGAAGTCGATCTTAAGTCCAGGGACCAATAATTAGAATGTGTGGTGCCTCCAGTTGTAGATAAAGTAAATGGTACAGCTTCCTGTTGATGTCCTGCATTTACTCTCCTGCCTATATGTCTGAGAGGGTCAACATATCCTGAGTCACTTGAGGAATGATATGCATCAGAAGCTACTCCTCTCATGCCAAAACCATTTCTGCAGTTCACCTGTTCGGGAATACTAACACTAGGAGAACTCCTTGAAGGTGTAGACAATAAGTTGCTAGAAGTGCTATGATGATTAGAAGCAGCACGCCATACATCATTGTCAGCTTGTGGAAAGCAAGTTGAACTTCCACCTGCATAAGAATGCGCAGAAGTACCTTCCAGAGCCTTTCTCTTGCAAGATAAACCCCAACCTCCAAGAGAAGAGCCCGAACCACCATCAATTTCCTTTACAATAAAACCAGAATTTCGAGAGGAGGTACCAATGTCCTCAGAAACACCAGATGAAGATGCTCGCTCAATCTCTTTTCCATCCAAGTTTATACTCTCAGAGCCTGCAACACCTCCCTCATAGTGGCAAGTATGTCCAGCATCAGCCACACACCCTGAATTTGGATTCAGATTCTGTGGAGCTTGATTAGAACTGGAACCTCGTAAAAGCAAATTACCACTTCTAACCTGATTGCCACTGTTGCCAATGCCAACTCTGTCTGGGAAAAGGAGATTAGGAATATCAACTGGTTCCAGCTGCCTTTCTTCAGACCTTGAACCAACAACAGTATGAAGATTGACAGAAGAAGGCCATCTTTCTTCCATTTTTATCTCGTCATCAATGACCTGACTTTCTGAATGAAAACTAGAGCTAGATTCACCTGTATTCCAGCTAGTAAACCTCTGGAAACTACGAGTAGTAGCATCTACACAAGATGCCTCATCAGAAGATACAGTACTACTTGCCAAACTGCTTGCTACTGGATTCAGGATATTATTCAAAGAAGTCTGTTGACTCATATCAGTGTTGTTTGAAAAAGTTCTTGGATCAATGTCAATATCTTCCCAGAAGAAATCAATGGCACACCTTTGTCTTTGCATCAGAGTCGATTGACCCCACCTAATAAAATGTCAAAGATGCCAATGTACTCCAGTTATCCAGCAGGGACAGTGGTTCATTTTACATATCTTTCAGGAACTTACTAGAATACAACCTGCGAAAAATAAAAATCAACAATGCCTAGAAGCTAATAAAGAAAGACGAATATAGACAATTATCTGAAAACAGAAAAAAAAAGTACGAATAGGATAAAAATTTAAGAGAATGTGTGGATGCAATAGTAGCATAGAAATGAAACTGCATATAACTTGTCTGCTAACCCTGGATGATATCTGCAAATCTGAAAATTTTAACACAAACAATCTTCAGAAAATGTTGATACTATCTGAAGAAGATATTACGACCTTATCAATGTGCAAAATGATTGAATCAAGGGTAATAAGTTGGTGGACTGTATATGGAATACACTCATTGCACAAAGCACGCTCTTGGCATTAAGCTCAGACCTTGCTCCATCGTATTAACTCGCTCCATATAGCATTGAGCAAGTCCAAATTCTGAAAGTCATAGTAACAGATTATTTAGGACAACATCATGCAGAGCTGCTACACTAGCCTATTCAACACCATCCTACTAGTACAACTCAAGATTGTTCATTGTATTGCCAGGTGGAAACAATGAGCACTAGATATATGCACACTCTTCTTCTCGTACAATATATACAAACCTTTGTTCCAGGTTCACTGAGGTCATCAGTTGGCAATGATCACATACAGTTGCTTATAAGCAAAAACACTGATTACTGGTTCAGTTTGGATCATTATCAGCATGCTAATACATTGCCTTTGCAACTACTGGACTACACAGAAATCAACATCACATTGTAAGCTTTACACCACGTTCCCACATGCTGTTAGTGTAGAACGATGTAAACTGATGCTCAGTTACAGAACAATGACAGCAGACTTAATCTAATTCCCGATATAATTACAGCACACAAGCAGAAAACATGAAGAATGAATTTAGCTTAAGCTGTTATAACTTATTAAGTATTAGTAACATAACCCAACCCAAAGCAAGGGTGGAAATACCCTATCGATCACAAATTTTTGAAAAGGAATATTACTTACCAGAATCAAAATATTGAACTACATAGAACCTACCCCACCTTGTGTAGTTACGATATTCACCCAATTGAAATTACGTACATCCACCACATAAAACAAGAGGTTCAGCATCAAAATATAAGAATTAAAAATTCACCACAAGATTGTATTCCAGATAAAGAAATTATTCACAACTTGCAAAAAAGATCAACAAGTTTATGTTTAAAAGAAATAGAACAATAAAAATTTATATTAGAACAATCCCAAACATGGGTCACCCAGATCTTTTTTGTTCCACCACAATTCCACAAAATTTAAGCAACCCAGAAGGCAAATGCCAAAATCCCAAAAGTTGCTAACAAAAAGATTCAACCTTTACCGTCAAAACAACAAATAAATTAAGAGAAGTACAAGTACCTGAGAGACTCAGCAGAGAGGGGGAGGACCAATATGGAAGTAAAGGATTAAATGGGTAATAAATTAGCTACCAAGAGTAGCGAAAAGAAACGAGGATAATCAGAAACGTCTTTCTATATTTTTTTTAAAACTCTTTTTTATTTGCATTTTTTCTTGTGATTTTTTAACTCTCTCTCTCTCTCTCTCTCTCCTTAAACTTATAAAATTTTCCCTTTCTCTGTAATCAGTTACTCTCTTTGTGCAGAGAGAACGGAAAATGTCTGATCAGAAAAAAGGAAAGAACAGAGAGGTACGGTTTAGGCCATCGAAAGGAAGAGAGAGGACAGGCTATTAGTTTTTTATAATTATTCTTACCATTCTTATTTTTACTATTTACTTCTACTCCCATAAATTATGCTATGCTATGCTTGCCTTTTATTATATATTGTGAATTTGAGATCATATTATTTGACTCAATAAGCTAACGTGTATTGTGTTCACATGATTTTGGGACTTTTAAGGAATTAAGTGTAGTGGTGGTGGCGGCAACAGCGGCGGAGACGTCGGCGTCACATAGTTATCGGAGGGATGTTTTGTCACTGTTTAGTGTACACGTAACTTTCATGCAATGGCGGGGGACCCATAGAGAGTTCTGTTACTGAAAATGGTTTTGTAGCTATTTCTAGTAATCCAAATATGTATAAGGTCTAAACGTAAGTTTTATATTACATATAATAATTAAAAAGAAATCATATCAAATTAAACAGGCCAAGGCCCCATTTGATTTCCTATTCAATACAATGCCCAACGTGGAATGGGCTTAGGTCTCGTTTTTCTACAAAAAGAAACCTCTCTCTCTTACTCTTTGGGTTTTAAGGGTAGTGTAGTACCTTCTGTGAAGCTTACCTAATTTAACCCCGCTAAGGAAACACAGAAACTGCTGGGCTTTAATATAGCCCAAATTTGATATTGAAGTTCAAGTATAACAAGCACTAAAGCTTTAATTACAATGTTTTAAAAATTGGATCGTGAATAAAACCATTAAGATAGAGATTTAAGATTTAAAAGATTCGACTTATATTACGCTATCATAAAACTAATATATACTAAAAATTGAACAAATTTGAATAATTTGAAATAGGGTTAAAGAACGAGGTATACTTTTTTTTTTAGAATTTAAAAAATTCATTAAAAAATAGATAAGTTTACAATAAGAGAGAGTCTCTCCCACGTAAGATAGACATACTTGAAACACTGATATATCTAGGTTAAGACAAAACAGCGACGTTAGAACAATGTTTAGTGAGCAAAGTTGTTTAATATTTAAGGTATAACGAAACGCATCTTTCTTGAATCTTCAGATGTTTGTCGATTTGGGAGGGGTTTTTTATACTCTTTTCTCCGCACAAAGAAGATCTCAACTCAGGTAACATACTCAACTTCAGAGTCGCGATGACTTTGATATTGTTTTCTGACTCTTTAAACGTTGCTTTCTTTTGGAGGTTTGGGGGTTCAGCTCTGCGGTGACCAGTCGGAGGGGGTGATCTCAACTCAGGTAAGCTTTCTCAGCTCAATTTAATTCCATCCTTTATATATATGAATCTCCAAAAAATAGCAAACTATATGTTGATAACAGGGATCTGGAGGGACAGCGGTATTCCTTTAAGCACGATGTGACTAAAGAAGAAGCATATATGAGAAAGCCCCTTCCTTTCCAACAGGTGAGTCCAAATCCACCTATACTTTAGTAGTTTTTTGTGAGTAAGTGAATGAATAATCTGTTAGAATCCAGGAATTTCTATGCATGAGAGATCACTACTTTTCTGAACTGAACCTAAGTTATATGAAACTTTTTTAAGTAACATGAATTAGAAATAGACAGCGAGGATTATATTCTCTATGTGAGAGTCATTCCTCTACTACAGTGCAGGTTCAACTGATTTGTAATCAGTTGTTCCCTTATGCTAGCAATAGTGAGTTCTATAAGAGAGAATAGAGTATTAGATTTCTCTTTATACTTTCTGCTATTCCTTTCATTCCAAACTGCTTGAGTACATATAGCAACCGAGACCAGTATAATAGCCCTATCATATTTAGAAATATATAGATGAGATGACTCTAGTAGGATGTCAGAGAGTTTGCTATAGTTAAACCCAGGAGCACATAGTCTCGAGATTTTAGCCCAAATCTCTTTAGAGAAAACACACTCGAAGAAGAGATGGTCTCTAGTTTCATCCTCTAGGTTGCAAAGAATACATATCTTAGAAGAGGATAGGAACTTCAACCTATCCAAAGTGCTGAGTTTGTTCAACATAGCTAGCTAGAGAAGAAAAATAGAATTAGGTCTAAGAACTTTGTTCCAAATTAGGGGATACCATCCTACTCTATTAGTTGTCCCATCCCTCAACTTTTTAGCTTCCCTTATAGTTATTTCTGAAATTGGAATCCCCTTCCATAAATAAATATCTCTCTCTTCGAGGCTTCTAAATTGTGGAATGGGCAAGAGTCCAATCTCATCTAATGGTAACATCCAAATCTTGTTTCTAATTATTTCATGGAGCTTAGTTTTCTTAGGGAAACCCTCTAATCGAGTTCTTAACAACTGATTATGAATTAAAGCTCCTTGCCCTGTCTAATTGTCGTACCATAAGGAAATTCTTTCCCCTGCTCCTATTTGACAAATTATGTACTGAACTTCCTCCCTCATTCTAAGAATTTAGTTAAAGTCTTTGATTTTTATAGCCCAAAGACTCTCATCTTTATGTGTGTGTGTGTGTGAATCCATTTGATCTACATTGATTGTTTTTGACTTAGGATTCTCCAAATCCTCTTAGTTATAAGTAACCTGTTTTTCTTGCTAATTGACTCCAATCCTAATCCTCTTTCTTATTTCGGTTGATAGATATTCTTCCAACTAACTTTTTTTATTCCTTTCTCACCATTTCCTTTCCCCCGTAGAAATTGCTTCATCAGTTTTTCAATTTTTTTTAATAAGTCCTTCAGAGAGAAATATGTAGGAACACCAGTAAGTTTGCGTTGACATTATTACCGACTTTAAAAGCTGAAGTTTTCCTCTATAGGATAGGGCTCTATTAGTCCATGATCCTAATATTTTTTGGATTTTTTCTATTAATGGGATACATTCACAAAACCTTAGCCTCCTGAACGAGATAGGAATGCCCAAATATAGAAGAGGATCTTTGATTTCCATATCTGTAGCTAGAGACAAGGCATTAAAAAGGTGAGAAGCACTTTTGAAGAGCATGAAATAACTTTTATGGAGATTGATACTCAGACTTGACATTACTCAGACTTAACATATCCTTAAAAGAATTGATAGTACTCACTAGAAGAGAGACTGAGTGAACATTAGCCTTACTTAAAAGAATAAGATCATCTGTAAAATATAAGCTTGTTAGAGAAACCTTCTTACATTTGGAATGGTATCTGAATCTGGAGTTCTTTGAAGTGTTATGATTCATCATTTGAGTAAGAACCTCCATTCAAATTAGGAATAGGTATGGGGACAGAGGATCCCTTTGCCTAAGTCCTTTATTGCCTTTAAACATCTCCGTGGGGCTCTCATTTATCAATTTTCCGTAGGAAGTAGTAGTAATGCATTCTTAAATCCACCTTATGAAACTATGGGGGAATTTCACAACCTCCATAATTTGCAACAGAAAACTCCAGTTCACACTATCAAAAGTTTTCTATAATTCCACTTTAATAGTACAGTTTTGAGAGCTTTTGCTATGATTATACCCTTTTAAACACTCATGCACTAGAAGAAATTATCCCCAATATCCTTACTACTCATAAAAGCTCCTTGATTCTTGCTGATGAGTAAATGTAAAATCTCCTTCAACCTATTGACCAAAATATTGGCGATGATCTTATACAGAAAATTAGTGTAAGAAATATGTATGAATTCACTTCAGGTAGTCGGGTTGGAGTTTTTAGGGACCAAATAGAGGAATGTCTTGTTAATCTTCTTAAGCAATACTCCTTTTAGGAAAAACTCATGCACAACCTCCTTAACTAACCCCCCACACTACTCTAAGTTTTTTGATGGAAGACCCCATTCAAACGATCAAGTCCTAGTGCCTTAAAGCTATTTATATTAAAAATGACCTTTTCTATTTCCTGATTTGTAACTGGTCTAATTAACAAAGAAGCTTCATGTTCAAGAATTCTTGTTGAATCAAATTGCCTAAGATCAACTCCAAATCCTAGTGGGGAAACGTCGGAACCTAGGAGGTTTTTGTAAAAATTCATTGCTTCCTTAGTGTTAAGTCAAAATGACTTTATGATTTATAAATTTTGATGACAAACAAAGATGAATGAAAAGCAGACGAAACAAAAAGTAGACGGAAGCGAAAGCAGACGAAAGCCAAAGCAGATGAAAGCAAAAGCAGACGGAAGCGAAAGCAGACGAAAGCCAAAGCAGACGAAAATGAAAGAAGACGGAAGCGAAAGCAGATGAAAGCTAAAGCAGACGGAAGCAAAAGCAGACGAAAGCTAAAGCAGACGAAAGCTAAAGCAGACGAAAGCTAAAGCAGACGGAAGCGAAAGCAGAAGGAAGCGAAAGCAGACGAAAGCCAAAGCAGACGGAAGCAAAAGCAGAAAGAAGCGAAAGCAGACGGAAGTGAAAGCAGACGAAAGCATTAGTCTGAGTTAGCTATAGACTCAACTGAATAACCGTTTCTTTAAAGAACCAAGAAGCAGTTATCAAAAAGCAGTTGGGGACGGAGACTATAAATAAGAGATCAAAGTCAAAGGTTCAAGACTAATAGAAAAATAGATGAAAAGAGAGATACATACACGTACACATAGAGAAGAGATTATTGCGAAGCATTTTTTGTGCGAATATTCTGAGTGCAAGTCTATTATTTTAACAAGTTCAAATACTGATAAGTGTTACAGATAGCCTGAAGAGGCTAAGAGTAAAAGAATACTCATTGTATAGACACCTGAAGAGGCTCAGAGCAAAGAATACTTGTAGAAACTTTAAGAGATAGCAAAATATCAGATTGGCATCTAAGGGCTGGATGTAGCCTACGGTTTGGGGTGAACCAGTATAAAACTACTGTGTCAACTTTCTCTCAACTGTCTCTTACTTTTTACTTTGTGATTTTCAATATTACTTTCATATACAAGTGTTAGAAAATCGATTACAAACCTACCAGTTCTGAAAAACAAATTAGCTTTTGTTAAAAAGAAGGTGTTAAAAAGTGGTTAACGAAAAGTTATTACAATTCAAACCCCCTTTCTTGTGCATTCATATATCATTATTGTTTACTATTTTAACGTGTGATTCACTTCACTTAGCAATTCCATCTTGTCCAAACACAACCTCACTAGCTTTAGTTTTAATGGAAGTGATTCTGTTTACATTCCTTCGAGCTAACACTGAATTAAGAAAGAGCTTATTACATCTGTCCCCATCCCTTATCCAATTAACTTAGGCTCTCTACTTCAATAAAGAACATTGATTATCTACCAATTGCAAGTAGCTCTTAAAGCTTCCTTTTCAGTTGTAGCTAGAGTACCATATGTGGGATTATCTGCCAATGATTTCTGAATTACTGAAAGTTTATCTCTAGCTGTTTCTATCTCTTTAGAGAAATTCTGACCTCTCTTTAAGTTAAGGTCTTCAATTCCTATTTAACAGACTTGAGCTTCTGGAGGAAAATGTATTGATTAGTCCCATAAAACTCACACTTTAAACCCTTCATTATTGCTTCTTGAAACCCTTCCATATTTACCAATAAATTCTTAAACCTAAAAGGATGATGGATTCTGGTAGTAGTAAACAAGATATTAATCCTTATAAAAGTATGGTCAGAAATTCTAGGGTCTAGGAATTTCGCTGAGCTTCCTAAGAAAATATTTAGCCATTCCATATTAACCATCACCCTATTCAACTTTTTCCTGATGTGTCAAATAGAGCTTTGTTTGTTTGATCAAGTGAACCTATGGCCTTCAAATTTTAAATATGTAACTTCCACCTCTTGCATACAATCAAACATATCAAAAGAATAACTAAGTATGTTACAATTTTCTTCCGCTTCTGATATGAATAGAGTGGTGTAAAGTCACCACTAACTAACCATGGAACATTAACCGAAGCCTTAATTCTTCATAGAGAATTCTAGAGTTCGGGTTTTTTAACACAGTGTTAAAATCATAGAAAAATGTAGCTAAAGCACAAAAATTTTCCATTTTGAAGTAGAGCTTAGAGTGAATAAACTGCTAATTGGATTCCAGAACCTTAACCTCTAAGAATTCACCGTCATAAGCAATAATAATCTTTCCATAGGCATGAATTTGGTGGTTTGTAAGCAACTACCATTTGCTACCTAAACAACATAGTTTATTCAGATTAACTTCTCTAATTTTAGTTTTCAAAAGACAAAAAACCAGAGGCTTTTCCTTTAGAACAAAAATCCCTTATCGCATTGAGCTTGGAAGGGTTATTTATTTCACGGACATTCCATACAATCAGAGTCATAAGAGATTACTTTTCCCTTTAGAGCCTTTCTTACTGCTCTTGTTACTTTTCCGAGAGATAATTTGATCAAACTGCTCCTCTTAAGAAACTCCATTATGCAGATCAACCTTCTGTAGGCTTTTTTCATTCTGTTTAGGATCAAGAACTCCTCTACTTAGATTAATTCCACTAGTTTCCAGTACATTCTCGCCCTTATTCATTAGTGACTTATTTAATTTACCCAATGGATTTTGAAGAGCTCCTTCCTGATAGTCTGAATCTGGGCTATTCTCTTCATGAATGCTCTCCCCATTTATAGGAGAATCATTATCAACCTAAATCGGCTCATGATCTTCAGATAATTGTTCTGCCTCCTCACATTCTTTGTTGTCTTTCAAAATATACTTTTCCATACCCATCACCTCCCTATAGTAACCTCCAGTGAAGACTCTTCCCGTAGGTTTCCATTCTTTGCCTTAAGCTTTAAGAGACGGTTTCCATTGGTATGTTACCATAACTTTATCATCTCTAAGAGAATGTTCATTTGCCAACCTTAGGATAGGGATGTTGTCTTTTATTTCCTTATCAATATCCATACTCACACATAACCGAGCAAATCATACCCTTTTCCTCAGCGCAGTGTTTTCATTCATATATATTGGTTTCCCTAAGTAACTAGCTAGCATACTCAAGCCCTTGGTAGTCTAATATTTTAACGGAATGTTGTAAATATTCACCTATAGAGAAATGTTCTTCATTCTATTTTTTCTAATCCCATGACTAGTTGCCCATTTTTGAAGAAATAAAGGGAGTTGAGAAATGTGCCAAGGGCCTTCTTCAATTACCTTTTGAGCTTTCGATTTTGAAGAGAAGGTAAATATTAGGTTATCCTCCTCAGTTAGCATTTCCTTTATTAAACCTCTCCCTTTCTAGTTTCATTGAGTCCATGCTTATATCACTAGAAAAGCAGACCTTTTGTCCATAAAAAAGCCAAACAAGAGTAGCTTCTCATTTCCTAGTTCCTTCCTGCAGAATGTTTAGACTAGGAGCCATCATTAGCTTTCCTTCTATCTCCACAGGTGGATTGAAAACTAAGGAAGAATCAGAGTTATCAACCATGACTTGTTTCCATGTCTTCCTAGGTCTTTTAGCAATGTCACTGATGGTAAGGACAAAAAGTTTGGGAGGAATGGCAGAGGTAGAGGGAGGGGTAGTTGTAGAGAGGGATGGGGAAAAAGGATGGGTTATAGAAGAATGGGAAGGGGAGGAGTGTTTAGGAAGGGGATTTAGGGAAGTGACTATTTTAAAGGTAGTAGATAATGGTGGAAAATTAGTGTTGGACCTCGTTTCTAGAGCCCAACAATCCAAAGTCATAAAACCTGAACGTATTTCCCTTTAGGGTTATCTCAAAGAACCCTTATTAGCCGTCATCTCACAAGGGTAGCGTGCCCACACCAGCCAGTCACCAACATCACAATTTGACTTCTTCAAAACAATTTTAGATCTATGTCTCTAGTTTATTTTGAAATAAGAACCACCTCATTCGGAGCTCTATAGCTCAAGATATGCTTACAAACCCAAAATATGTTCATAACCTAGTTATGCTCTTTCAATAGATCTCTCACTTTCTTTTCATCAATCCTTTTCAAATCAACACCAAAGATTATCAATTTTTATGTAGAGATAGAACAATGTCTTACGAATCTATTTCTTCAAGAATAATCTCATTTGGAGGTCGAATGATGAAGTTATGGCCAAAAGAATCAAACATGTTTATGTCCTCAATCATATTGTACCTGTCTTGGTGCAATTGACACAACTTTCAGTAACAATATTAGATTGAGGTATTTTAACGACTGTTTGAAAGAGGACTTCAAGATCTACAACTTTTGTGAAGATCTTGAAGCAAGATTTTGCCATTTAGAGGGTCAAAAATGCAAATTTCCGAAAGAATACAGTGTATGTCTGTTAAATCGACATACATGTCCGCCTAACGGATATACACAGGTTTGGGGGCCATTCTAGACCCGAGAAGGTCTGTTTAATGGACCTAATATCCGTTTAATGGACATGGACTGGTCTGGGGGTTTTTTTAGACCTGAGACGATCTGTTTAACAAACCTAAAGTCCGTCTAATGGACATAGGGGATACCCAAGCCCCTCCAAAGCCTCTCCAATGATTCCTACATCCATTTTAACATTACTTGCACTCGTAATCTTCTCAAATTCATCTCTCCTAATGCAATATCACTTTATCAGTTCAACCACCAACCTCGTTTCATTAAATCCTCTAATCTCTACTCATTTGATTCATCAAAACCACTAATTCTCATCATTTATGTTGGATCCCGTTCCCGGAACCCAACTCTCTTGCTTAAAATCGTGAAACTTGAGCGTGCGTGTAACCTTGAAGGGTTATAATTTTTTTTTCATTCTTAATCCCTTTGAACCCTTAAAGACATTATGAATACATCTTCAATCTTATAACATCCCAAAATT
>JANZLX010000213.1:33253143-33275495 GCA_025531955.1 Erythroxylum orinocense
TTGTAGCTCCGCTCTCCAAGAAGTCGCCTTGTGTTAAAGAAGTCGCCTTGTCGTGCTGAAAAAGTCGCCTTGTTGTAAGAAGTCGCCTTGTATGTTGCATGTTCACTTGTGTGGCCATATCTTCCTACCTTACATATTGCAAGTCGCCTTGTACTGCCTCCAATTCCATAATCCTCTTGTTTTAAGCCATTTTCCTTGTAAGGAATCTCCTATCTTGATTTGTTCATGATTAAGCACTTGCTTATCTTAATTTGCACGATTCTTTCATTGAATAATACCTAAAATAATTTCTTAACTAATTCTGGATATTTTATTATTATTAAAACATAAAGGGATTTAATTTGTCAACCACCATTGGTCCAACAGTATTTAGAGTAGAAGGAATTCCAATAAAATTTTAGTAATATAGGATTCCTTTGGCTTACCTTGTTTTGACCAAAACAAATTGAAGGAACTATCTTCCAATCATTTCAAAGCCTTTTTAGGATTAGAGTCCACCTTTACTAGTGCTTATTCTATGCTCTCTACATTCATCACTTTAAACCTTAACCTGTCCTAAATAACTAATCTAATTGAACTTGTCACCAACCTTGAAATAAAAAAAGCTCTCTTCATCTTCAGCCCTAATAAAACTCTAGGACTAGATAAAATGAATGCTTATTTTCTAACAGTCTTAGAATTTATTAGAGTCCTAAATCAATAACCTAGTCAAAGAGTTCTATAACTCAAGCATCCTCCTTAAAGAATTAAAAAAATCATTTGTTTAGTGTCACAAGTAGCCAATTCCTCCTTCTTCTAAGACTTTAAACCAATTTCTTATTGTAACATTCTATATAAGATAATCTCCAAAATCCTGGCCTCCAAATTAAAACCTCTTATGAATGCACTAATTAATATTTCTTATATTGGTTTCATTATAGGTAGGAGCATTAGAGACAATTTATTAATAGCTCAAGAAATTTTCAAGGAATACCACTCCAAAAAGTTCACTAAAGACTGCTAAATGAAATTTGATTTCTCTAAAGCGTTTGACAATCTTAATTGGAATTTTATAGTTCATTCCTTACAGGTTTATGGGTTACCCACAATGTTCATCAAATAGGTGTACCAATGCATATCAACTACTTCATTCAATATCCTAGTAAATGGGAAAGCAACTCAGGTGTTTAAAGGTGTAAAATGAATTAGACAAGGGGATCTTTTATCTCCCTACTTGTTTGAGCTAACTATAAAGGTACTCACAAGAATGACTTCTTTTAGCATTTCTCAAGGAAATCTATTTAGACATCACTACAAATGCACGAACACTAAGCTATTCAATCCTTCTTTTATTGATGACCTATTATTATTTTATGTAGCGAAAAAATTCTATTAACCTACTATTAGATTGCTTAAAATAATTTGAGAAGATGTCAGGCGTCTTAATTAATAGGAGAAAATTTAAGATATTCATTTCAATAATCCCTTATTCATTGGAACAATCTTTACTACAAAGCTCAAGTCTCTAATTATCCAAAACTCCATTCAAATATCTTATATCCCTATTGCTTTTAAAAGATTATACTATAATGATTGCAAATCGCTCATTGATGTTGTTAAGAATAGGACTTCTATCCAAGTAATTGTCTTACACATGAAGGATCCAACTAATAAATTTAGTACTCAATAGCATGCATCTGTATTGGATTTCTCATATAGCTCTTCCTATAAAGATAATCAAAGATACTGAAAGAATATTCAAAAATTTCATCTGAAGTGGTTTAAGATATAACAAAGACATTCCTAAAGTTAAATAGGAGGATGTTTGTCTTCCTAAAATTCAAGGAGGATTAGGGATCAAATATAAAATGGCCTCAAACAAAGCCCTAATGGAAAAAAGGATATACAAACTTATTCAGCGACAAAGAATCTCTTTGGGTGAAGTTGATCAATGAGGAATATATAGTAAGATTCAAATTTTGGACCATAAAGCCTAATTCCATGTCCTTTACATATACTAATTTTACCCTAAGTTTAAGAGAGGTGATGACCAAAGAAGTGAAGCATTTGATATGCAATAGAGACCAAACTAACATTTGGTTTGACAGTTGGATAGAATTGGAGCCTTTTTATCTCTAACCTGAATTCCACTCTATGTAACTTAGGATATTGCAAGAGTCAAAGAAATGATAAAGGATAATGAATGGAAATGCCCCTCTAAAAGAGTGACAAATCTAGTAACCTTCTTTCCATAATACATCCCTAATCAGTTTAAAGGAAATAGAATCATTTAGCCTAGAGATCCTTCCCACATATTTACAACAGCCTCATAAACAACTATCTTTTCCTATAATTCTCAAGAATTTTAGTTGTATAAGCTAGTGTTTTTCCAAAATAATGTTCCTAAGTTCTCCATTGTACTATCACCAGCTATAAGGAACCATCTACTAACAATGGATAGGATGTCTTAGAATGGCTCAACAATCTGTGCTTTATGCCAGTCACGTCCTAAAATAAGAGATCATCTCTTATTTGCTTGTGGATACTCTTCTAGCATGTGAAAAGCATATTGTCTATGTTTAATTTACAATATCAGGCCACAATTATAGAGGAAATGGTAAGGTGGCATTAAGCCAGAAATTAAGTAATAATAGTGACTATACAATGTTCAAATTGAGTATAAGTTGTGTGATTTACAAACTATAGAAGGAAAGGAACCTAAAAACATTTCATTAGAAAAACAAGAAATCTAGGAACTCAATAGGTATGTATCACAACATGAGAGAACTAATAAAGATCAAAAAGTTACACCAAGTTGTAATATTATAAGTAGATTGTAATATGCTCTTAATTAACCCATAAAGAAAATATCCAAATTCAATATAAAGCAATAAATTAAATATAAGATAATTTCATATTAAAGGCTTAAGTAATGAAAAGGATTGATAGGGACCTGGAGGTCAAAAAGTCGATGAGAAAAGATGCAAAATCCAGAAGAAAAGCATTGCCCAAAGCCCTAAATTCCACCAAGAGGATATAAAGTTATTAGCAGCTATTGAACGAGAGGAAACTAACAAAATTAGAGGGGACTACATTGAACAATAAAAGGAAACTCACCCAAATAGGTAGGATTGATGATGAAAAAAGGATGGTGAGAAGTGATGACATAACTCATGATAGTGTTTGTTCTAATCAATCTAAAATCTTCTAAAGACCAAAGCAAATGTTGATAGAGAGGAAATAAGCAAAAATTAACAAGACTAGGAGATACGGAACAAGTTTGAGGCTTGAGTGGCTAAAAACTAGACAACACACCATTTTCTAAGAAAGACTCGTGTAACTAAAGCAACATGTCCATTTTGTATTTAGCTTATATATAGTGGCTCTTTTGGGACTTGAATATGCATATGTGTTGAGATATTATGAAGGTAGTTTTCTACCTTGAAAATATAACAATTTTAATTTCCAAAAAATAAAATAATTGATTACAATAATATAAGCTGTTTCCTTTTGTTAGTTAATTAGCAATGCAGAGTCTTGGAACTTAAGTAAACTCTAAGTACATGGTTGATGACAACTTCATCTTATAAAAAACAAACAATTATTATTATATTTGATAATATTTCTCAGTCCTCATCAGTAATGTTAACTTTCAAATTCTTTTTAATGATATATTTCTAATTAATATATACATGTTAAATGTTCATTAAAGTCTATACTCATATATGACTATTGTTTTAAATAGATAAGCATATTCCTTCAGTGGAGGGTTTTAATCTAATATCAAACAATATGCCAACGGAGAGGTTTAATCCAATACTAAATGAAGAAATGATTCAGGTTGAAGGAACAGTTTCATTAAGAAATGATGTTTGGAATCAATTCAATAAGACTATATTAAGGGATAGAGTAGAACCTCATTTTTAAAGAGACATATAAAGTTGCATAATAGAAAAAAGGTCATATTAAATGGTCAAACATTTTTGGCTCCAAACCTTTAGAGAGGGAAGAATGAAATGAATACCACAGGTTATGACAACAACAAATCTTTGATAGCTAAAATGATCATCGATGATGAACATCTACTCAATATTATTGATATAAAAACTTTAGGATGTTGCTCACCTTACTCCAACTAACCTTCAAGATCCTAACTTTGAATACTATAAAGAAAGATATTTTCAAGATTTACGATGATTAAAATAAAGAAATATTGAAGACGTTAGCGACTATTCATGGATGGGTAGCCATCACATCATATATGTGGATAACTAAAAACTAAAAGAAGGGTTATATAGTGGTAACATAGTACATTGTCAATGACTAGACTCTATGCAGTCGACTACTGAGGTAATGTATATTCTTTAATATTATTATCGTTTATTTATTGATTATACTATAATTAATGTTTGTTCATATTTTTAAATAATTGGTTTATTTATATGCCAACACCAAAAGCAAGTGAAAGGTTAAAAAATGTATTGGTGGATTGCTTAATGGATTAGACCATCGATACCAAGCTTTTAACCATAACTCTCGATGATAGTAGTACAAATGATGAAATGATACAAAAGTTGAAGAAAAGTTATAGATCAGGAGCTTGTTGATTGGTTAGAGGTTATTTCATATGCATTGTTTTGTATAAATCATGATTTTGATAATGAATAATAGGTTAGAGGTGATAAAGGAAGTGATATAGTCGAACTGAAATAGAATAGTGTATTAAAGTACAAAACCTAAAAAAGTGGAAAATTTTGAAAAAATCGCACGACAGCTATGAATTTCATGCGCAAAAAAGTTGGTTTTAGATTGTCTTACCATACAGAATTCAACATTCAAGATGTTAGAGTTAGTAACCAAATATGTTGAGGTGTTCAAGAGGCCAAGACAAAGAGATTCTCAGTATACTTGTCTATCGATAGAAAAGTAATGGGAGATGGCTAAAACACATTGTGTGAAGTTGGAAATATTTTATAATGCTACTAAGTAGTCCTCAGGAATAAAATATCCAACTTCACATTTGCTTTATTAATATGTATGACATCAAAAGAGCTTTATTTTGTTGGACATTTGATTTCAATTAGGTGATTTGGGTTATCGTAGAGCATATCATGGAGAAAAACAATTATTATTATTATATGGGCTGATAAATTATGACATTGATTTTTTTGTTGGACCTAAGATATAAGATGGAGGGGGCTTATTGTTATTATCAAAAGTTGTATGGTGGTTAGCCTTAATAACATGTTAATATCATTAAAAAATTTTGGTATAAATTTTTTAATGGTTATCAACTAAGATAGAACAAAAATTAGGATTATAATAGTTCAACTTTAGCTTCAATTTATAAGACAGGTGTGAATAAAGAATTTACCCAATTCATCAAAGAAAAAAAAGGCTAAGACTTCTTATAATAAGATGGATTTGGACAACTATTTAGAGGCAGATGTTGTGAACAAAGTTGAAAATATGTTGTTCACTGTATTGTTGTGGTGAAAGATATATGGAAGCACTTTTCAAATCATTCAAGAAATTGGGCCAGACCTTTTAGCAATTCATCTAACTATTGCTTTGGAATATATTTATAGTACTAGCAATTTGATAGTTAGTCTTCATCATACTTGACTTTATCTTAATACTGTGGAAGCCCTTATATGTCCCAAAAGTTGGTTAGCTAGTGAAGATATTTAGGGTAAACTCTATTCTTTATGATATTTTAGTTTTCTTTATCTTAATAATTTTAATAATCATATATTATATTCTTATATTGTCATTTTTATCTTGATACGTGTAAGTATCATGTTTTTAATATCCATTTAATACAATTGTTTCATAATTGAGTATGATTTACATAATAATATTTTTACATATAGATGAAGTGGTAAAAACTATTGATGATCTTGATTATAACAATTAGCTAGTCCCTTTCCTCTATTGTGGGTTTATTTTCTTTATTCTTTACCTCTTAATTTACTTTTTTTTCATTTGATTGCTTTGGTTTTTTTTTAAATTGAAGATATAAATCTTTACTTATGTGATTTTATGCAAGTTAATAAAAAAAACTCTATATTATTGTTTCTATTAATTAGCTCAACTTCAAACTCAATTCTCTAGTTATAACTAATAATTCCTTTTTTATATTTTTTCATTTGGATAATATTAGCAATATAATACTCTTTTGTTTTGATAATAAAATAATTTTCATAATAGTATTGTGATAGTAGTTATATAGGTAGACTCATGAATTGATATTATTTTGTCATGTTTTGAATAGACTAAGCACCATTTTATTGTTAGACTTAAATAAGAGAAAAAAGATTAGTAAAAAAAGATAATAGTTTAAAGTGACATTAATTTTGAAAAATTAAGTTAGATTTTAATTATTTTTTGTTAAAAGCAAGACATTGTGACTTAGCAATATTAATTTATTGCAAAATAAAATAAATATGGATTCTTTATTAAAGATCACATAATTTGACAAAAATTAACAATTTAGAATAAGATTATATTTAAAAATTGCACTTAAGGCCTATAATATTATATTTTGTTAGAAAAATTAACGAGATACAAAACATTTTTATATAAAATGACACATATTAACTTTTTTATAACAATAAATTTTTAGGATAACAAAGTATGTTATAAAATTTCTAAAAAATCTTTTTCTTTTAACAAATTTATTTACTAACAAATATGATACATTTTTATTGTATATTTGAAATTTAGATAAAGAAGTTCATAATATATCTAAAATAATTAGTTATGGTGTCCATATTATTCATAACTTTTTAAAAATAAGAAAAATCCGTTTCAATTATTTTGAAATTTTGGTGAAATTTTTTTTACAAATCATTTAATTTAAAAAAAATGAGTTTGGTGTGAGCTCAATGAGGCTTCAGGTCTAGGCCACATATCACGGGCTCGAGCCTAACCCAACCTATTTTTAAACCTACTGATGACCTTATAATAGTAGCAATTATTGTTCAAAGAAAGGATAAAAGTTTACGTACCACTTATATGTTAGTAGGACTTTAAATGATGCCCATTTAAATTACATACCTACTAAAAAAATAACAACTTTTTTTTCTTTTTCTCTTGACAAGTTTCAGTTATATCTTATGAGTTAAAAGGTAATTATCTACACAAACTATGCAATTATCAAGTTAGATACAAAGTTAGGCTTAATTTGTTGGATATTGTTGTTACAATAATTAACTTTAAAATTAAAGATGAAAAGGGTTCAGACAATGTGGTTATTGATAATTTATCTTGACTAGAGAGGTCAATGAGTATAGAAGTTGTTTCCTTAAATGAAAGCTTTCTAAATTAGCAGTTGTAGTTGTTCCTTGGTATGCAAATTTTATGAACTACTTGATTCAAGGTTGTCTTCCATCTCATTTGAGTTATTATTAAAGGAAAAAGTTTATGTGGTTTATAAAACATTATTTCTAAGAAGAACCACTACAATTTAAACATTATATAAATGGAATAATTAGGTGATATATGCCTTATGAAGAAATTAAAGACATCCTTGATCATTTCCATTGTATAGAGTTTGGTGGTCACTTTAGTACATCTAGGACAAATACTAAAGCATTGAGTATGTGTTAGATTCTATTAGCCCCTTATGTATCATGATCTAGATGTTTTACTACTATGTGTTAGATTCCATAGGGTTGGTAGTATCTCCATAATTAATCAAATGCCTATGACTAATATTATAAAATTTGCATTATTCGCATTTACGACTTTGATTTTATGGATATTATTTAACATTTTAGGTATTGATTTTATAGGTCCACTTCATTCAATAATCAATATATTTTGGCTATTGTTAAAAATATTTTTAAATGGGTTGAAGTTATAGTGCCTACAACTAATGAATTAAAGGTAGTAATCAAATTTGTGAATAAGAATATCTTCCCCATGTTTAACATACCTAGAGCTCTTACTAGTGATGAAGGTTTCCATTTCTATAATTATGCTTTCGATACATTATTAAAAAAGCATTGAGAGACTCATAAGGTGGTAACTGCCTATCATCCTCAATCAAATGGTCAAGTGGAAGTTGCAAACTATAAATTGAAGGAGATATTGTGGAAAATTGTTACTAACTTAAGGAAGTATTGTGCATTAAAACTAATTGATGCACGTTAGGCCTAAAACAAATTTCAATACACCATTAGGTATGACTCCTTAATAAACTTATGTTTAGAAAGACTTATTACTTACCTTTTTAGTTACTCTACAAGACTTATTGGGCTGTCAAAGCAATTTGGATCTAAAAGCTATTAGGGATGATTATTGAAATTGATTGAATTGGAGGAACTTAGACTAGATAGTTATGAGAATGCTCTAATATATAAAAAGAAAGCTAAATAATGGCATGATAGCACATCCTTAAGAAGAATTCTACGATTGGTCAACAAGTACTTCTCTTCAAATTAAGACTTAAATTATTATTAAGTAAACTTAAATCTATCTTTTGCAGGAAGGGCTCAGCTTATTAAATCTGTTTTGTTTCATGTTCAAAGTTATTGGGTTAGACATTTTATGCTACCTAAGTCTGTTTTGAAGAAGATTGAGCAGATTTGTATGCGGTTTCTTTGGTCTGGATCTGATGAGAAAACTTCCTTAGCTCGAGTCAGTTGGAAGCGAGTTTGTTTGCCTAAGTGTGAGGGTGGCTTAGGTATTAAAGATCTAATTTCTTGGAACAAAGCTTGTCTCATTCAGCAGCTGTGGTATATCATCTATAAAGATGGCTCTCTTTGGATTGCCTGGATCAAAGCTTATCTCATTAAGGATAGGGATTTAATGTCTCTACCTGTTCCACGTTCTAGTAGCTGGCACTGGAAGAAACTTTTGAGTTTGAGAAATGAAGCTGCAGGTGTATTTCAATCTGTAAGTAGTGCTCTTCTTTCCCAGAAACTCTCTCTTTCTGTTATTTGGAATGAAATCAGGCCTCATGAGGATAAAGTTGGTTGGAGTAGAGTTGTATGGTGCCCTTTACACATCCCAAGGCACTCTTTCTTCTCTTGGCTTGTCTTGTTGGATAGATTGCCTACTAAGGACAGGTTAAGCAGTTGGGGCTTGGTTACTGATGGCGCTTGCTTGCACTGTTCTGATGGTTCTGAGTCTCGGGATCACTTGTTTATGAGCTGTTCTTATGTGAAATTCATTTGGAAGGAGCTGTTGTTGGCTTGTGGATTTTGTCGAGATCCTGGTGATTGGACGTTTGAGTTTCATTGGTTGATTGGTGTTGGTAAGGGTAAATCGCTGCGCACTATTTTGCTTCGATTAGCCTGGAATGCCTTGGCTTATTGGGTCTGGAGGGAGCGCAACTCTCGATTAATTTGTTCTACTTTTAAGTCTGAGTTAGATCTTCTTGCTATCATAAAGGAGTCTGTTAGGCTTAAGGTCTTAGGTACTAGCTTTGCTGCTGTTAATTTGCGAAATGCTTCTCTATGTAGTCGTTGGTGTTTAAGTTAGGTGGTCTTGTTTTACTGTTGACATTGTAGTTGGGGTTTGTATGTGTTGCAGTTTTTCTGCTTCTTGGATAAATAAATTTTGCTTATCCAAAAAAAAAAAAACTTAAATCTAGGTGGTCTAACCCTCTCACTGTAGTTAAAGTATAACCTTATGATATGGACATAAAGGGTGAAGCAACTAAATTATTCAAGGTTAATAGGTAACAATTGAAATCTTATTGGTTGGTGAGATAGTACCAAAGGGGCCGCATACTCCTTAGGCACCTCTCCTTATGTTTAATATGTGAAAATTTCTTTAATAATTAGTTTTATTTTATTTCTTGTGTTTTTTTTGTTTTTTCATTTTTTTGGGTTATGTGTGCTTGTTGTTGTAAGTTTTCTCTTTTTGAAGTATCTCATGGATTTAAAGCAACCAACATCACATAAGGCTGATAAAAGTTTCCTTATTCTTTATTTTCTCCATTTGTCTCCATTTTTTCATGTTATTTATTTATTTTTGTGCTTATTAGTCAACTATTGAAGATAATATAAAATTTAATTGTAAGGGAGGAGATATTTTGAACTTTAGTTTATTAAAGTAAATTAGTTATATTTTCCTTCAACTTAATAAGTAAAATTTTCATAAAAATAGACAATCAAAAATTAAGTTGGTTAAAGTGACTAATTTGAAGTTTGATCACTTTATGATTCAATTATGATAAGTTAAAAGATATGATTATTGATGTGAGTAGTTTAGTTTAAACTTGATCAAATAGTCTTGAGAATTGATGATTGATTCGAATTATGAGAATATGCATATGATTTTAACATGGCTTGATTTTAAAGTTAAGCTTTATAAATGATTGGTCATTTCATATTGATTGTGAATTAATGTGATAAAAATAATAGTTGAATAAAATTAGCATTAATAAATTATATTCTGTTGTATATTCTCCTTTTGCATTAGGAGAAATTTTTTATAAAGTCTCAAAGAATTTAGTGCATTTCTAGATCGGTGATTAATGTACATCGATATAAGATAGTCCATTATAATGGGAGACTTCGTTTGTCCAAATGATAAAAGTCTCTCAACAACTTAATCGAGGGTACATGATGACACTGGGAAAAAATCTATTCTTATCTTATTTCTCTTATCAATTTTGTGTTCAATTGCTTTTAGGCATAATCAATGTTGTTATTTTTCTTTAGTTTTAATTTTAATAAATCAATTGATCACTCATATTTTTGACTTATCAAATACTTTTTAGTCGTGGGATTAACCATTACATTTAATGACTTTTTTACACCCATGATGGGTCTAATAGTCATCGTGCATGAATAACTACTAACGGTAGTTATTCACAGAAAGATATATAAAGGCAACGTTTTGAGATAACAAATAACCAGCTTGGTATATTTGTTTTCTTGACGCTGGTTCTTTCTATCTTCTCAGAGGGTTTACATAAAACTAAAGAAGGAGATCTTTGCGTTCTTTAACTGTTAATCTCTAACAACATTATTGCAAAATGATATGTCCACTTATTTTGTCTTTTACTAAGATGTCAGAGAAAACACCAATCAATACTTCGTATCCTCAGCTCTCACTAACTTGATTGTTAGAGTATCTCTATCGAGAGGCTTGCAGATAGACTTACACCAAATTTAGTTTACATCAATATTAAAATAAATTAGTATTATTATTAATTACCAATAAATAAGGGATGGATTTTATAGCATAATAGGTTCTTGCAGATTTGGCCTCCTTAAAGTATTCTCCATTGCTTGTATTTTTATTTATTTTATGTTTTTAATGAAGTATTTTTGTATCCTACATCATTCTTTTATTGTCTCATTTGCATGTGGGTCTACCGAAAATAACCCTTTTATTATGTAAGAGTAAGGCTGCGTACTATGGGACTTTCCCAGACTCCACTTTATTGCAGGATTTCGGATTGAGTGATGATGATGACCAATAAAATAAATTAGTATTATTATTATTAAAAATAGAAATTAATATAACATAGCAAAATAGTAAGTTTATATATATATATATAATTCACTATTTGGCCATGCTTTCATTACAAAACGTCTTGTTTTGATTAGTTTTATGTTATATTGTATATAACTATGAAGAAGTTGCTTAAGGAATAAGGATGGCCACATAATGGAGGAGTTTATAAGGTAAAATATGAAGAAAAAAAACAACTTTGACTAAGTATAGCTTGATATAACCATATGCTAGGCTTGTATCTCCCTGGACAAAAACAGATGACGAAAAGAATAAACATGGCTTAACATAGCTTAAAATATGAGCATGTTACAACTCGTGTCTTTCTCTAAAAAGGCCAGTGAATAAATAGTGAAGTGAACGGTTTTGAGACGTAATGACTGAAATTTATTGATAAAGAGACAAAAACCTAAATTTACAGGTAGAGTTTTAGTTTGGATTTACTTTCTGTTTATCTTGTAATTAGGTTCTAGCAGCCATTAGGGAGAGAAAACACCTAGAATACACATCTTACTATTGTTTTCAGTAAGAAAAAGGCTAAAAGTCATTCTAAGGAAGCAAATCAAATCAAGAGATCAAGATCATCATTGGGGTCACCTTTACAATGAATTATTCTTTTCTTTTGATTGCTTTTGTTATTTTAAGGACAATTAGTGGATGATTGTTTTATATCTATGACAGATTGAAACCTTAGTTGATATATGTATGACTTGATTTTAGTTTTCACAATAAAGAATTCTACTTATTTATATGTATTGATCTTAGATTTAAGTAAAAAAAAAAAACACCCAGACTTGATTTTAATTTGCAGATAAATGTTATTGAAAGAACATATGCATAGATTGACCTAGGTGCATATAGTAAGAATTGAACAGAGTAATAGATATAAACCTACCTGACCCTTCTTGCATTAGGAGAAATTTTTCGTGAAGTCTTAAATAACTTGGTGCATTTTTAGAGATATTATCAAATACATATATCAGATAATCAATTAAGTGACAGGTGATTGTATATTGATAGAAGATGGTTTATTATAATAGACAATTTGTTGATCTAAATTCTATGAATGCTTGTATAGATTAGGTTGTTGAACCTGCATTTGATTTTCCGATTGATTGTCTTTATTAACAAATACTTAGCATCCTCAATGTTTATTAACTTGATTGTTAGAGTATCTCTGTCGAAAACATCCTCAGATTTTGTAAGCCTGCATAATTGAAATCAGCTTAACAGACTTAGATGAAATTTAGTTTATATCAATATTAAAATATATTATTATTAATTACCCACAAAAAGACAAAAATAAATTATTCATTAATTTATTTTCAGGTCGTTTTCCATTTTATATGGCCCGAAAAACAAATTCAACTATATCTGTACCTTGAAAGTAAAGAGGGTAAGGAGTTAGTGGCTAAGAGCAGACACGACGTGGCTTCCATATATGTGCATACGTATAAGCATTGGTTAACCACAAACCCATCAGTGAGCAGCAACACTAATGTGCGTCAACAAAAAAGTAATTGGAAAACCCCCATCTACAATGAGAGCTACAGATCATTACAGCTCGTACTAGTGGTCTTGTTTGGCATGCGATAAGTTCTAAAAAACTCCATCCGCTTGTGCCTAAGAGAATATAAGGAAGTTGGAGAAACATGGGCAATGAATCTACATGAACATAGATTTGAACCAACGAAGACAAGAAAACATGTACAATGGACTTCCTCTTCAATTTTCTGCTAGAATTCTGGTATCAGAATACAATCAAAATCCAGAAAAATAGGAGTAAAAAAAAGGTAAACTACAGCTGTCTCTATCATTTGGAATATTGACTCACCCTTGTTTGGAGGTTGTTAGCCTAATAGTTTGACATACAAGGCAAATACCATGTTTCTCACCAAACATTGACAATGTCTTGTACTAATAGGAAGGTGTATCCCACGGTTCGAATCCCACGGCTTGCAGTGTGGGAGTAACATTCTTGAGTCCCTTGTGGGCTTTGAGGGTGGGCTCCTTGTAGGCCTGTGGGTGGCTCACCTCCCCCTTAGCGGGCCGCTGAGTACCTGATTTACATCCTCCCAGTTGCTTCGTCGGGCCGAGGTGTGGGGGGCCCTTTGGGTTGGGGATTCAACCTTTTTTGCTCCAAGGAAGGTGTATCCCATGCTTCTCCTCCTTTTTCTAATAGCTTCTCCAATCATTTAAAGGATTCACACTCTTGCAAAGCAAATATTATAATATTCCTATCCAACTTAACCACAAGACTCCAGAGTTTCTGACGATTCATACGTATATTTTATGCTGCAACTAATTTGCATAGTTGACCTCAGACCTCTGGTTTTTGGCTTTGGTTGTTTGTGACTTGGGAAAGCTGTATCTGGGAAGTTGCTAGTGTTTTATGTACTGACATCAAATGACTTATCAGAATCCCAATTTGTTTTCATATCATTTTCTATTAGTTAGAAACACTCTCTTTGCTTCTCTGTCATGCCAACCCGCGTCCAGCTATCAGAAAGAAGTTCGATTTATTAGTTGAGTTCACAAAGTATTGAAGACAAGGATTTTTTTTAAAAAAAAATTAAAATTGGAATTATATTGCCTTAACAAAGGCTATTACATAACTCCTTACAAAGAATCATACTACCTAGAACAAAACGAGGAACCTATTACACCATATAATTAGAAAAGAATTATGTCACAGAACATTATAGGACTTGGTAAGTAATTAATCCTTGTTTGTCGTTAGAAATAATGGCTGCTCGCATTTGATTCACAATCTGTCCTGCAAGTTGTTAATGACTCGTTTTCACACTTTTATAAATTCATCGATTTCTCTCCATATAGAGTAAATGAGAATATGAAATCTTGTACGAATAGAATAATCACGTCATTACGCTGGCCATGTTTCGTATCGTACACCTTATGGTTGATGAACCAATTAAAGTAGGAGTAGCTGTGAAAGAGGACAGTCATAAGGTAGGGCACGTAGCTCTGTCATTGAGAAAGAAAGAACACAAGCGACATTTTGTGCTATGAAAAGGCTTCTGTTTTCCATAACTGTTGGCTTCTTTGATTATTGTATTTACCCATTTGGTTATTTATTATGACATGCCTAATTGCGCATGTTTTATCTGGCTTTAGATTATATAACTTAATTTAAATATTTAATCACACTGCCGCACAAAAAAGACACCATCTGGGACAACTTCAGAGAATTGTATAATCACTTGACCTATTTTTTATGATTTAGATGGCTCGTCTTTTTGAGTAATACCATAGATATTTTCCTAAAAAGTTAATAATTTGTACCGTAGACATTTAGATTCTAAATATCTTCAAAGTTTAATTAAACCTCTAATATTTATCAATTAAATAATTCAATTTTGATTTAAATTTACTACTAATTTTTGTACGTATAAAAATATAATATTCATTGAACTATGCCAAATAAATATAAAATTATTCAAATTCTATTTTAACTTATTTGAAGAAGACATTATTTAATTTATACATATTACAGTTAAAGAACCAAATCTGCTTAATTAATTGATAAGTCTTAGTGAAGGTATATTATCTACTAGAATAAAATCTTTGACATTTTTTTTCTAATGCAACACATCATCTAAAATTGATTATATTTATATTTTCACATTATTTAATAATTTATTTTAATGAGAGTTAAATATCTAATTTAATTAAATTTGAAAAAATCATTATTTATATTTATATTTTATTTTTATTTCAAATTTGAAGACTTATTTTGATCCTTTTATCTAAATATTTTATAAACTTTTTCTTTCTATTTTGGTCGAATAAAAGTTTTAATATACATCAAACAATCATTTCGTAACTTTCTTCCTCCTTCCCTGTAAAACTCTTATTATGGATTAATAGTCTCTTCCTTAGCTTTCCTCAAATTGATACTCTCGTAACCTCTTAAGTTGTATTTTTGGTTCATACTGTACTTTTTGTTTTCTCTGCCTATATTTTATTTATGCCCATCTCTTGTCAAAGTTGGATCCTTTATTTCTGGTCTAGAGGTATTTTAGTCTTTTTGCCTCTTTCCTTTCTCTCACGTTTCCTTGGTACCATTTTTAGATTGATAATTTGACTTTTTTAGCTATCATCCATTTTCTTTTTTCCTTTTCCAGTTAATAACTAGGCTACCTTAAGCCATTAAAATTTATCCCCTCTTACCACTAGCTCTTCTCCATCTATTATCCTCCTTCCTCTTCCTCCACCCCTCCTCTCTAAAAAAACTTAAGCCATGGAACTTCCATTACAACTTCTTACATTACCACTTCAATTCCCAGTAACTTGAATATTAAATATTCCTCAAGTCACTAGGTTACTACTCCTCCCCATACTAGTCTTAGTGCCAAAACTAGCTAAAGATAAATGGTAAGGGATCACTTTTCCATTAATCTCTATTATTGACCCTATTCCAATATGGATAGTTCATCTATAGTATCTCCTCTATTGGACGTATTCTAAGAAAGAGCAAGTTATCTTGGTTAACAATACTAGTGAGTTTTTCTTAAGAAAAAGACTTATATTCTCTATAGTTCACTCATGGATAACTAAGCAAAAGAAGAGTGCAAGATTTATGCAGGTCCTCTTAAATGAAGATAACCCCTTTATCTTCACTTTCACCTTTATTACTTCTAATTAGAGATCCTAGAAAAGGGGCCTTGACATCTCTCAAATTTCTAATTTTTCAATTACAGAGAATTAGGTACTTTTATAGATCAACCTACATAATATTCCTCTAGAATAGTAGTCCACCAAGAGACTTAACCACCTTACTAATTATTCTAACAGGTCCATCTATATGGCTAAAAATATAGCAAATAGAAGAATGTTAGTGTGTGCAAGAATCTGTATAATTGTAGAGTTAATAAAGGACTTACCAAACGTTATAACAATTCTTAGACTTATAGATGGTGAGTCACTAGTGGGGGATACAATAAGAGTCTCATACCTTTGGAGACCCCTTAACTGCTTATCAAGGAAAATACTGGAAGCCTACAGTTAAAAGGTTTATTTGAGTAGACAACTGGGAATTAATAAGAGAGGTAACTATGGTGATAGAGAAGGATACCTCAACATGTATATTGACTCTTATCACTAGCTCAGAGAAGAATGAGTTACAAACTCTAGTTCATCTTGAAGTTGTATAATATATTCCCCAAGCTTAGATCCCCTTATTAGTTCAAAATGATATATGACTCGATGATAAGGTTGTTGTTGAACTAAGTTTTATTGTTAATGATATTCTGAACTTCGTGGAGGTTAGCTCAAGTCTTAATGCCCATCTAAAGTTAGTTGTTCAAGTGGAAGACTCCCTTCTTATTGACAAGTTCATTAGTGTAAACAAAAGAATGTTAGGTAGGAAAAGTTAAAATAAGAGCTCAAGGAGAAAAGTTAAAACAAAAGCTCAAGGAGCCAACCAAACTCCTAATGAATTTTATATTTTAGAATGTAAGGGACATCAATTGCTATAAAAAACAATAAACTTTAAGGGATTTTGTTGAAGAAATAAAACCAATATTTATTGGCATTTTAGAGTCCAAAATCAAGGCTAATAAGTGTAAAAGTATAACTTTTATGGGCAAACATTGGAATATGTTTCTAACCATCTATTTAATCAATATAGAAGGATCATAGTGGCTTTAGACTTGCACTAAATGGAGGTATCAGTGATTTACACAATAGATCGAATGATGCACTTGAATGTTATTTTTCTATAAAAGAGAATCAGGTTCTTTAAGAAAATTGTTTATGCATAAAACGTATATTTTCAAATAAAATTAATATGCAAAAATTTAAGGGTCATTCATTTCTTAATATTTGATCCTTAGATGATAATGCACTATTTATATCTTAGAAGTTACTAGCAATTCCAACCTGAACAATTATAATGGTGACTTGAAAGAATGTGTTGTAGACGTTGAGGTTACTAACCTAAAATATGAAGCTAATTTATACACATGGAGTAATAAGCAACATGGGGAGTGAAACATAAGGAAGAAATTAGATAGGGTCATTGTGAATGAGGAGTGGCTCCAAGCTTTTCATAAAAGCATTTCTTCCTTTAGTAATCCAAGATTCTCGTACCATAACCCTATTATTGTTCAAAATATAATTTCTATCCAAATAAGGAATTCCCATTTCATTTCAATAAATTTTTTATTAAGGTGGAGGGATTTAAAGCTATTGATAGGAAAAATATTGCCTGTGAATTTCTAGTAACAAGTCATATATTTTACATAAGAAAAATAATTATGGTGAAAAAGGAACTAAAGCTCCTCAACTTTACTAGGTATGGGGATACCCAGTTAAGAATTGATGATTCTAAATCTTTTCTTCATAGAATCTAAGAGCAACTGATCTCCTTCCCAAGGGATGTAAACATGTTAAAGAGGGTAAATGATTACTATAATGCTCTAAAGATTCACAATTGTCTTCTAAAACAAAAGGCAAAAGTCTTTTAGCTAAAGAAAGAAGAAAAATATTAAATTTTTTAATATATCAATGAATGCTAGAAAGAACACCAAAATAATGTCTTCTATTTTGAAGAATGATTGTGGGATTACAATTTCCCAATATGATATTAGCCATTAGTATTCAATTTTTTTTAAAAAAAAATGCATTAGGAACTCAAGTTGTTAGCTCTTTGTTATTTCCTAATGGCACTTAAGAAGGGGGTGAATTAGGTAAAATTAAGATTTTTCCTTATGTTTGATACTTTTATGAAAAATTCCACAAATTATCACAATTGCAAATACAAAATAAAATTTGATTAAAAAATCCTTAATTATGTCTACTCCTAAAAGTCGTCTTAGATTTTCATTATAGATCTTCTTTTAAGGCAAAGAATGCCTTTTATATAATCTTTTATTTTGGCAAAGAGGAACCTCCTTCTTAATCTCTCTTCAAGGCAAATAGGAACCCCAAATGAGTTTTGATAAACTTAATACAATGATCTCAAACCCAGCAACCAACTTAAAACTTAAAAATTGCTCATTTTGGTGCAATGATAATTACAAAGTCTCACTCACTCAAAATGAGAAAATGAATGCTCAAATGATTGAAAAATACTTAGAAATGTGTGTATAGAACACTCAAAAGCTTTGATGTTAAAAACAATGAGAAAACCTGTATTTATAATGTTTTAGGACCTAAAATAGTCGTTGGAGCCAAGAATTAACTATTGCAATGGTATATTTGATGCACAATTCGACCAATGAAACATATTGGTTGACCAGTATGCAATAAAGGCTCCAAATTCACTAGCTTTTAGAACATTGGCCGACTAGTAACCATATTGGTCGACCAATAGTTAACCAATACATCAACCAATGTTGATTGGTCAACCACTAAACTATATAGGACGACCAATCAAACCAAAGACATGATTTTATTAACTCTAAAAACTCAAAACTAATTTGTTTAATGCAAATATGACTAAAACACATCCTAAAATGTTCATAATTTTTAGTTAAAAGATTAAGAGATTTTTATTTTAAAATCAAAATCTCCAATGCCTCTTAATGAATATAAAGACTTATTCAATACAGAAAAATGAAATGTTTATGCATGGTGAGCCTTTTAGATTATCACAGACTGTCAAGATGAGCTTACATTAAGTAATATATGAAATAATCTCGATAAGTCTTGATTTATTGCTTGATTTGATCCTGATCTTGAAGATTAAAAATGTCATCTTGTTCTCATATTCCTTCTCATCAATAACACTAAAAAAGCTCATTAGTAGTACTTATGTTTTGTTATCATCAAAATTTTGATTAGAATCTCCCTTAGTTTAATAATCTCCCACTTGATGATGACAAAATATTTATGATATTAGAAATTATTATGAGACAAATTATAACACATATCGAGAAAATAATTAACCCCCACTTAATGTGTGCGTAAAAGAAAGAAAATAAAATAAAAGGGCATATCATAAATACAATTCAATATAAAGAAATATTTAGCAAATGTATATATTGCCAAATAGATATAAAACTACATTTACTCCCCTTAAATTATAATATTTCTCTAACATCATGCAAAATTGTTCTTCCCCTTTTTAGAAACATAAAAATTATTCAACTAGTTAAAGGTGGGAAATGAGACTCAATCAATCTATACAAGTCATCAAGGCAATAAATCGTGATGTCTAAACAAGAGTGTAGCTCTCTACGCAATATAGAGTCAGATGTTTAGTAGCAGCAAGGCGAGCATGAGGTGGGGAGTGATGTTGTGGGCGAGAGGTAGTGGCTATAGATAGTATGGATCAAGAGGGGCTCGTTGGGACCATCATATGATTGGTCCTCATATATTAGAGACGGATGTTGAGGTTAAAGGTGTTGAGTCTAGTCATTTGTCTATCAACCAATTGATATCCAATTCAGTAAAGAATAGTATAATGAAAGAAGTATTTAAATTTAATTTCATCACCAATGGGATGAATTTGAAAGTGTTGAAAAATAAGGCTAAGGATGAGAGCATATAGGATATTTTATTTCCTCGTTTTGGGTTGATGAAAGTGAATCATATTGAGCAAAAGAAAATGACCAAAGTGAATAGGTTGTTCTAATATAAAGGTAGAGAAAAACCAAAGATCATCATATCCTAGAAAGGTAAAATGACCATTAGTGGAGACAAAGTTATATTTAATAAATAGGTAGTGAAAATAAGGGATATCATTGAGGCTACATGCATCATTGAGTTTTTTATGGACCTCATCATTAGGATCTAGTTCAAAAATATTTTGACTATGTTAGGCATAGAGTAGGGGTGTATGGAGTATTTGGTATGAAAAGTACAGTACAAAGGTCTTTTAGGTATAGTAATGCCTAAGATCTTGTTTATGAGGTTAGTAGTAAGATGGATGTCAATATTTTGCACTTTAGAGAAAATATGAGTATCATCACGAATGACCTTTTGACGAAAATTAGTGTAAAATAGATGAATATTAGTAGGAATAATCTTATAGGTCTTATTAAGGAGGGATTCTCATCCTTGATTAATAAAATAGTGCATAAGACCATAATTCTTAAATTAATCTAGACTAGTAAGGGAAATTATACGATTATCATGTAGCTTTCGGGAGGCATAATCTTGGAATTGAGAAGAAGTAGTATCAAGGTATTCATCCTTGTTAGGAGATGTGGGGGAAGAGGGAGGGGTCATAGATTGTTCTTGAATCCTAGGAATCTTAAAGGATGTATGGATAACTCTACCTCGTATGTGAGTCTTAGGTGTAAGATTAGGGTTTCCTCTAGTTCATGCCATAAGTTTTGAAGAAGGACTAATTATAAGGGAAGTGCTAAAGGGAAATAGAGGCTAGTTATGGGGGTCACCTGTAAGATAGATAAGTGAATACTACTATAGTCACAAGTTAACAAATTTAAAGATAAGGATAACATGTATGTCATTAATGGTCAAAAATGGTGTATACCAAAAATTGATGTGATGAAAAGTAGTCTGCGGTTTAAGAAAATAATTGAGTAAAAACATAGTGCAAGATAATTGAGAGTCTTAACAAAGCATAATGAAATTAAGAGGACTTTAGCTTGTAGAAAGAGGAATTGCCTAATTAATTTTGATTGAATACTGCCTAATCAATGTATAGACAAAAGTAATCAAAAATTTTGGTTTGATTAAAATTAAGCAAAATTAAGGACAATTCATAATAAAAGAAGTCTAAATAATTCATCAATTCAATGAGGAAATATTTAACTATAAGAGATTATGCATAATAAGAAAATCCACAAAATTAATTTAGGCAAAATTATGATAAATGATTTAGGCAAAATTATGATAAAGTGCAAATTAGACAAAATTACATAAAATTTAAAGAATGTGAAAAACAATAGAACTTAGATGCATCATAAATTGAGCCAATGATCCTTCAATTTTGAAAAAATCAATAAAATTCATATGAATTTAAGGGATTCCCTATTCTAAAACCCTAATTCACCCTAAATTCAAAATTAATGCAATTGAAAGTGTAATTCTTGAAATTAAATGAATAAACATATACAATAATGATAGAAATCAAGATTAGATGCTTATAGGATCATCAATTAGCAAAAGAAAACAAGAAATGGGAAAATTTCTAAATTAGTAAGGTGAAGGGCGTACCCCTTGCTATTCCTTAATGACACCCAAGAGAGGGTGAATTTGGTGAAATCAAGATTTTGCCTTATGTTTGATACTTTTATGAAAAATGTTACAAAATATTAAAATAGCACATATAAAATAAAATAGATAAATTAAATTATAAAACAAAGAGGAAGGGAAGAGAACCGTAAACCAATTAATAGTGGTTCGATAAATAATTCTTGCCTACATCCACTCTCAAAAGTCATCTTAGATTTTCACTATAGATCTTCTTTTAAGGCGAAGAATACCCTTTGTATAATCTTTTATTTTGGCAAAGAGGAACATTCTTTTCAATCTTTCTTCAATCAAAAAAGAACCCCAAATCACTTTCAGTAACCCTAATACATTTCAGTAACCCTAATCTTCTTATCTAAAGGGGTAATGAAAGATATTGAAAATATGTTTAGAAATTTCTTATAGTCAAGGATAGATGGAGTTCTCACCTTTAAAAGTAAAATGGAAAGCGATATGCTTACCCAAATCAATTGGTTGCTTCGACTTCCATTCTTTGAAACTAACAAACAAAACACTAATCCTAAAAGGGTTTAAAAAATAGTATTTAATATTGAAGCCTTTTGGATGAAATGAATTTATAACTTTTTCTTTAAGGATACTAGCAGATTATTACTGCGCATATGCGCAGTGATAATGCCCATTTGGTTTAATTTGTTATGATATTATATAATTTTTACATATAAATAAATATAAAAATTTTAAATTATATAATT
>JANZLX010000213.1:33306852-33321951 GCA_025531955.1 Erythroxylum orinocense
AAAGTTGTTAGAATATAGCTGTTTAGATTAGATTCGGTTGTTAGCTACGTATAAGGCTAGATCTGTTAGTACATGTCTTGGGTCTATATATTGTGACTCACGGCAGATATTTTGTAAGTAAAAACAATTAATCAAAAGCTTCAACCTTTATTCGGCCTTATCATTCTTTTTTAATTTAATTTTTTGTTTTCTTTCTTTTTGCCCTTATTTTTACAGCTATTATCATACTAGACGCAAAAGCGTTTGTTTAAAAATTTTCAAATCATAAATGGACATATAAAATTTTATATTTGACAATTAAAAAGGAATTTACAGGAAGTTAATAGTTCTACATACTAATAGATAAAACAATAATTTTAATGATAATAAATAATATGGTTACGAGCAAAAGAGAAATAAAAATGTATTATTATGTACATATATTAAAAATAGAGATCAAATTTTGTATTACAGGAATTTAAATTTAAATAATATTTTTAATTTATTATATTTAAAGCTCTATTTTTATTAAAATAATTTAATAATAGTATGAATTGTTTAATATGTTAAGTCATTTAAATATAATAAAAATTGCACATTTGAATTTCAAATGACTTTTAATTTTATAAATTCAATGTTACATTTCCTTAATTAGTCCAATCATGCTTTTAATTCTAAACATATTATGGATTATAAAATCAAGTGTAATGATAATTAGTCATTCGAACAAACTTTTTAATATTTTAAAGATATCTCTTTATCATAAGTTTTTAATCTGAAATTTTAGTTATTATGACATTTAATGTTACGTTGAACTGTCTTACATCTTTTTTAAATTAAAACTTCAAAGTTTTTAAAGTAAACTTATAAAATTATAAAATCAAGTGTAATGATAATGTTACGTTGAAGTGTTTCTACTTATTAAAATTCTATGATTATGCTCCATCGAAATGCTATAAACTACATAGCTTTAACTCTAGTTTGAATACTACTTTATCTCCTCAACTTTTAGCTGCACTTGTGCAACACCAACCGTTGAACACATCCCAATTACCCTAAGGTGGAATGAGGTTACATAGGTGAAGTGTGTGGTTCTATAAAGGCACTACGAGAATGTTGTTAGGGAAGTTGACATAGGAAGACCAACAAATGCAGGTTGTCTATGACTAGGGTAATTAGCTGGCTTCTAGCTAGAGTGGGGCTCTTGTTGCATCAGCTTGATATCCGCTTTTATATCTTGTCTGGTGGTAGTTGAAACTCTCTATAGTAGGGCCGGAATAAGTATAGATGGAATTTGTTTGAGCTTACTCGGACTTAGCTGACCTAAAGCCCAAATAGTCCCAACTTGGCTCAATTCTTTATTTTTTAATTAAAATATGAAAAATGTTGTCTTTTTTTTAGTGTTTTTATTTTGGACTAGGTCGAGCTGAGCAGTTTGAACTTAAGCCAAACCAAACCTCAAAAATTGAAAAAAAAGAAGCTCAAGAAGCTCGATTAAACAGGTTCATATTCTATTTTTAAGCTATCTATTAAAATTTTGTGCTTTTACTTTTACAAAAGTTGCAGCATTTTGCTTCAACTTCTATTTTGATGACTTATCTGAATTGGTTATTAGTTTTGTAATAAATTAAAATTTTGAATATTTTTAGCAATTATGATTAGTATTGAAAAATTAAATAAAATTTATAATTTTACATATGATTTATTTTAAAATATTCTTATTAATGTAATAATTATAAGAGACATTTAAAATTTGTAGAACAACCTAATGCCGTTTTTATTAATTATATTAAGAGACAATATAAATAGTGAAAAAATCATTTCAAATAATATAAAACAGATATATTCTTTTGAATTTCTATTGCATTACTTTATTTAATTTTAAGAATATTAAAGATGCATATGAAGGAAAATATTTATTATTTTGAATTAAAAATATTGTAAATATTTAAATTTTGAAAATAAGTTTAGAGATATGTCCTCACTCGTGTATTCATCTTTTTCACTAAATTTATTTGTGAGTATAATTATATTCAAATTAAAATATTTTTATTATTAAGATGTAAACTAATTATTTTCATTAAGCACTATTTTTTAGAGTGTTAGGTGTTAAAATTCTAAAGCTCTAATATTATATATGCATATACATACAAACATACATACATATATATATATATATATATATATATGAGTAATTTACAGATATTATTTTTAATGACATAGTATACAGAAAAGTCTAAAACTTTGTAAATATTATTTTTTAGTGTACAAAAATGTAATTACTTATTTCAAAAAATTATTTAATAAGTCAATACCAAAAAATTCCTAAGATTTAAGAGAATTCACACCCTCATTTTAAATAATGAAACAATATTACATTCTTCCACCCAATTAAATATAGCATTGCGAAAAATTTAAAAGGTGTGATTGAGTGACAAAAGAACTTATTTACTTTTAATTAAAAGTTACGAATTCGATCTTTAATTTTATATATAGAATAACCTTAAATTCTTGAGTCAGCTGTCTCACCTGTGAAATACTTCTCTATAAAAGATGTGAATATCTAATTACAAAAAAAAAAAAAACATTGCAGATAATACGAGCTCAAAAATTTATGTTAGCAAGCTAAGGTCTTGAAGTCACACGTGTACCAAACATAAGCATGAGAAATCATCAGAAGTTCCTTTTTCTGGGAGTTTCAACATATCAAAACAAGCTGTCTCGCCATGGATTCATCAGATGTTACCTCCGCCGATGACCCGGTGACCCCCGCCGGCAGGCTATTCCTCCGGCCTGAAATGAACACAATAATCCACTGTGCAATTGGGGTCAAAAATCGCTTAGACTTGGACACCGTAAAGTCATTAGTCAGTAACTCTCTCATGGTAAAGCACCCTAGGTTTTGTAGTCTACTGGTTCGTGACAGAAACGGGGTCGAGCACTGGAGAAGAACTGAGATTGATATTGATCGGCACATCATTATCGTCGATCCCACCACCAAAGACACCGCCGAATACGACGGCTACCACCACCTTGGCTGTTCTTTAGACAAAAACGATGTCGCGGAGAGAATAATCAATGAGTACTTAGCTGATTTATCGGTAAGTACTCCACTTAGTGCAGATAAGCCCTTGTGGGAACTCCACGTACTGTTGGAGCAAAACTGCGCCGTTTTCAGGATTCATCACGCTCTCGGGGATGGGATTTCGTTGATGTCGATGCTGCTGGCAAACTGCCGGAAAGCGGAGGACCCCACGACGGTGCCTTCGATGATGACAGGTGGCCGGAGGGTGAGAGGGAGTGTGAATGGTGGTTGGATGAGGGTTTTTTTGAGTTTTGTGAAGATGGTATGGTTGAGTTTTGTCTTTTGTTTGGAGTTCTCTTTGAGGGGCTTGTGGGTTCGGGACCGGAAGACGGTGATTAGCGGCGGCTCTGGGGTGGAGCTTTGGCCCAGAAAGCTAGCCACTGCTAAGCTTTTGGTTGAAGACATGAAAGTGGTGAAGAGGGCAGTTGCTAATGCGGTAAGTTATGAAACAATTGTAGACGAGTCTAGATTGGGACAGATTCATCGGTTATTTTCGGTCAAGTGGTGGAATACAATTGGCTACCGTGTTTGCTTATGTTATTTGGTAAACTACTTACATGCCGACAAATGTCATACATCCAGGTTTTTAATGATCCGAGTAATTTTAGACCATCAAATTGGCTGTCCTCATTACAATAGTCCTTATCGTCTCAAAGCATTCTCTTTCAGTTTTGTGGAAGTTTTCAGAGTCTATTCTACTACTACTTATCAACCAAAATAACGGAAAAGAGTATTTCATCCAATTACTGCCGTACTAACAAGAAACATACAAGAACTTGTTTTCAACAGCAAGTTGCTTTTGTTTGTAATTTTTTAATGATCATGTTGAATGATCAAATCTGGTTTGTTTCTGTTTTTTATACAATAAAAGTACATAAATCATCCTTCTTTTACCAATGATGATAGTAAATTAGCTTATCTTACTCTTTGAGATTCTCTCTACCTAAATCTGCAGACCATTAATGATGTTCTTTTTGGGGTGATATCTTCTGGGCTCTCAAGATACTTGGATCACCGATCTCCCAATGGTAATCCCAATTTCCTAATTCTGAAATCTGAATTTCCATTTCCAGTCTCTCCTAAAGTTAAGTCTCTATTATTGTCAGCTCTGCAAGATGGGCTACGATTAACTGGAGTGGCGATGGTCAATTTAAGAGAACAACAAGATTTGCAGGTTGGTACTGGTATTAGTTTTTCATTATCCTGCAAATGTCGATCCTATGTTTATATGGAAAACAACAACTTGGTCTGAACAGGATATGACTGAATTGATGAAAAACAATTCAAGCTCGCGTTGGGGGAACAGGTTTGGAATACTTCAGCTACCTGTTTATTGCCACAAAGGTGGTGTTGATCCTCTACAGTACGTGAAGAGAGCTAAGAAGATGATAGACAGGAAGAAATCAAGCTTAGAGGCGCACTTTTCCTACTCTGTCGGGTACCTAATAATGTCCTTGCTTGGACCGAAGGTGAAATCTACAGAAAACAGAAATATTTGGAGCTATATCTTTGAAGAAAGTTGGAGACTAACATAATGTAGACTGGTTCTTGCAGGCAGCTTGTTGCCTTAATTACCGTGTAATTTGTAATACCTCATTTACAATCTCGAATTTGGTCGGACCTAAAGAGGAGATCACTGTAGGAGACAACCCGGTTACATTCTTAAGGGTCAATACATCTACCATACCCCATGTAAAGACTCTAAACTCTCTTGACATTCCAGGAAAAGGGCTATCTGAATTGAAATTTTATTTCTTTTTTTTTATGTTTGCTGGTGGATAAAATAGGCTCTCACAATGCACATGGTGAGTTATGCTGGGAGAGCGGACATGCAAATCCTGGTGGCAAAGGACGTCATACCTGATCCTGAATTTCTTGCTAAATGCTTCGAAGGTGCCTTGCTAGAAATGAAGGAAGCTGCTACTGCTTCTGTATGAAAAGTATTCACCCAATCAAAGATTTTATTGTACGACCAATTCAATTTTACAAGTAGATATACCAGAAAGCTGAAGAATTATAGACAAATATCCCTAGAGTGGAGCTTCCTTGCCATAATGTATAACCCCCCACTCCAGTTTTATAAGAATTTTCTATAGCTGAAATTCCAATCTTATAATATAGTTGTAGCAATTAATACCTGCAGTAAGTAACTAGAACAGGTGATATATTCCTTATTCTGAATAAAGGATAATGAGCATAGAAATATAGAATAGGACTAGCTTATGCTAGCATGGTGAGAAAAAGACTGGGTTGTATGTGTTTTTGTTGGGTAAAAATAAGGAATTTTTTTTTTTAAAGAGAGAGGCAGCTGCTATAGGAAATTATTTAGATTTTGATTTTTTTTGCAAGAAATTTATTTAGATCTTGATAATATTTCAATTAATAAAGATTTATTATGATCAATGATGCATTGAGACTTGGCCGCGTTAATTAGCGGGCGAGGACACATTTCTTGCACACTCCTCAACATGCACACAACGACAGGACACATTTGTTGACATTAAGGGGGGAATTTGGAAAGGTGTGAATTAAATTCAATGTTTGGAAATACAAAAATAGGTGAGTTCAATTTATGAACGTAATTGAAACTTATCTCTTTTATAAATTGAATTCACTCTTTCAAGTATAGGAACTAAAGCTTGAGGAAGATATCTTTAAATAAAAAATTGTTGTTTGCTTTGAGTTTATAACCAGACATTTATTAAAGTTTACATGTTTATTGTGAGTTTTTATTGAGTATAATTCTTTGCCTTGTATTTCTTATCAAGAATTACTCTGTGTCATTCAAAGGTAACGTCTTGCTCTTTTGCTCTTTCATTCTTTGGATTACTTCATTTCTTATTCTCTTGTGCTTCACTTGATTGGATTCAAAGACTATTAATTAAAATATCATTAATAATTAATTAACTACAATATAATTAATTAAAATATAATTCATTTATTAATTAAAATATTGTAATTAATTAATTAAAATATAATTCATTTATTAATTAAAATATTGTAATTAATTAATTAAAACAATATTTTAATTAATCAATACATTGTAATTGATTAATTACAATATAAGTAATTAAAATATAATAAATTTTTATTTCTCAATATTTTTACAAATCAACTACTGTTAATGTAATAGTAATCATTCCTTACTCTTAACCAACCATCATAATAATAATAATAATAATATTCATTCTCGTTCCTTACTATATTCATTCTCATTCTAAACAGTGTAATTGAATTCATTTATAATATTACTGAGTTTGTTCCAAATAGTATAAATTGAATTCAATTCAATCTTATTAATGTAATTGAATCCAATTCGTCAATGAATTCAATTCAAAAGTTTCCAAACAGCCTGTAACACTTTTCACGTGTGGCTTTGGACTTTTATGGTCCATTTTTTCCTATGCAATGTGGTGTATGCTATGATGTGATTCGGAATTTATTTGTTACTAACTTTGTGAAACATTGAGGTTACACGGTGTTATTTGTACTTTAGTAATTAGAAAAAAAATCTTAATTTTTTAATTTTTAAAGTTTTTGATTTTAAAAAATTCATTCTTCTGACTAATATTTAAAATAATAGTAAAATAAAAGTAATATAAAAATTATATATAGACTAATCAAATAGTGTTGATACGATGACGTGACTTAGCTTTTAAAATATAACATAAACCAACTAAATTTAAATCAAATTAATAATTTAATATAACTAAATTATTAGTTTGAATCAATTTTAATTAATATGTGTTGGAATAATTACCCAAGCCTTCAAGATTTTCACTTTATGTAGATTCATACTCTATATAGGTTTTCTTTCATTTTTTGACAATATTTTCAAATTTTTACTTTTTTGTAGGTTTCCTACCCTGAGGTTATATTACTATATAAGACCCCCTTGGGGTCCTTTGTAACATAGTATTGATGTACCCTTCATTAGTGCTGATGTTTGTGTGTGAGAGAGAAAAAACACTTGTAATATTTTATTTCTTTGACATAGTGCATATTTTCGAGCTCTCTTTGTCCTGTGCATTTTTCTCCTAACACTCAGGTTTCCCATGTAAAAATTTTGTGTCCTATTATTTTTTTTTCTTTATTTACTTGATTGATTCCATTATTTCCGCGATTACTAGCACAACAAACTGGTATTAGAGCAAGATTTGTTTTGGTCAATCAAGTTTTGTCACTATGTCTCCTTTAACCAAATTTGGCATCGACAAGTTCGATGAAAAATTAGTCTATTTGAAGGTCCAAAAGCAAGTAGTTCTCACACAACATGGATTGAAAAAAGCTTTGTCTGGCAAGACAAAGAAACCTATCAATATGTCAGACGAGGATTGGGAAGAATTGGACGAAAATGCTTTGTCCACTATTCAGTTATGCTTGATGAATGAAGTGATCCGAGAAGTTGTCCATGAGACTATCGCTGTAGGACTTTGGTTGAAATTGGAGACCCTTTACATGACGAAGAGTCTAGCCAACAAACTTCGTCTTAAAGAATATCTCTTCACGCTCAAGATGTTTGAAGGTACACCTGTCACATCTCATCTTGATGAATTTAATTCCATTACTATTGATTTGGAAAATCTTGATGTGAAAATTGATGATGAGGATCAAGTAGTGCTTCTTGTTATTTCATTACCTTATTCGTATAAGCACTTTAAAGAAATTATTTTTTGGTAACCGTAAAACTCTCTCTTTAAAAGAAATTAAATTTGTTTTGTTGTTTAAAGAAAAGTTTGATGCTTCTATTGAAAGAAGGCTGATGGTTTAATAGTTAAAGGTAGAATTTTTGAGAAAGGAGAGAGTAGTAAGAGCCATAAGAAGTCTAAATATAAGTCTAAAGGTAGAGATGTCAATATTACATGTACATATTGCAAGAAACTCAGACACAAAGTCTCAGGCTGTTATAAATTGAAAAATAAACTAAAAAAAGAAAGTAAAAACAAGGGTAATCAATCTGATTCTACCCCCGAGGCTGTTGTGGTTGATTGTAGTTCAAGAAGTGATATTCTTTTGGTTGCTTAAGGTGAACAGCGATCTAAAGATGAATGGATCCTAGACTTCGGTTGTATTTTTCATTTGTGTCCTCACAGGGATTGTTTTTCCACCTATGAAATTGCTAAGGGTGTTGTCCTTATGGGAACAATACATAATGTGATGTGGTGGGGAAAGATACAATCAATATTAAAACTCATGATGATGTTGTTAAAACGCTCACTAATATTTGTCACATTTCTGATTTGAAACACAACTTTATTTCACTTGGTACACTTGGGTCTCTTGGGTGCAGGTACTCCTCTAAAGGTGGAGTCATGAAGGTCACCAAGTTGTGGCATTACTGCCTAGGCCATATGGGTGAGAAAGGTATTCAAATCTTATGCAAGAGAAGTCTATTGAGACAGAGTTCAAGTAATATGGAGTTCTGTGAACATTGTGTCTTTGGTAAATAGACTTGGTTGAGTTGTCGAAGCCCCCAAAATAATTCTGATTCTCCAAACTTTTGTAATAGTCGTGAAAACAAGTCAAATCCCTAGTAGGGATTTTTTTTCACCTATGAAACTGCTAAGGGTGTTGTCTTTATGGGAACAATACACAATGTGATGTGGTGGGGAAAGATACAATCAATAGTAAAACTCATGATGATGTTGTTAAAACCCTCACTAATATTCGTCACATTTCTGATTTGAAACACAACTTTATTTCACTTGGTACACTTGGGTCTCTTGGGTGTAGGTACTCCTTTAAAGGTGGAGTCATGAAGGTCACCAAGTTGTGGCATTACTGCCTAGGCCATATGAGTGAGAAAGGTATGCAAATCTTATGTAAGATAGGTCTGTTGATACAGAGTTCAAGTAATAGGGGGTTCTGTGAACATTGTGTCTTTAGTAAATAGACTTGGTTGAGTTGTCGAATCCCCCAAAATAATTTTGATTCTCCAAAATTTTGTAGTAGTTGTGAAAATAGGTCAAATCCTTAAAGAACTAAACACCAGTTTCTTAATTTCAAGTAATAAAATAAAAAGGGGGTTTTGATTAAATAACATATTAACTAAAATTAATACGAAAACAAATTAAATAAACTGAATTTAAATATGAGAAAGTCAAAATTACCAAACTCTGATTCAAGGGAAAGATCTCATCTAATTGTAACATTGATCATTGGTTTAAAAATAATATTTTGATTATTCAAATAGTTAGTCCAAAACATATTAGGATAGTCCTAATAAGTCTCAAATTTTCCTAAATTAGTTGGTTCAAACTCAACATCCAAACCAAAACTTACTATCTATTAGCTGATTGTGATAGAAAGGCTAAACTCGAAACTAAATAATCGAAATAGCTGCAACTATTCAATTTAATTTTCTTGTTTATCATAAGTTAAATATGGAAATTCATAAATAACCTATTTGTTACTTGTACCAATCTTTCATGACAATTACAGATCATTGAGTTCTTGGATAGCGATAGAATAATTAATATTAAATTAAATTGTTAGATTAATCGAATATCAATCATTCATGAAATATGAGAACTTAAAACAAGAAATATGTGAATAAAAACATGAATAAAAGTTTGAAACACAAAACCTCACAAAGTTAAAATCAGAGTATTGAGTCTCTTTGAATCATAATGATGAGTTTAGCCACACATGGCTTTTGCTCCAATAACAAAAATGGAAGAAAGACTAAGATTTGCTAAAAACATAAAAATGAGAGAACTTTTTTCTGTTGTGAGAAACGTCCCTTTTATAGGATTTTCTAATCTAATCCTAATCTAACTTTAACTTGTAAATATGTCTATCTAAAAATGAATTTAAAATCAAACTCCTTCATCATAAGGATAAGGCGAAGTCTTCTAATTAAACTCCAACTCTTCAATTGATCAGCCTTTTCCCTTACATTAATCTCTTCACTTTATCCAAATTTGTCATTATCATCAATAGAGTCCTAACTTGATGCAATCTCTACTTTTTATCTTCTAAAACAAAACAAACATTAATTTTAACATTTAAGCAAAAAAATAAATTTAAAACAAAGGAGATAATATCAAATAATTAGTCAAAATGAGATCTTATCAAGACTATAGTGAGTTTCTCTTCATTGGGGATTCATAAAACCAAAGGTACTTTAGATTATATTCATTATGATCTATAGGGTCCCTCTTGTATTGCTTTTTAAGGTAGTAAAAGGTATATGTTGACCATTATCGATGATTTCTCCCATAAGGTTTGGGTGTTTTTCCTAAAGAAGAAGAATGAAGTTCTTCTCACTTTTAAGGAATGAAAAACCCTGATCGAGAACTAAACAGGTAAGAAAATTAAGTAGTTAAGAATTGAAAATGGTTTTGAGTTCTATGAAGACGCTTTTGACGACCTATGTAAGCAGGAAGGCATTGCTAGACACCATAGTTTAGTTAGTAAACCTTAGCAAAATGGAGTTGTTGAGCGTATGAACAGGACTCTATTAGAGAAAGTTGCTTTCTCATGCTAAGTTGGGACGTGAGTTTTGGGTTAAGGAAGCTATTATTGCATGCTATCTTGTCAATCGTTCTCTCGATGGCAAAGTCCCATAAGAATTTTGGTCACCCTTTTGATTATTCTAATCTTCGTGTTTTTAGGTGTCCTGTTTATGTTCATGTTAATGAGGGCAAGTTAGAGCCTTGTGTTGTTAAATGTGTCTTCTTTGGTTACGGAGAAGGAGTTAAAGGTCATTGTGTTTATTGTCCTGATCCTAAATATTATAAAATTTATCATATTCTTGATGTAACATTTTATGAAGATGTTATATTTTCTTTTGGGCAAGATTCTATGTTGTTTTCTCCTTGCGCAGATGATTAAGCTAGTACAAGGGAGAAGGTGGAGTTTGTCATCTTTTCTACTCCCCCTAAGGAGATAGTCCCATTTACTTTTGAGTCTTAGGAAACTCAGACTGATGCCACTGTACAAGTTAATCCACCGCTAGTGTAACCTGATTATATGTTGGCTTGAGATTGTTCTAGGAGACAGACCTAATTATCATCGAGATTGCAGGATTATGATTGTGATCTTTTTGCTTATTCTTTAGTTGTTACAAAAGAAATTGACTCTTTAGAATCTTTTTACTTATGCTTTAGTTGTTGCACAAGAAATTGACATTTATTTTGAGTTAAAGAATTATTTTGAGGCTATTGCTACTATAGATGCTGGAAACTAGATTAGTACCATGTAGGAAGAAATTGAAAGTCTTTATAAGAATGAGACTTGGGATTTGGTGAAGCTTCCTAAGGGTAAGCATGCTATTAATTACAAGTGGATCTACAAGGTTAAATAAGGCATCCTTGGTGTTGAAAGCGAGAGATATAAGGCTTGATTTGTTGTATGTGGTTTTGATCAATGTGAAGGAGTTGATTTCAATAAGGTATTCTCTCTTGTTGTTCGTCATACCTCTATTAGTGTACTATTATCTCTTGTTGCTCTTCATAACCCAGAGCTTGAGCAAATGGATGTGAAAACTGCAATCTTGCATGGTAATCTTGACGAAGAAATTTACATCCATCAACCCGAGGATTTTGTGGTTTAAGGAAAGTAGGACCATGTTTGCCATTTGATGAGATCTTTGTATGGTTCTCAAACAATCTCTGAGACAGTGGTATAAGAGATTTGACTCTTTTATGATTGGGTAAGGCTACTCTAGAAGTAGCTATGATAATTGTGTGTATTTTCAAAAGTTTTTTGATGGTCCTTCATCTATCTTTTGCTTTATGCTGATTGCAATGCCTTGTAAGGCTCTTGTTAATAGGTTGAAGGCATAACTTAGTAGTGCATTTGATATGAAAGACTTAGCTGCTTTTAAGAAGATTATTGGGATGGAGATTATTCAGGATCGTCAAGCAGGTAAACTTATGCTCTCTCAAAAGAAATATATTCAAAAGATGCTTGACAAGTTCAATTTAGCTCATTGTAAGTGTAATACCCACATACCCCCTGGGAGAGTATGCAAGTGTCACGCAAAACAGTATGGAAACATTTCAAAATATACTAAACATTCATTCCCAAAAACTCACGCAAACATATATTACCTTTCATTAAAAGTTGTTTTTAAACAAAACACATCAAACATATTGTATTTATCCAAATACATGTCATAATTTCAAAAGCCAATCTATATAAAGGTTATTAAAAATTTCTTACAGGATATTACAAACCTTATCCAAAAATATACAAAGGTCTCATTACATCAAAATAGATCTCAAACTTAAACACAATAAAGATTTAATCAAAAACAACTTCCAAAACAGAACACATTCTTCATTGGCCACTGCGGTTGTCTTTGTCCTAGTCTTTATACCCTTCTATATGAATCTACATGGGGCAAATCTACCGTGTTAAGCATATAGTTTAGTGGGGAATAACTAAACAGGATATATAATGAAAATTGTCTCTAAACATTCACATATTAAAAGCAATCGAGATATCATGAATCACAGAACAAAATATAACATATTAGAGCATAATATATATTTGTTTTAAAGCAAAACTCACTAGTATCATAATTCAAACACATTGTATTTTAGAACTAAATATAATTTATCAATATAGAATCTTTCTCATGTTGAAGCAAATCATTTAATTCTCATATCAGAATGTACAAATGTCAGAACTGAATAAAAGAATAGGTATAAACCCTTCATATCAAAATATGATTTGAACCAGAATAGAATTGGTTTATATCAAAACTAAACATGTATCAGATACCAAACAAGTTAGACTGCTAATCTGTTTTACAGAAGTGGGTAACGGGACTAATACAGGAGAGACCATGATCGGTATCATAGAATAGGAGAGACTTATGCCTCAATAACAGGAGACACCGAGGTGTTAGTAACAGGAGATATTGAAGTGTCATTAACAGAAGACACTGAAGTGTCACTGGAGCAGCTGCAGACCCTTCTAGGTATGCCTATTTACCCACAACTAGGACTTAACAGTTTTAAAACAAAATAGGTTCATTTAAAAATTCTCATGTGAGGAGCTTATTTCAAAACATACAACTTTGCTCAACTTGACATATTCATAGATTTCCAAACTAACTAACATGTCTTACAATATCCAAACTCTCATTCATTCATATAACATCTTCAAAATTCTGGACCTGAACATTTGGTAAAACACAATTCATTCTTAATGAATTCAGATTACAATGAAACTTGGTGGAGAGAAAGAGCAATGTGTGAGGAGTTTTTGGTCCAAATTTTAAGTCAATCGGAGGTCCAGAGAAGAAGTTACGATCAAAAGAGTGAAGGTTGTTCAAAGCTATCAAACAACAGGATACCTCCACTGTCACAATCGTGCACTTCCAATTGATCCTCCTTTTTCATGATCGTGCAACCCCTTAGTGGACCCTTACAGTCACGATCGTGCACTACCTTTTATTCAAACTTCATTCCTACTCTTCCCAAAATAGACTTTCAGGTTAATTTTACATGGTCATTTTGACAATGAAAATGAAGAATTTAGGCAAAACATTCTTCTAAACAATTGTTCCTTTATATTTTAAGTTTCTAATGACATCAGTTTCATGCAATTTGATTCAGTATTATGCAAGTTATACCTAGAATACTACAAACTATTCTCAAACAGTGACGGAATCCAAAACTCAACTTCAATCCAAATTTTGACACTCCTCGAGACAAAATTCAAATTAGATTCCTTCATGAAAAATATATCCATATGTCCCTAGTTTAATCTTAATTTAAAATCATCCCATTGGGATAGCTACAAGTCAAGATATGGCTAAAATATCGATACTTGTTTAGTGAAACTACTCCTTCTAACCAGTATCCAACATGTATCACGTTTCTAACCTCAATTCTTTCTCAATTTAGTACACTTTTTATCTATTTCAAACATTAAACAATACATAATCTAATATGAAATCAAGTTTAGTATTCCTTTACCTCTTTAAACTTCAAATTCAACTCCAAAGAACCAACTATTACAGCCCCTTCTAAGCAATTAATACACTTCTAAAATCAAGATAGATGTAGTGTGATTTTAACACCTAAAATACATCAACTTAGAACATAGCATGAGAGAGCTTCTTCATGCAGCATATAGCAAGGAGTTTAATGTGGTAGTACAACAAAATCAAAGTAAAATCTAGAGCAAGGAAGAGAGATCATTTCGGTGGAGAGAAGAGAGCCAAATGAAGACTACAGAAGTTTCTTTGTAAAGGCTTGACACCTAAGCTACTAGATGTCCTCATTAAACATTAACACGTGTCTCCAATACATGATGCCCATTTGCCCTCCATGTAAGCTGCCAAATGTCTCCAACATGTCAGGCCATTTGTCACATAATGAATAATGCCACTTGTCCTCATATTATACTGCTAAATGTCACACATTGAATGATGCCAAATGTCAATAATTCATAGGCTCAATCATGCTAATTTTTATGTACCAACTTAACTTGTCAGTTGATAATTTTCCTAGTCCAAAGGTACCTTTTAATTTAATACCTCAATGCTCTAATGGCATCAATTAATGCCAAGTTACTAACTATAGTCCATCAATACCAAAATTTAAGTCATATGGAATTCCCACTCTTATCACATGTTTTAAAACCTATCATACATGTACTTTCATGAACATGTACCATTCCTACTAAGGTATAGTTTGGGGCCTTACAGCAAGCCCATCATGTTGGGATCCGATCTCGAAACCAGACCCCAACTGGAAAACAGGAAATGGAATCACAGCAAGCGAAGAAATCGAAGGCAAAGCGAATGCAAATCGGACTCGAATTTCTGACATCCAGGAACAAAAATTTTAGAAAAGATTTTAGGAAGCGTTAGATTGGAAACCTTAAGACTATCAATCTAACTTAATCCAAATCCGTGTACTTTTTTTTTCTTTTCATTCTTTGCTCATCTTTATTCAATCTCATACAAGTACTTAAATTTCCCAATTGGAAATTTCATCCTCAATCAGAAACTCAAATTACTTGCTTTCTCTTAATCATGCATATTTTACTCTCTCATCTTTAAACTCTTATTC
>JANZLX010000213.1:33322051-33343469 GCA_025531955.1 Erythroxylum orinocense
CACGCCTCGCGAGTGCGAGATGAGATTTTTTATTTTTATTTATTTAATTGGTTTTGAGCTTCTCTTGCTCATATCTTTTTCATCCGACGTCTGATTGACCTGATTCTTGAGGCATCGGATTCGTATAATATTGAATTTTATTTTATCAGAATTTGGGAATTTTTGGACGGGAAATTGACGTGAGTCCGGGTAATAGTTTTTGGTCACTGTTTTATTGATTTTTGGACCTATAGAGGTCCAAATTGAGTACTATCAGTGCCGATAGATTTCTAATTTTTTAAACAGAATTTTTATGATGGAAAATTTTGTTTAGGGCCAGGAATATCATAAACATGCATTGTGCATCCTTAAATAGTTCTGATTGAGCAATTGGTATTGATATACTGTAACTGCTTTAGATGTACTTTTGGAGCGCCGATCCACCCATGTCACTGAGACTTCCAGGTATTAGCTCGGAAGTACAGGTAAGTGACTGAGATGGCTTTCGTTCAATTATTATATGTTTAATGTAGAGAATAATGGAGGTATTAGGGTTGTGTATTGTTTATGACTGGGTTCCGGACAGGTAGTCCGATGAATTGGAAGAACTACCATAGAAGTGTATCTGGTTGTGATATACTGTGAACAAAAACTTGCTTCTATTGTGATCACTGATTTGCTGCTACTGTGTGAAATTGTGCTACATGAATTGCTACATGAATTGATTTTACATTTACTTCTTAATTGTGACGTGCTCAATTGCGATTGATGGAATAATTGTACGACATATGATACTGACTGTTAATTGGGCATGTGCATTTCATACGTAAATGCATAAATAGATAATAACAACAGTTGTGACCAGAGTCACCACTGATACTGATACTAAAAAAGAGCCACGAGTTCGAAGGGAGTCCTACTCCCTAGACGCCAATCGTCCACTGAATACTATTTACTGTTTAAGCGCTTGGTCACAACACTGTAATAAAATGGAAAGTGTCACATATGCATTACATATATACTTGACTGAATATTGTAAATGGGAAAGAGACATGAATACTTATAACATTGTGATCTGCTTACATCTTTTGATTGATATGGTATTGCTGACTGTGCTATTACTGTCATGTGCTTGTGTGCTGCATGAATTGGGCGAACCATCGATGATGGTTCCTCACTGAGTTCGCAAAAACTCACCAAAATTTTGCATCTATTTTTCAGGCTTTGAAGAGTACCCCGCTAGACACGGGAGTATGCCTACTGTATGCAAGTGAAAGATAGAAGTCGGGATCAGTTCGCGTCTGCATTAGTGTCCCATAGGATTGTTTTCCGCCATCTTTGTAAAATGATGCTTTGTATTTATAGTGAGCCCAATGTGGTTCTGTTGTTGTTTGAAAATTATTGTTGAATGGTTGTAATAAATGAAAATGTTTATTTATGAACGTAGGCTCAGATTGTTTACTGTCTATTCCGCGCACATGAGTGTAATGAAACAAAAAAATTTTTTTACTGAGTTTTGACTGACTGATGTAGCACACCATCCTCGCGGGACACGGACTCGGATATCACCAATGATGTCGGGTTCGGGTCACGCGGTAGTGGGGGTGTTATAGAGAATCATAACAATTTGATGTTTTCATTTCATCACTCACGGTTCACATCTCTTTAGGCTATGATTGGTTGAATGCAAGGTTTTTAATAGAATGAAATGATTTATAATGAAATGAAATATAAATGGATCAAATATTAGAAAATTATTGTGTTGGGAGGGATGGAAGGACTCATAATGTAATATAGTGCAATGTTGTTTGAAAGATGGATGGAATGAAATATTAAGTATATATAATAATAATGAATGACTATTTTACCCTTGATAGAACAAAATATATGTTAATAAATCAAAAAAAATATTGATAGGATTTGATTTTCTGGTTATATAAAATCAAAACAACGTGAAATTAATGTCATTACAAATGCAAAATAATCACACCATTTTTAACTAGATTTTTAAATTTTTCAAAATTTATTTTTCGTATTAGTATATACACAGCAAAACCACAACTGTTTATTTTCCCAGTCCTATAAACCTAAGCCACAACATGAATACACACAACAAAAACTACCAAATTGAGAAATTAAATGAAGAACTAAGCTTTATAGCTTGAACCAATCATACAAAATTTCACTAAGTCAAGCTCCTAACACGATTTAATGATTAAACTGACGAAATAAAAGAAATAACGTTGAACAGGTTCATTAATGAAAAAGGAGCTTGTGATTGATACCCCTGATGCCATAATACTCTTTAAAGCTGACTCCCTCATGCTTGATATTTCACATTTGCTTCCTTTAAGTAAAGAAGATCATTTGGAAAAGAGACACTATGGAAACATAAGGAAGGAAATGAACTTCATAACTTAAGGTGAAGTGGTAAGTGTTCTAATTAACATATGAGCACCCACTTGCAAATAAGAGAAAGAAATAGCTAGCTTATCTACCTTCATTCACTCCAAATGAGTAACAAAGTCATCAAAAATATCATTTCATCCATCATTATCAACTTTGCATCCATCCATCATTCAAACCAAAAGCAATATAAAATTAGTAATTTCTATATCCAAAAACAAAAAAAATTAACATGCATTTGTGAACCAAAACATGCAAGACAACATCATAATATTCATCATGTGCATTGAAAATATTATAAACGATCAAGTTCAAAATAAACAAAATCAAAGCAACAAATCAATAAAAATTGAGACTTCATTTACTTGCTACTCAATCATGAACGGAGAGATAGATATAAAAAACAAATTGCAAAACAAGCAATTCCTTTAATTACATGCTCATTTCAAATTTAATGGCTTTATGCTCAATTCCATCTAGAAAATATCTGACCAAAAATATAGGAGAGGGACAAGGGACTAGACATAATAAACTTTAGTAACCACAAGACACCAAGTCATCAACATAGTCCTAAGATATAGTAACAATGACAATATCATCAACTATTCCTTAGAAGACATTATAAACTCCAACATATTCTTACGTATATTGCTGGTGTACTAAGAAACGTCGTCACCACATCAGGTCTACGAATAAGAAAAATATAACTTTCATAAAATTTTGAAGCTTCCACTCGTCATTCCACCAAATGATTATATAGTTCTCCTTTTGGAACTGGAAGTGTTTTAACCAATAGTGAAGTGGATTTTATAATAGCTTCAATAATTGTGTTAAGTCAATCTTTGATGACATCTTCACCATCATCAGAGGATGCCCTGTTTTTTCTTTTCCTAGATGTACCTGGGTTTGCATTTTAAGATTATTAAGCTGGCATTCCTATTAGCGATTCAATACTATCACCATCCATCATTACAATGTCTTCGAAACTTAACTCATTGTGAAACGAAATTTCATTATTTTCATCCATGGTGTTCGAAAATCCATTTTTAACAGAAATGGTGTGCCTATTTCTTATCTCATGTGTTGTTTTAGCACACTTCCCAGTTGCTCTATCATAACCATAAATCTCTACCGACTTCTCATAGTTATGAATATGCTTCTCTCTCCACTCATCAACTTCTGGTTTAACCTGTTATAAAAACAAGTTCATGAATCAAACAAATAATAACATATATCAAATTTCTTTCCATCAAAATAATAAACAAGTTCACTTGTATCAAGCTCTCCCCCACATCTAGCTCAGCACTCCATATATTTATTACGGGACTCTAAGCAAATCAACTACCTCCATTTGAGAATAAATCAAAACACTTACTCCAGTTGCTTTTGATTATCTTATTGCATTTTTTTTCCTTATCAACTCCTTTATCAGGAAATTTTTCCTTTAACACAGCTTTAATTATGTCAAGTGAATGCATTGTGAAAGTTCCACTGACTAGATTACCTTGTTGATGCTGTTGCATAAACCAAGACATCATCTATAGCTTGATTCCACCTGCACGACCTCTCGCCACTTCTTGATGTTAATTTTGTAGAAGGTCTCTTCAGGGTGGCAATCTATATGTTACAAATTCAACTAGTAATATTGACTTTTATTTATAAAGCATACATAATATTGGAACTTTAAATATTTCCAAATAATATAAAAGGCAAGAATAGTAAAAACAAATAGTGAAAATAATGAACAAGCATTACAAAGAGACAATTGCATGTGAAAAGATTAACAACACTAATAAAAAGCTTCATATTTATATAAAAGTAGCCAATAAATATTTTTAAAGCAATATAAAATCATAGAAGATGTAAATTTATTATGAAACGACAATATCTATCCTAAAGTGTAATCAACCCATATATAGGTAGTGATGCTATCTCTTATGATTTCCCCACTTTGTGCATCATCTTCATCATCATTTTCATAGCCATCATGGTTATCATTTTCCCCTCTATCATACTCTTCATTAAGGAATGTATCATCTGAAGTTGCATCAATTAAGAAATTATGCAAAATGACACAAACCATAATAATTTTTTGTTTAGATTGAATGATATATATTGGTTCTGTGGTGGATGCTATACTAGGAAACCATTTTTTAATAAACCAAACACCCTTTCAATAACGTTATGAAACGATAAATGTTGATGATTAAATAATTCACGAGCATTTCGTGGAGGATTCCTTTAATATTCTTTCAGGTGATATCGTTCCCCTCTATATGATGTAATAAGTCCACTTTTCAACATGAATCTAACATCAACAAGGCAGTATTTTCCTATGATGAATAAAACTATGTCAAAATGTAATTTATGACATTTATTAATTAATAAGATTTGAGCCCTATTTTTACCTTGGGGATTTTTAAGTAAGTACTGCCTGGTTAGTGCACTTTTCATAATTCGTGAATAAATGATGTTCCTTCCCACCTAGTCAATACATAGGTGAACTTTATATCAAAAGAACAAGCACACCACATTTTTGTGTTGGATATGTGTACCATCAATTGTGCCAACATAATCCTAACATTGAACTATATTATAATGAAACATTATATGTGTTTAATATAATTATACTGAGTTAAGAAAGAAAATCACCTTAAAATATGGGGAGAATCTACTACTGTTCAATATTTTTGGTGGGATTTCTAATCCGTCAGGCTGTCTTAGAGAGTTGTCTTCTAACTCTATTACTATTTTGAAAATGTTATGAAAATGCCAGCCTACAATTTCCCTAGATTGACCCCAAAAGAACGCAATCTCCCAATTGGTATGTTATGTCCTAATATGTATAGAAACTTCGCTACTTGTTCTTCAACAATTGTGTTCACAATGGGTCGAAGCACACCTTTTCCAACTAATAAATCACATAATTCAAAAAATAGTTTAGGTTGCACTCTAATTATATTTCTCACATAGGAATGAAATAAAATTCTTTATATGATACTCTCCCTTGATTGTGATCTCTCTGATGATGTAGCATTTGAAGTTTTTCTTTCACACATCTCTTTCGTAACACCTGCTAATAGACCATAAGACAAGCAACACAAACACGTGTTAATTAATGTATACAAATCAATTTTATAATTTGATTATTCACTCGATTACCTTTCACCACTCTTGTCTAATAAAAAATATTACGAGTAGATTTTAAATTGTGAAAATCAAAGTAAACCAAATATGACATAGATATGTCCATTTATATATGATGTTAAAAAAACAACAATAGGCAGCATTAAATGGAAGCTTCAAACCGAGGGAAATATGAATCATTCCTGCACTGAAACATTGCACTCTTTAAAAGAGTGCCTTAAAGGACCAGAAATTTCAAGAAAAGTTACACCAAAGCAAAAAGAAAGAAGAGAGTGAGACGAACTGAAAAACACCCCAAAAGCTAAAACTAAAGGAAGAACAGTACAGATAATAGATAGAGAGATATGATAAGCACATACAACAAAGTAAATGAGTGATAGAGAGAGAGATGAGTGAGTAAGTTTGGTGTTAAGGCTAAGGAGACTCTAACAAGCTTTACCAAGGAAAAAAAATAAGGCTTTAGGAATAAACAAATAAATCCCACATAGTCTTCAAGAGGTAGAGATTGGAACAGTTACTTAATCAAGGCAACACCTAGCCACTGATAGATATCGTATATAATAACTAGGCAGAAAATTTGACAAAAAGAAGGGATTAAGGGAAGGAGTTTACCTAGCGATTATTGTTACCTGATAAGCGATGACGCTCATCGACTATTGTCCGACGATGGTGCTCTCCCTTTACTACAATAGACTCGATGATGGTGCTCGTTCTCCATTACAATGGACTGCTGATCGATATGCGGCCCAACACGAATAATGGATGTATTTTCTTGCTTGTTATTAGGTTTGAGGGGTTGAGGGTATAATTAGTATTATAAAAAATTATTGAGGGTATATTAAGTAGTATATATGTATCATTTTACATTCCATCCTAAACCCCCTAAGTCAGAGGTAACTCATTTTTATAGTTTAGGATGGAATAGGATGTAATGTGAAACCCTTCCCTACCATCCAATTTCATTCCATTCTATTATAAATCCTCCTCCCAAACCATGAAATAATATTACATCCACTTCATTCTTAACCACCTTACTAAACATAACCTTAGAGGAGATAGCTGCTTTGACGACAAAGTTATACAAATTCAATTTTAAATAAAAGAACATCTTGAAGCTTTGTATAATTTCATGGTTCATAGCATAAGTCTCTAACCTCAGTAGTAATTCGAATTGTTGACAAGCTTTCTAGTTTTTCACTCCTCACAACACACCTCATATTTTTACACCTTCCTTTTCTCCTAGCTTCTTTATCTAACCGTAACATTATGCTCACCTTCCCCCAGCTATTAGTCCATCCTCTTCATCCCCTTCACCATCTTCCATTTCTTCATTATTTATGATGGTAAAGTTTAAAATTGCAAAGAAATCTCTCGTTTCACTCCATAGACAAGAAACAAAATTAAAAATAGTGTTTCTTTTTCAAACTATTCCCTGGCTACTAAAAAATAACAAAATATCCCTTTAGAAGACAATATAACAACTCTAAAGGAAAAGAAAATTAAATGACAAAGTTGCCTTTAAACTTGCTTCAACATGCCCTATTTGGGTGGTCTATATAAGCCAAAATTAATTAATTACGGATTCCACATCAATCCCCTCTAGTTGAGAAAAATTGATCCTCGAGTGTTCGGTTGCATTCACAGGATCATTAGAACAATGAAAATGATATTTATCAACAATATTAAACTTCTCCAAAATACCGATGGTAGGTAGTAGATCTACTATATAAGTGTTGTCATTGGTTTTTTTTTTAAGAATCTTGTAGGGATCATATTTTTTGGGGCTTCAATTTTTTATAACTACCAATAGGGAGCCGCTCCTCCTACGAAAACACTGTCACATCATCACCAACTAAGAAAGCTTGCTTCCTATAATGTCTATTAGCACCCCACTTATACCTGGCATTAGGCTTCTCCAACTTATGTTTGACATCATTGTGCACATTCTGAACTTGAGCAGCCAGATTTACAGCAGCAACATTAAGACATAGAACCTTTGGCAATCTGGTAAGATCTAAAGCATGTTTTGGAGTTTTCGTGCATATAATAGAAAAAGGAATCTTCCTTATAGCACTATGAACAACATTATTATAAATAAACTCTGCTTATACGAGAGAGAAATCCTACTATTTTAAATGATCACCACAAATACACCAAATTAAATTTCCCAGTTTGATTCACTGAATCAGTTTGCCCACCCGTCTGGAGATGTGTTGTACTACTGAAATTCAAGGAAGAGTTAAATAGCTTCCCCAAAGTTCCTAAAAAATGACAAAAAAAACTCATTGTTCCTGCCATAAGTGATTGAATTTAGGAACCATGCAAGCAATAATCTCCTTGAAAAATAATTTCATAACCCCACTCGCATCTATTGTCTCCATACAAAGAATAAAATACGCCATCTTGGAAAGCTTGTAACTACCACAAAGACAGAATCCATGCCCTGTTATGTATGAGGTAAGCTAAAATCCATAGATAAATCTTCCCAAATATGCTTAGGAATAAGTAATGGCATTTACAAACTAGTATTTTATAACTGTCATTTAGAAAATTGACACACATAACAACGATGAACAAATCTGGTTATGTCCCTTCACAAATGGGGTAAATAAAAATCATCGCTAACAGTCGCAATTGCTGTTGGGCCCCGATTCGCATTAAGTAGGTTTAAATTATTTTGAGGATTTTAGTTTGGAATCTGTATAAGTAGTTAGGTCTCGGTGGGCCCCGATTCGTATTAAGCAGGTTTAAATTATTTTGAGGCATGTTTAAATTATTTTGAGGATTTTAGTTTGGAATCTGTATAAGTAGTTGGGTCTCGGTAATGGGATCCAACAATTGCCTTATCTCTTCCTAAATGATCCTTCAGACCTCCACCATACAGGTCATCAAAGAGCATCTGCCACCTTATTTTGAACTCCTGACTTTTGTTTCAATTGAAAATGAAATTTCTACAAATATTGACACCATCGATAATGCATGTCACTACTAATTCTTTTTTTAATGTTTAAATATTTCAAAACCTTATGATCTGAATGCAATAAAAATTCCCGACCCACTGTGTTATGCTTTCATATTTTCAAAGCTAGCATGACTGAATAAAACTCCTTGTTATAGGTGCTCCATTTACATCTAGCATCATTTAGCTTTCACTAAAGTATGTCAAGGGTCTCCGTTTTTGAGATAATACAACTCCAATTCTAACCCCACTAGCATCACATTCAACTTCAAAAAATTTCTCAAAATTGGGCAAGGTTAAAACAAGAGTAGTACACAATTTCTCCTTCAATACTACAAAACTAGTTGGTTATTCATCCCTTACTGAAACTTCCCTTTCTTTAAGAATTCAGTAATTGGTGTCACGATACTACTGAAATTTAGAATGAATTGTCGATAAAATGTTGCCATTCAATGAATACTCCTCACCTTAATGACTGTTTTTGGTGTAGGTCACTCTCTGATAGCTTTCACCCCAGTTTCATCTACCTAGATCCCTTCCCTTCATCACTGACAACAAATCCCAAAGACAACAACTTGGGCTGCGTAAAGCTACACTTCTTCAAATTCATATATAACTTATTCTCTAATAACATCATGAGTAGTTGCCTCAAATGTTAATCATACTTAATTTCATATTGACTTTAAATTAGAATATCATCAAAATATACTACCACAAATCTTCCAATGAAAGGTTTTAATACCAGGTTTATTAGTCTTATGAAAGTGCAAGAAGTGTTAGATAGTCCATAATGACATTACATGTGACTCATACAACCCTTTCTTTGTCTTAAAAGTTTTCTTCCACTTATTGCCAGGACAAATTCAAATATGGTGGTAGCCACTACATAAATCAAGTTTGGTAAAAATGATTTCCCCTTGTAATTGATCAAGCATGTCATTCAATCTAGGAATGGGGAATTTATAACCCACGGTAATTTTGTTGATTGCTTTACGATGCACACACATCCACGAACTTCCATCCTTCTTTGGTGTTAATAATGTTTGAACGGTATATGGACTTATGCTTTTTTAGATATGCCCTTTATGCAACAGTTCCTTTATTTTCTCTTTTAAGATCTTAGTCTCTTTAGGGCTCATCCGGGAGTGAGAAATGTTAGGCAAACTGGCTCCTAGAATCAAATCAATATGGAGTTATATGTCCCTCATAGGAGGTAGCCCGTCCAACAAATCTTCTGACAATATTTTCTTAAATTCCTCCAATAAGCCTTAATAACATCAAGGTGTTCAACCTCCTTTGTTTGTCTAACATCCACCAAAAGAAATGGTTTTAGAATTAAAGCATGCACTTCCTTCATCTCTTGAATCTTAATAGTCATTTCTTGTACAGACCAGCTACTAGTAAAAAATTCCTTATCTGCCACCTGACTAGATTTTCCCCTTTAAATTGACAATAGCGTAAATTTCTGGCCCTCCTCCTCAAACGTATAACTGTGTTCTCTTCCAGAATGTTAGTCATTAACATTGTACTACGTTGACCTCCTAAACAACAAATGGCAAGCATCCATGTCAACAATATCACAATACATTTCATCTTTATATTTCCTTACAAAAAAATAAACCTTACAACGCTCAGCGACTTAAACAAGGGTTGGCGATTTGATCCATCCTATAGAATAAGGGCTTAGATGTTTCCCTATAAGTAATTGTAGATTCTCTACAGTCATTCTATCAATAATATTCTTACAGCTTCCACTATCAATAATAACATTAAAAATATGGTTGTTGACAATGCACATGGTGAAATTCCTTTTATTATTTCCTGCATGCTTTGGTGTCAACATCATCCTCTTTACCATAAAACTCGGTTCAGCCTCCTCTTCATACTCATCATCACAATGTCCATCAAGATAGCAAAACACTTCCAGATCTTCCTTATTGTCTTTATTAACAACTTTAATAACTATTTTCCACTGACGGCACTCATTAGAACAATGCCCAGGCTGATTACACTTATAACATTAGTCATAGGTTTGAAGTAAGGGTTGGTAGCCTTCTATATTTATTTCTCATCCCCTCGCTTCTGTGTTACTGTTGCCTTATTGTCACTATATGCAGAACCACAAGTATATTATATGAATTTGTTATGATCAACCTTTTCTATGATTGTTCTACTCGAGTCTTCCCACTCATTCCTCCTAGATGAGTCAAACTTAGTTTGTTTCTCCTTGATAGATGCATAATTGACCATATTTTTACCTTATATTTGATTTTTTTTGCTTGATATTTTATACCCTTATTGTATACTCGGTACTTAATATGTTTTAAGTTTGTTTATAGGAGTGCATAGCCACAAACCCTTCCACTTTCACAATTTCAAACATTTTTGGACATACACAGTTTAATACATAGTCATGTACCAGACCATGTAAGTCTAAAAAAACCCTAATGTTTAATTTAAAAACATTTTGGCAGCTACTAAAAAATGAGACTTTGGGAGGCGATTTGTAGACTTGAAGTTATTCCCTAAGTTTGATTTTGGTTCAGAAAAGCAAACACATGAAGAAATCATTGACAAATCGATCAAAATACAAGATTAAGAGTCTATATCGTAAGAACATTTTATTGAAAACAATTAGGGAGATTTAGACTTATGTACCCATTGTTTTCATTTGTTTTTCTTTTGATTTTTCTTTGATTTCTTATTTAATAATATGTAACTAAATGTCTAGTTAGTATTTACATTAGATGAACCTTATGTTAATATTTTGATATGATTTGATTCCTTTATCAATGCAATTGGTTTGATTGATTTTTTTGATCTGATTAAGTTTTTTAGTGATAATCTAATTTCATACATAATGATTACAAAATCTTAGGATAAATCTACAGTAATTAGAAGGATTTGATTGCAACCTTAGAGATAGGATGACAAAATCCTCTAGATTAGGGTCAAACCTAAAAGATGGACTCATAAATCAGTAACACAATCCTATAAGATTTAACCTGCGCAATTGGTTAGAGACCTTAGGATTAGTTGTTAATAGACAGGTCAACAACTAGTTTATCATAGAGGTCTCCATGATCCAACTAATCAACAAACAATTACATGAAAAAATATCAATATGTTAAGGATTTAGGGGGATTCAAGCCTAGATACTAATTTTTGATAACGATAATTTTCTAAGTGAATTCTACTATCTCTATCTTCATTATTGTTTCCTATTTCTTTAATTGTTTTATTTTTTATTTTTTATTAAAGATCTAAAATAAATCCTTAGTCTAGATAATAGCGGATGGGTAAGTACTAGTATTTATGGTAATTGTGGGATCGACCCGTACTTGTCGGTACTAGCTACAACTATGTCATACACTTGCAGTTTTTACAATAATTGGCCAACTGACAAATAGGTCAATCAAGTTTTTAGCACCATTATCGAGAACTTTGATATTAAGAAAGCCTAAATACTATTACTCTAGTCATTTTTATTTTATTATTTTATTTTTTACTTTCTTTTATTTTAATTTTTCTTTTGTATTTATTTTCTTTATTTTTTATTTTATATCCTTTGAATTCTGTACTTGATTTTGAGTTTGTGATTTAGTAGGAATTATAATTTATTGTCATAGCCATAACTCACATCGGAAGGATGGAGTGGACAGTACTTTTTCTAGAGTTAAAATATGTCTTTGCGATCTGTATCATCATCATATTGGAGAGAGAGATGTTCTACATGTTTTGGAGGTTCAACTGAAATTCAGGCCGTGTAGCAACATTGGTGGGAGTTATCAGCACAATCATAAATGTCGAGCATCTACTTATACATGGGAGCAACCGAGCATGTACAATCAACCTTATGATGCAGTGTGTAAGAACAATTACAATTCATAATGGAGCAATTCTTATACTTATCGATGGGATGATTATGCTCCAACTAGATATTTACAGCACCAAGCATCTCTATATAATGAGGTGAATCTAAAAGATAAATTAACGCTGATCGACGCGTATTTGAAAGTGAAGAAAAGACAAGGGCTCTAGCTTCATGAATAGGGGGATAACTCAAAAAGAGCTTTTAGAAGAAAAGGAAAGCATTGCAGATAAACTAATGGAATGCCTTCTCGAGAGAGTAGCTAGTCAACATGAATTTGATGAGAGACTTTCTTCACCTTCTTTTTTTCCTAATTATTTCGATATATAATAATTATTTATATAATATATATCTATATATAATAATTTATTGTAAAATAATGAAAATAATTCAAGATTTTGAGTTATTAATTATTTTATCAAAATTTTGAATTATGTTTTAGAATGGTTGTTTCTCACATTCTATTTCATCTTACATTTAATTTTACATTTAATTAGATTACAAAACATGATTAAAATATATTTTGAGGACATTATGTAGTTGATGATATGTTGATCCAACCAAATGCTAGAGCAATTTTTTTCTTCAAGAGTTATTGGAAAGGAAATACCACAATATACTTGATTTTAAATATTCTGTCATCATAAATTGGTGCATAAATTAATTATAATTAATTAAATATATTAAAATTTAATGTAAAACAAAATTTTAACAAATTTTTATTTTTCAAGATTTTTAACAAACCAACCACTATCAATGGTAATGGTAATCATTCATTCGTCCTAACCAACCATTATAATTATAATGATTATATCCATTCTCATTCCTCACTATATTCACTATAAATCCTATTACCATTGCTTTAGTTTTGTTCTATAAACCCATTTGACTCTAAGAACATTTTTACCTTGGGGTTTGGTAGTGAGCTCTAAATTTTTATTCTTTTCAATCATAATGATCTCCTCCTTCATTGCTTTCGACCATTCTGCTTTGCTAGAAGCTGCAAAGAAATTATTTGGATCTGAGATGTCTAAGTTGCATTTCTCATAAACCTTTGAAAGATATTTTGTTTTTAGAATTGGAGGACCAGGTTCTGAATTATCTCTATCGTCCTTACTTGCATGGAAAACTTTGAATCCTTTATAGCTCCTCCTTGGCCTGATTCATATAATGAGATTGTAGGTTCCTTTTTGACTAAATTGGTTTCCTAATTCTAAAAAGTTGACTCATCTAGTTCAACATCTTTATAGACCATTGCATTCTCTGTCAATAAACTGTAAATTATGTACCCCTTCAATTGAGCTACATAACCCAAGAAGATACCTAGTTTTGCCTTTTCATCTAACTTACTTCATTTCACAACTAGTACATGAACTTAGCATGTTGAACCAAAGACTTTCAAGTGCTTGACTAATGGTTTTACACCATACCATGCTTCATAGGGTGTCATACCTTTTGCAGATCTTGTTGTAAGTCTGTACAACTTCAACCTAGAAAATGCTTAGACAAACTCTTCTCAATAACCATACATCTAGCCATTTCCATCACGGTCCTATTTTTTCTTTATGAAACCCTATTCTATTGCGAAGTGTAAGCCATCGTAAGTTTACAATTAATGCTGGCATCTTCACAACACTTCTTGAATTCACCTGACTTGTACTCTATGCCATTATCTAACCTCAAAATCTTGATACTACATTCACTTTAGTTCTCAAATTTTTTTTGAAATTTCTTAAATTTTTAAAAAAACCTCATTTATTGCTTATAAAATACACCCACATCATCTTCATGAAATCATTAATAAATAAGAAAAAAATATTTGCGTCCAATCAAAGATGAAGTACTCATTGGACCACATACATCAGTATAGACCAATTCCAATTTTTTGGTTACCCTTGAAACCTTATTCATAAGCAAAAGCCCTTCAATACATCTTTCCCTTTTGACAACATTTGCATAAATCATCATTTACTTGAATTCCAAACATATCTCTCACCATATCATATTATCTTCCACAAATTTCAATGATTTCAAGCTATAGTGGCCAAATTGTTTATACCATAACAAGGTTTTATTAGTTTTCACGCTATAGACATGCTTTTTATGCTTTTTGAAATTCAATGGAAAATAATAATTCACCACTTTCGTAGTCAAAATTTAACAATCTTGAGGATCATAAATTATACACATGCTCCCTTTAAAAATCAAAGTATACTTTTCCTTCATCATTCTACCCACACTTAATAGATTTTGATCTAAGAAAGGAATGTAACGAACACCAAAAATAAACTTAGTACCTTATTTGTTATTAATTACAATGGTTCCCTTGCCCTTAATCTACATATAATTGCCATTACCCATCTTTACACTAGATTTGTAGGATATGTCAAATGAAGCAAACAAGTTAACTTTGTTTGTCATGCGGCTTGTACAACCGTTGCCAAGAAACCAAATGTTGTTACCACAAGATTAAGAAGATTGAGTGACCATAAACAAATGTTTCTCAGTCTTTAATTGCTCCTCAGAATGATTAGCATGCTTTATAGATTACTATTCATTTCATTCCTTCTTCAATTTGTAGTATCTTTTGATGTGCCCACACCTGTTATAATATCGACATTGGTATTAAGGTTTACCATTGTGCCAACAATCTTTTTCAAGATGGTTGGTTCTTTTACAATTTCTGCAAGGTAGGAATTTTCCCTCTTAAGAAGATTCTATTGAACCTTTAATTGAATCCTTGCACTTGTTTTGCTTGTCACCATTAAACTTCTTACAAAATTTTTCCTCCATATTTCTTGTCTGTTTATATTGTCATAAGTTCTCCTTCAGTGATTTCCTTAGACTTTATAGATGTTCTTTATTCTTGAGCCTGGAGCTTGTTGATTAGTTTCGCAATAGATAGCTTTGTTAAGTCTTATGACTCTTCAATTGTTGAAATTTTAGACTTGAATCTATCAGGTAAGCTTATCAACATTTTCTCCACCACTTTGAAATCTTCAAATGTCTCCCTATATAGCTGAATTTGATTCACAATCTATATAAGCTTTAAGGAATAATCCTTTATAGTCTCCCCATCCTTCATTCATAACATTTCAAATTGTCTTTTCCAAATAAGCAACTTAACTGTTCTAACCCTCTCATTGTCTTCAAACTCATCCTTTAATTTATCCCAAGCCTCTTTGGCAGTCTCATAAGCCATAATTCTTATAAAAATAACATCTGACACAATTGAATGAATACATGAAAGAGCCTTTAGTTTCTTTGTTAGCACTTTACTGTTTTGCTTAATTTGAGCCAAATTTGGATTTTGCAACAAAGGGGAAGGATCTGCTCCAATTTTAATTGTTGTCCAAAGGTATAAACCTTAAAATAAGATTTCATATTCAAAGTTTTCCCCTGTAAAAGTAGGAGGTACTGGAGTTGAAAAATGACTTGAGGCCATTTAGAAAATCTCACAGGTGTTTAACTCTCTAGTGTTTAAGCTCACACACTCACTCTCAATAAAAAAGTCACAACCCCTTAAAAAGAGAGCTCTGATACCATTTGTAGAAAATAAGAAAAAATAATTTGAGAGAATTCAACAACTTTTTCTCTCTTAAAAAAACATTTTGATTTCATTCTAGTGAATAGAATATATATAAAAGGAAAAATCCAAATGAGAGATTTGAGCCATATATTTCTCAACCTCTTTATTTCAGCTAACTAATGTTGTTCCTTGATTCAAGGATAAACTTTGACTGAAAAAAAAATTAAAACAGAAACTAACAGACCAAATCTACTATGAACTTTAGAAATAAAGAAAGTCTCAATGCAGCATCAAAGATGATTTTTGCTTTACCAATCTCAAGTTTGATTTATCATAACTTTTCTCCATGGAAAAGAAATTATCAGTTGAAATGTGTCCTACTTTATTCACTTAGAGAGAAAAGGTTGTTGCATTGAAGTTTATGTTAAAGTAAGGGTGCTAACATCTAATGATTTTCTAATGAAAAATGGAGTTTTATTTGAAATAGATGGTTAAACTTCTTAAAACTTATTCTATTATATGTACTACTAAATTATTATTTTTAATGTGGATTTATATGCTGCATGTTCATCCTTATCATAATAAATAAATAAAATACAACATCCCTTATTGGGTCGCTAATTATGCAAACTTTGACTAAATTTGCAGCGTGGTTAGGGCTTAACCAAATGATGCGAATTCGTAGCATCAACTAATGAGAGACTATGATTTGTTTAGTTTGAGTTGGATGCTCTTTATAGTCTATCCATATAGATAATATAATACTTGAGATAGAGAAATGTGGAGTGATGTTCATTTTCGTTAGAAATTTATTCATCTTTTGTTATGCTTCTAATCCTTCAAGAGGAAGATTTTTTCTTGAAATTTGAAAAAGCAATAATGTAACAATAAAAAATTAAGCTTTTCCTTATTTTACAAAGACTTTACTCTTCTTTCTTCTATGATTAGTTAACGTTTTCTTATTTCTCTTTTGCTTTGTTTTGTTAAGTTGGCATTTTTAAATATCTCCACAATCTTCTTGTAGTGGAAATCAAAAAATTTATAGAAATAAAGGTAAGAGGTGAAAAATAGGCAGGAAAGAATGCAGCATTCGAGTCATAAGGTAAACGATAAGATGGGAAGTATTGATTGAGAGATGAAAGCCAAGACACTTTAGGTTAGAGAATCGTTAAAAGACAAACCCAATGGAAACTTATAGGTTCTTTTAGATACAACAACTGAGTATAACTATTGTCTTTCTTTTGGTAGTTATCAACGTTCATTTATTATGGTTGTTTTGTAGTTATTTGTTAACTATCAAACTTGGTTATTTTTTAGTTGTCTTTAGGCTGTTCAAGTTAGTGAATAAACCGAAGTTGATGGCTATAAAAACTTTTATGTCTAATGTTTTGGAAGTGAAAAAATAGTGAGAAGAGTAAAGAGAGAAAATAAGAGAGAGTGAAAGGTAGAGTTGCGGTTTATATAGTGTAATGTTGTTTATTTTCAATAAATATTGTTGTTTGATTTTTAGTAGTTGGTTTACTTCACTTCAAAAAATGTTATCAAAGCAAGGTTAGTGACTACATTTCAAGGACATGAAAAATGACCAATATGATTCAGCCTCAAATTCCAAAATTAACGAAGACAAATTACGGACACTAGAGCATACAAATGAAGGTGTTGTTCAGATCACAAGATTTGTAGGAGATTATTGAAGAGGGCTATACTGAGTTTGAAGATGCAATGTCGATCAAACACACAAAGGACATCACTTAAAGAATCATGCAAGAAGGACGAGAAGGCCTTGTTTTTCATCTTTCAAGGAGTTGATAAATCAACATTTGAAAAAAATATCATGTGCAAAATCATCAAAGGACAGATGAAAAACTCTTCAAAAATCTCTTCAAGGAGTTGAAAAGGCTAAAAAGGTACGACTTCAATCTCTAATAGTTCAATTTGAAATAGTAAAAATGCGGAGTTCTGAAAAAATTAGTAACTATATTACTCATTTGAAAACAGCGGTGAATGAGATGAAAAGAAATGGAGAAACTCTTAAGGATATTAGGGTAATGGAAAAACTCTTATGTTCATTGATAAGAAAGTTTGAATATGTCATCCCTGCCATTAAAGAATCAAAGGATTTGTCACAAATCTATATTGATGAACTTATGGGCTCTCCTCAAGCTTATGAGCTAAGAATGATCCAAATTGAAAATACTAATAATTTAGAACAAGCTTTGTAAAACAAGTTATCTATTAGTAACAATCAAACTAGAGGTAATTACCAACAAGGCATACAAAATTGAGGTAGCTACTGAGGTGCCTACATAAGTGGATGTGGTGGATGAGGACATGTTAGGAACTCTTCTGAAAGAGGCCAAATAAATGAAGGCTATCAAATATTTGGTCCAGGTCGAGGATTCCAAAACTGAGGAAGAGACAGATTTCAATAGCGAGGTGATAAATCATAAGCGCAATGTTATAACTGTAACAAGTATGAACATTTTCATTACGAGTGCAAATCAACCCTTAAGAGGGAGGAAACAAATCATTTTATAGAAACAAAAGATAAAGAAGTTGAATCAACTATTTTCTTAACATACAAAGGAAATGAAGAATGTAAGAAAAATGTTTGGTATCTTAATATCGGTGCTAGCAACCACATGTGTGGGCAAAAGGAGTTGTTTATAAATTTAGATGAGACTATCCAAAGAGAAGTTACTTTAGATGACTCATAAAAAAATTCAATTAAAGGTAAAGGTAAAGGAAAGCTTATGATTACCTTAAAAAATGGAGAAAAGATGTATATATGTGATGTTTATTATATACTTGCATTAGAAAGCAATATTATCAGCCTTGGTTAGCTCTTAGAAAATGGGTACGAAATACATATGAAGGATTTCTCTCTTGTAATAAATAAAGGAGGAGATTTAATTGCTAAAGTTGATATAACAAAGAATCGTCTTTTCATGCTTGATATTCAGTCAAAAATACTATAATGCATAAGTCTATCATTAAATATGAATCATGGTTATGGCATCTAAGGTTTGGTCATCTTGGTTTTACTGGCCTACAATTTCTATCGAAAGCAAAGATAGTAAAAGGACTTCTATAAATTAATCAACAAGATCAATTATGTGTAGCATGCATCAAAGGGAAAAAAACATAGGCAAAGTTTTAAAGTTGGAAAATCATAGAGAGTCAGAAGATTGTTGGAGATTGTTCACTTAGGTATAACTAGATCATTTGATATACCATGACTTAGTGGAAATAGGTATTATATTACCATTATTGATGATCTTAGCATAAAAAGTTGGGTGCATATTCTTAAAGGAAAATCAGAAGCCCTTGATGAATTTAAGTAGTTTAAAGCAATGGCAAAAATAAATAAAATGGGCAATATTTAAAGATAATTAGATCTAACAGAGGAGAAGAGTACATATCAAAGTTGTTCGAAACATTTTGCAAAGAGCATGGAATCATTCATCAGTTTACAGCTTCATATACACCACAATAAAATGGCATCACAGAAAGACAGAATCACACAATTCTTAGTATGGCATGAAGTATGGTGAAAGGAAAGCGCTTACCGAGAATGTTTTAGGTTGAAGTTGTTCTAAGTACTATTTATTTGCTAAATTGTTGTCCAACGAAAAGTGTAAAATTTAAAACACCAAATGAAGCATAGAGTGGTAGCAAGCCAATAATTGGACATGTAACATCCCGTTTCCATATTAAGGGTTAGACCCTAGATTTTTTGTAAATGAGAAATAGCAATGAGAGATTAGAAAAGTGCATTTCATACTCATGCATAATGTTAGCATACACACACATGAATTTGAAATTTTCACACATGACAATGATTTGTTCATACACTCATTTGACATTTTTCGGGTATAAATGATTGATTTAATGTGATTATATTGTTAATTATGGATTATATGTCTTAAAATTTGAGTTGGTGTGTACAATTAGTGATTCAGAATTTTTAGTGAAATATGGAAATTTCTGATAATTATGAGTATTCTGGACTAGGAAAAATGCCAAGTGGCACAACAATTGATGAATAGTAGCATAAATAAGTGTCAGATGACTATAAAAATTTTGATGAATGACATTAAGATTTAATGACAAGTGTCATAGAAAATCGGGAGACAATTGGATTAGAAATGAGGAAACAAATGGATTGGAAGTTTAAAAGACCAAGTGAAGACCATAAGGTGTTGACATGCGGCAAGTGAACCTTGCCACACTCCTCACTTACGTATGGCCTAAATGAAAAACAACCATTTGGTCTGTCATTTTATTTCTTAGGCTAAATGCTCTCTCTTTATTTCGTTCTTCATCTTCTTCCCTTCTTCTTCTCCATTCATGGCATTTTCTTACCAACCTTACTCTCAATGTTGAGTTATCATCATCTTTCACTTTGTACTTCAAGATCTTTGATATTTCTACATCTTGTTACAAAAAGACCCACTCTATTTCACCTTAACCATTGATGATTGTGTATCATGGAAGGAGTTGGGGTTTGATTGAGTCCAAGTTTATACTATAAATTGGCTACACTTTCATGGTTGTTAATGTACTTTTGACTCTTAATTCATGATTTTTGTGTTTAAATTAGTCCCTTACGATGAGCTTATTCTTGAGGCGATTTGGTAGTAAAATTGTGCGAACTGACATTAATTGCATTATAATTTTTCTAAGTATAATTGATACTTCAAATTGTTATTTTATATTGTAGGAGAAAAGGAGTCAAAAAGGGTCACAAGAGTCAACAGAGCGTGGACTAATCACCTCGCCGCGGCGAATCGCTCCGCAGCGACGCGACGAGCAAGTCACTTCCACACGCCGCGATCCTTCCCACGCGTCGCGACGAGCAAGTCACTTCCACACGCCATGAAGAATTTATTTTGAATTAATTACCTCGTCGGGACATGTTGAATTGAATAATTAATTATCTCGTCGCGACGTACAGACGGGTCCCGAACTTTAAATGGATAAATCCTTTCACTGTGTTGACCCGGCCCGTGATCCATGCTATAAAGCTTGTGAAATTAGGTTACGGGAGGCGAGGAGAGAAGGGAGCAGCGAAGAGACAACACAGATTGACCTTCGGCGAGAGAGGGAGAGGAGAGCCGACCGAGAGTAGAGAGAAGAGAGGAGAACCAGTCGCCACCCAGGGTTCCCTTCGGGGTTCCCTGGGAAGTTGTTTTTACTTGTTTTTATCTTTTGTTTTCGCAGCCGACTTCCACCGTGGGCAGCTAGGATTCGTCGCGAGTTGCGGTGTTTCCGGTGGCGATGTGTGGTTAGGCATTCTTTTCTCTTGAAGATGCAGTGATGGCTGGAGTTTACCGAGCTTCAAAGGGGAGTAGCTAAATCTATAGTTTTGCTATGATTTATGAATATGCCTTGGTCGAGGGTTTGTAACTTGTAGTGAAGCTATTTGATTATAGCTCAATCAAATGTTTGGACATTTATTGTTTTGTTTGGATTAGTAGTTTACATTGTCAGGTTTAGCTACATTGTTATGAACAGCCGAGTTGGG